>CAMZMU010000033.1:50470020-50816278 GCA_947311845.1 Poa pratensis | reverse complement strand
GGGCAGCTCTTGGGTATCTAGTCTCGGCTCGTGGAATCGAGGCAGACCCGGAGAAAATACAGGCCATCTTAACTATGCAAAGGCCTTCAAAGCTCCATGACGTGCAAAAATTAGCGGGTCGAGTGGCAGCACTCAGTCGATTCATCAGCAAACAGGGCGAAAAAGCACTCCCGTTCTATCGACTGATGAAGAAAGCAGACAAATTCGAGTGGACGCCAGAAGCCGAAGCAGCCTTCACGGATCTCAAGCGAGTCCTCACAAGCCCTCCAATCCTCGTCGCACCAAGGGAACGAGAGCCGCTATACCTATATGTCTCCGTAACTAACAGGGTGGTAAGCACCGTACTGGTAGTCGAACGCAGGGAGGAGGGACACGCCCAAAGCATACAGCGCCAGTCTATTACTTGAGTGAAGTGTTCTCCATATCAAAGCAGCGGTACCCGCACTATCAAAAGCTAGGCCTACGTCGTGTTCATGTCCTCAAGGAAGCTGACGCACTACTTCGTAGAGCACACGATTACTGTAATCACACCTCAGGAATTGGAGACATCCTCACAAACCCCAACGCAACTGGGCGAGTCGCAAAATGGCTCATCGAGCTAGGACCACGAGATATCAAGTATGATTACCCGAAGGCCATCAAAGCACAAGTCTTACCTGACTTCCATACCGAGGATCGAATCTCAATTGCCCGGAGCACCAGATGTGTCCAACTCATGGACTATGTACTTCGACGGCTCAAAGAAGAATGAAGGCGCAGGCGCAGGTGTCATCCTCATATCACCAAAAGGCGACAAGCTCCGCTATATCCTGCAGATAGGATTCGAGTTCCCATCCAATAACGAAGCAGAGTACGAGGCCCTGATCCATGGCATGAGGATGGCCAAAGCCCTCGGGTGCACTCGACTGATGATCTATGGTGACTCGAATCTTGTGGTGCAGCAAACGATGAAGGCCTGCGATGCAATCACAGATAACATGATCGCCTACCGTGATCTGTACAACCTAATGGAGGGCAGCTTCGAAGCTGCGAGATGCGGCACATAGCGCGAGAGTAACGAAGAAGCAGATAAGCTAGCCAACATTGACGCGACCAAAGCACCAGTTCCACCTGGTGTCTTACTCGAGCGCATCGAGCACAGGTCCATCAAGCAAAAAGCGAACATCTCCTACATCAGCCGCACCAGTCAAAGCAAAGCAGCACAGAGGACCCGCCAGTCGAGGTACTCCTCATTGAGCCAACTTGGACTCAACCTTTCCTCGCATACATACTCCGCGGCGAGGTACCTGAAGACATAACAGAGTCAAGACGTGTTACTCTCGACGATCTAAAGCATACACCGTCATCAACGGCGAACTATACAAGCGCAGCGTATCAGGTATGTTCCAACGTTGCATAGCATTCGAAGATGGCCACGCCATCCTTCGTGATATTCATGCAGGTACCTGCGGGCATCACCCAGTCGATTACTCGTAGCCAAAGCCTTTCGCGCAGGCTTCTACTGGCCCACAGCATCAAAGACGCGGAGGACATAGTCAAAAGGTGCATCGGCTGTCAAAAATTCGCCACAAAGCCGCACGCACCCGCATCGGCGTTGAAGACAATACCGTTGGCCTGGCCCTTCGCCCAGTGGGGGCTCGATATGGTCGGGCCACTCAAAAAATCCTCCCATGGAGGGCATACTCACCTTCTGGTGGCGGTCGACAAGTTCACCAAGTGGATTGAAGCAGTCCCTATCACAAGTTCGACTGCCACTACAGCAGTCAATTTCATAAAATCAATCATATACCGCTTTGGTGTGCCAAGCAGCATCATCACTGATAACGGTACAAATTTCACGGCTGAAGAGTTCCGATCCTTCTGCAAAGAGCAGGATATTACGCTCAACTATGCATCCGTGGCACACCCGTAGTCCAATGGCCAAGTCGAAAAAGGCAATGGACTCGTAACGAGTGGAATCAAGAAATGCCTCCTGGTGCCACTCAAAAGAGCCGCGGGTGCTTGGGTCGAAGAACTCCCATCTGTGCTATGGAGCCTACGCACAACTCCCAACGCTTCAATACAATTCACCCCATTCTTTATGGTCTACGGCGCAGAGGCAATCCTGCCATCAGATGTAAGATTCAATGCACCAAGAGTCGAGGCATACAACGAAGAAGATGCAGATGGAGCACTCGAAAATGCAGTCGACTTGCTCGAAGAAGCACGCAACACGGCGCTAGCACGCACAGCTGTTTATCAGCAAGACCTCCGCAACTACCACAGCCGTCGACTGCGTACCAGGTCTTTTGAGGTTGGCGACCTGGTACTTTGACTGAAGCAAAAGAAGGTGCACAAGCTCGCTTCTCCATGGGAAGGACCCTTCATCATCACCGAGGTCATTGGTGGTGAGTATACAGACTGAACCACGCGAAGACAGGCGAACTCTCGCACAATCCTTGGAACGTTGCGCAGCTGCGCCGTTTCTATGATTAGATTGCTCAGTCGCACAATGTAACAGGCACATAGTCGGCTGGCTGCAGGTTTCAGACGCGCTCTTTTCCTTACCAGGGTACCTACGGGGACTGGAATGTTTTTAATGAGGCGGCCTGCAGCTTAACATTCAAAAATGGAATATAATCAGTGATTCCTCATATTTCTCCCTGCTTACTACTCGCATAACTTATTCGAACAAACTTAGCCTCGCCCGAATACTCGGGGCTGCGCTATCTCAGAGCATGAGCTTTCGCTCCTTCTTCTTCAAACATAATACCCCAGCCGCACTCGAACACTCGGGGCTGTGCAATTTATGTTCCATACTCTAAGTGTTTTTCATAAACCCCACTCGATACACTCGGGGGCTGCGCACATACACATAAATAAATATACACTACGTATAAGTGGCAAATTTACACTCGGGGGCTGTCCTCTATACAGAAATACCCTAATCTTCCGGTTCGTCCTTAACTGGTAGAACAGGGCCCATAAGTTGAGCGTGATAACACTCAACCATCACCCTCGCATATTCGACAGTATCGTCAAGTTGCGACTGTGACAAAGTCGATCCAGGCACGGGTGGACGTAGCTGCATATTTGGACGCTTACTCCGGATATACGTCATCGTTGCGTTGGCTCCATCCACAAGCTTCTGGGTGATAAAATCTCGAATAGGACCTGCACTCCGAAAAGCCCGAGCAACGCATGGATTCCTTGAGGTTGCAGCTCCGTCGGGAAAAGAGTCTGGTTGATTCGACTGAAGGCCGACCTGCATAGCTCGAGCAGCATAGTGCTCCGCCACACTCGATCCTTTAGAGTTGCGAGTATGCGCGCTCGGTTCTTATCCAAGTGAAAATGCTGACGTCCCGTCGTTGGTTCGTCAGTCGCATTGTTCAACTGCTCGTCAACACGAGCCTGCTCCGCCTGGAAGTCTGGAACAAAACCTGCAACAAGGCACGTTGGATCAACAAAAAGGACAGACTATGAACTCTTGAGATCAAGGCAGTCATGCTTACACTCGACTTGTCTGTTCACGATCTCCATCTCGCCAAGCACATAGTCCTCTCGCTGAGTGGGTAAAGCAGGCCTCGCCCTCATCCTATCCAGCTCGCTTTGGGCACTCTTCAACTCTTGCTCCAGTTTTACGACTCGAGCCATCATATAACGCATTACTGCGCATCATTTGCCACCTGAGCTCGAGATCGAGTGGAAGCACGGCGCCACGACGAGCCAGCTGAAGTAGTGGCTGCCCGTGGCTGTTCCAAACATCATAAATATCTTATGTCAGATATGAGGATTCATCACAAAGCTCAGCGAGTATAGCACATAGTCTTACAGCGAAAACATAACAAGGAACCAAATCCATACAAGTGTAGCAAAAGCGTACGCATACTCGCGATATCAAAAAGCATAATTACAGTCCATAAAACGGGTAGATGGCCCTAAAGTCTATGATGCAGACTCCGACCTAGTCCTACGTGCGCTATTGGCGACCTCCGCTGACCGCGCTCCACGGTAGTCATAAAAATTTCAGCCAGCCGCGCGGCTGGCTCGTTCACATGCTTCAAAGACACCAGTTTCCCGTCCGGCTTCCGAGGGAAATCAGACAGAGCGGCCTTGAAGTCACCCTCTATCCCATGACCTCAGGGTGCGAGCAAAACTCGCCATAGTCGAGGTTCCCGGGCCTAGAACATCGGCGAAGCCATCCACAGTCGATGGAAGTTGGCCAGACAGGAACACGCCCTTGTATACGGCGCTGAGTGTGCTCGTAGACTTGGCGAGTGCAATCCTTCGCTTGGGCGGAGATGGCGTCAAGGTCGCCAATAGCACGGTCGAGGGACAAATCGCCACTCGCCCGGTCTACATGTGCCGGTGCGCTGATAGCGTGGATCACACGTTCGCTGGGAGACCCCAAGAGGAAGGTATGATGCAGTATAGAAGCAGTTTCCCTCAGTATGAAACCAAGGTTTAATCGAACCAGTAGGAGCAAGAAATCGCTTCGGAAGGTTGTTGGTGGCGGAATATGGCACGGCGCAGCACCAGGGAATCCGGCGCCAACGTGGAATCTGTGCACAACACAATCAAACTATTTTGCCCCAACGAAACAGTGAGGTTGTCAATCTCACCGGCTTGCTGAAAACAAAGGATTAAACGTATGGTGTGGAAAACAGTAGTAAATTGCAGAGAATGAAAAGGAACAGTGTTTGCAGTTGGTTGTATTATCAGTGTAAAAGAATGGACCGGGGTCCACAGTTCACTAGTGGTGTCTCTCCATAACAGATAACTAACATGCTGGGTGAACAAATTACAGCTGGGCAATTGACAAAATATTGAGCGCATAACAATGCATATATATGACATGATGATTACTATGATATTCATGTGGGCATTACGACAAAATACATAGACCGTTATCCAACTAAGTCTATGACTAATAATCCACCGCCAGGTTGTCATACCGAGTTCCCCGTTGGTATTAAGTTGCAAGCAACGGATAATTGCATTAAGTAATGTGCGTAAAGTAAACAAATGCATTAGACCTAACGGCGTACCCTTAAGCTAAGCATCGGTTATTTTATCCCTAGTGGCAACAGCACATCCACAATCTTAGAAGTTATTGTCACTCTCCCAGATTACCGGAGGCATGAACCCACTATCTAGCATAAATACTCACTCTTGGAGTTACAAGCATCTACTTGGCCAAAGCATCTACTAGTAACGGAAAGCATGCAAGATCATAAATAACATATAAGATAGATTGATAATCAACTTGACATAGTATTCAATATTCATCGGATCCCAGCAAACACAACATGTAGCATTACAATAAGATGATCTTGATCATGATAGGCAGCTCACAAGATCTAAACATGATAGCATAAAGTGGAGAGACAACCATCTAGCTACTGCCATGGACCCGTAGTCCAAGGATGAACTACTCACGCATCACTCCGGAGGCAGGCATGGTGATGTAGAGCCCTCCGGTGATGATTCCCCTCTCCGGCAGGGTGCCGGGAAGAGCTTCTGAACCCTCCCGAGCTAGGGTTGACGGCGGCGGCGTCTCTGGAACTTTTCGTGGATAATGGCTCGGGTATCTAGGGTTTTCGCGTCGGGAGGAATAAATAGGCGAAAGGGCGGCGGCTGCGGAGCCACGAGGGCCCCACACCACCCCACGGCGCGGTTGGGGGTGGGCCCGCGGCCCCATGGTGTGGCTGGCTCGCGGCCCCCTCCGTGTCTCCTCTGGACTCCGTCTTCGTGTTGGAAAAATAGGAGGTTCTGTCCAAGTTTCGTCCAATTCCGAGAATATTTCCAGACTAGCTTTTCTGGAATACAAAAACAGCAGAAAACAGGAACTGGCACTGTGGCATCTTGTTAATAGGTTAGTCCCAGAAAATGCATAAAAATGCTATGAAGTGTATATAAAACATGTAACAATTGGTATAATATCAACATGGAACATCAGAAATTATAGATACGTTTGAGACGTATCAAGCATCCCCAAGCTTAGTTCTACTCGTCCTCGAGTAGGTAAAACGATAAAAACAAAATAATTTCTGAGGTGACATGCTACAATCATAATCTTGATCAAATAATACTGTAAAGCACATGTTATGAATGAAGTGATCCAGGTCAATGGTCTATAGTTTGCTAGCAAGTAGATAATGAGCAAACAACTGAATCATATAAGCAAAAACTTTTCATGAATAGTACTTTCGAGACAAGCATCAAGGAGTTTTGCATAAGAGTTAACTCATAAAGCAATAGATTCTAAGCAAAAGGTGTTTAACCAACACAAAGGAAGATTTAAGTTTCAGCAATTGCTTTCAACTTTCAACATATATATCTCATGGATATTTGTCAACACAAAGCATATAATAAGTGCAATATATGAGCATATAAAAATTGTTGCACCAAAGTTGACACTAGTGTTTGCTTCTAAGATAGAAAGAAGTAGGTAAACTGACTCAACATAAAAGTAAAAGAAAGCCCTTCGCAGAGGGAAGCAGGGATTAAATCATGTGCTAGAGCTTTTTAAGTTTTTGAAATCATATAGAGATTGCATAAAATATTTGACACTCCTCCCAACCTTTGCTAACACAAGCCATGGCTAACCGAATCCTCGGGTGCCTACCATCAATCACATACCATGGAGGAGTGTCTAGTTTTGAGAGGTGTTTGTTAATTGTCAACGAATGGTAGCGGATGAAAACAGTATTCTCCCTATCAAACAGACTTTTAAGAGCGGCTCCCATGAAGGACGTTATTTCTACCAGCAAGGCAGATCATCCCCTTCTCTTTTGTTTACACATGCAGGTATTTCACTGTTTGTCATTGCTTACTGATAAATCAGGGCAAAAATGTGAAGAGAATTAAGCGGTTAAAGTTGTAATTAATTGGGACTGGGCACCCCATTTGCCAGCTCTTTTTGCAAAATTATTGGATAAGCGGATGTATATGCCACTAGTCCAGGTGTAAAGTCTGTTTGACAAGTCGAATAAAGAATAACCCACTACTTCCTCATGAGCTAGTAAACATTGACACAAAAAGGAATAATAAAGTTTGAATAATTTAAAGGTAGCACATGAAAAATTTACTTGGAATGGCAAGAAAATACCACATATAGGTAGTTATGGTGGACACAGATGGCATGGATTTGGCTCAAGGTTTTGGATGCACGAGAAGCATTCCCTCTCAGTACAGAGTTTAGGCTAGCAAGGTTATTTGAAGCAAACACAGGATATCAACCGACACAGCAAGGCTTATATGAAAACATATTGCAAGCATTATAAGACTCTACACTGTCTTCCTTGTTAACCAAACCCTTTTACTAGAAAATATCTAGACCTTAGAGATACCAAACATGCAAACCAAATTTCAACGAGCTTTACGGTAGTTCTTCATTAATAGGTTTTAACTACATGATACAAAAGCTTAATCATGAACTACTTAATAACTCAAAACAATTGACAAGTATCAAATTATCCAATACAGCGATCTACAAGAATATGTAAGCTTTTTCCATTATACCATCTACCACATGCAACATTTTCTGTTCCAACCAAACACCAATCAATTTATTTCAACATAAACTCTCCAAACAATTATAAGTGAAGCAAGAGAGTACTTTCTTTAAAAGAACTAACAGCTCTGAATAAGAGATGCATGAAAAACAGGAGCTAAAAGCATAGCAATAGCTAGACAAGAATACTCAACAAGTATAAGTGAAGAATAGGAGTATTCATATGAAAAAGCGGAGCGTGTCTCTCTCCCAATCAAGAATGCTGGGGTCCAATCAAGTTGACCATACGAAAAATAAAATACTGAAAATAAAAGCACACAGACGCTCCAAGTAAAGCACATATGATGTGAAAGAATTAAAATATAGTTTCACTAGAGATGACCTGATAAGTTGCTGATGAAGAAGGGGATGCCTTGGGCATCCCCAAGCTTAGACGCTTGAGTCTTCTTGAAATTTGCTGGGGTGATCCATGGGAGCATCCCCAAGCTTAAGCTCTTCACTCTTCTTGATCACATTATATCATCCTTCTCTCTTGACCCTTGAAAACTTCCGCCACACCAAACTCAAAGTAATTCTCATTAGAGGGTTAGTGCACAATCAAAAACTCACATGTTCTATAAGGACACAAACATGACCGTTACTTTTAACATTAGCTACTGCCACTGATGTTATGTGAAGCTCTTCACCCTAAAAAAGAATTCCACTCAACACTAGTAAAAGAGAGAATGCGAAAAATAAAAGACAGAATCTGTCTAAACAGAACAGTCCGCAAAGACGAATTTTTTCGAGGCACTTACGTTGCTCAGATCGAAAAACTTTAAACTAACGAAAGATGCGTACATATCTGAGGATCACGCACAAAAATTTCAGATTTAAATAATTTTTCTGTGATTTTACAGAATTAAAACGGTGAACAGCAGAAATCTGTTCCTGCGCAGAAATCCAAATCTAGCATCATCTTCCTATTAGAGGCAATACTTGGCACAACAATGCGATAAAATAAAGATACAAAGGAATTGTTACAGAAGTAAACAACTCCTTGACTCAAAAAAGAAAAATTGCAGAAATAAAATAATGGGTTGTCTCCCATAAGCGCTTTTCTTTAACGCCTTTCAGCTAGGCGCAGAAAGTAAGAATCAAGTGTTTCCAAGCGAAGAAGCATCAACAATCTTACGCTTAGCTCTCTTACCTTTACCCTTATCTTTAGGAAATACTTGGTTACACATAGGTGAAGAGGCGAAATTCATAGTGCCTTGGCCCACATCTATTATTGCTCCAAAGCGTTTCAACAGAGATCTTCCAAGCGTAATTTGTCCTACTCCTGCACATTCAATGACAAGATAATCAATAGATATTGTTATCCCTAGGAGTTTTGTAAATACTCCTTCGGCTACTCCTCTTGGTAATTTAATAGTATTATCACCCAAAATTATACAATCTTCGCATTTGGAAAGCTCCCAAAGATTTAAGGAATCAAAAATATCCTTGGGCATTAAACAGAATTCAGACATAATATCACAGCGAGCATGAAAAGTTTCACTATTGATAACAACTTTTACTGAGGGAACCCATCCCGATGGTTCAAAAGTTACTGGCACATTATCATAGTGTTCACAAATTTGATTATACCCTTCTTTTAGACCAGATATGTTTGTTTCAAGAGTATTAAGTCTATCACTTATGCTTGTCAAAGCCAAATCAATTTTACTGATTGGAGGGCTAGAAATTGTAATCATTTTTTATAGCATTAAAAGCTTGATCCCCATCATAACGAAGGAAATCTCCTCCTACCACAGCATCTAAAGCATACTGTAGCAAAGAACAAGACCAAAATAAAAGCTACTAAGAAGCAGGCTTAAAGTCATTTTAGGTTCAGTTTTAGCATAAGACTCAAAAATTCTAGACCAAGCATCTTTAAAACTCTCCTCACTTCCTTGCTTGAAAGTAAAGATCTCTTCCTCGGTGACATGATGACAGGAACAGGGCTAGACATGATAACAAGACTGAAAAATAACAATTCAAAAAAAAAGTAACTATTTTTTTTGTGTTTTTGATAAATAAAGCAAACAAGACTAAATAAAAATAAACTAAGCAAGACAATAACAAAGTAAAGAGATTGGAAGCGTGAAACTCCCCTTGCAGAAATCCTCTTGCTTCCCAATATGGCGTCAGAAAATATGGCGTGTGGAAGGAAGACAAGGAGATTGCTAAACCGAAGTGCTTCTGCTCCCCGGCAACGGCGCCAGAAAATATGCTTGATTGCGTGGATCACACGTTCGCTGGGAGACCCCAAGAGGAAGGTATGATGCAGTATAGAAGCAGTTTTCCCTCAGTATGAAACCAAGGTTTAATCGAACCAGTAGGAGCAAGAAATCGCTTCGGAAGGTTGTTGGTGGCGGAATATGGCACGGCGCAGCACCAGGGAATCCGGCGCCAACGTGGAATCTGCACACAACACAATCAAACTACTTTGCCCCAACGAAACAGTGAGGTTGTCAATCTCACCGGCTTGCTGAAAACAAAGGATTAAACGTATGGTGTGGAAAACAGTAGTAAATTGCAGAGAATGAAAAGGAACAGTGTTTGCAGTTGGTTGTATTATCAGTGTAAAAGAATGGACCGGGGTCCACAGTTCACTAGTGGTGTTCTCCATAACAGATAACTAACATGCTGGGTGAACAAATTACAGCTGGGCAATTGACAAAATATTGAGCGCATAACAATGCATATATATGACATGATGATTACTATGATATTCATGTGGGCATTACGACAAAATACATAGACCGTTATCCAACAAGTCTATGACTAATAATCCACCGCCAGGTTGTCATACCGAGTTCCCCGTTGGTATTAAGTTGCAAGCAACGGATAATTGCATTAAGTAATGTGCGTAAAGTAAACAAATGCATTAGACCTAACGGCGTACCCTTAAGCTAAGCATCGGTTATTTTATCCCTAGTGGCAACAGCACATCCACAATCTTAGAAGTTATTGTCACTCTCCCAGATTACCGGAGGCATGAACCCACTATCTAGCATAAATACTCACTCTTGGAGTTACAAGCATCTACTTGGCCAAAGCATCTACTAGTAACGGAAAGCATGCAAGATCATAAATAACATATAAGATAGATTGATAATCAACTTGACATAGTATTCAATATTCATCGGATCCCAGCAAACACAACATGTAGCATTACAATAAGATGATCTTGATCATGATAGGCAGCTCACAAGATCTAAACATGATAGCATAAAGTGGAGAGACAACCATCTAGCTACTGCCATGGACCCGTAGTCCAAGGATGAACTACTCACGCATCACTCCGGAGGCAGGCATGGTGATGTAGAGCCCTCCGGTGATGATTCCCCTCTCCGGCAGGGTGCCGGGAAGAGCTTCTGAACCCTCCCGAGCTAGGGTTGACGGCGGCGGCGTCTCTGGAACTTTTCGTGGATAATGGCTCGGGTATCTAGGGTTTTCGCGTCGGGAGGAATAAATAGGCGAAAGGGCGGCGGCTGCGGAGCCACGAGGGCCCCACACCACCCCACGGCGCGGTTGGGGGGGCCGCGCGGCCCCATGGTGTGGCTGCTCGCGGGCCCCCTCCGTGTCTCCTCTGGACTCCGTCTTCGTGTTGGAAAAATAGGAGGTTCTGTCCAAGTTTCGTCCAATTCCGAGAATATTTCCAGACTAGCTTTTCTGGAATACAAAAACAGCAGAAAACAGGAACTGGCACTGTGGCATCTTGTTAATAGGTTAGTCCCAGAAAATGCATAAAAATGCTATGAAGTGTATACAAAACATGTAACAATTGGTATAATATCAACATGGAACATCAGAAATTATAGATACGTTTGAGACGTATCATGAGCCAACTGCTCCTTCAAAAATCAGAGAGAACAGAAACTCTTACACAACACTCAGTAACAACAGAAGTAAACAAGAAGTGGCAAATTTTACTAACCGCCCACGTCTCGGGTGAGGCTAGCCAGCCGCTCAGCATATTCTTTCTCACGTATGGCGGCTGCGGCCTTGGTGGCATCCAAAATTTTCTTCGACTCGGCGCGCTGGGCTTTGAGTGCCTCCTCTAGCTCTTTCACCCGAGACTCAGCCAAAGCCTTATCGTCTGAAATTGATGGCAAGAAGTAACTCAAACATTCGACTAAGCAAAGACAGCAAAAAGAGCTTTGGAGGTAGCAAAATGCGCTTACGGTTGAGCTGTTCTAGGTCAGCGCGTAACGTGTTTCTCTCCTGCTCCATCTGGACAAAAGCATTGCCCGATTCTACCAGGTTGAGGTAGTAAGGCTACAAGCACATGAAACGAGCATAAGTTATACATAACAAGTATCGTATGCGGACTTGGCAAAAGGTACTTACGTGTTCAGTCCAAGGAGCAGGCTTTGAAATAGATGTTCCGACCTCCGGAGTTGCAGCACTCGTAGCCTTGACCGTTTCAATGGCAGTAGCAGTGGCTACTGATTGAACGATCTCAGGAGCAACAAGAGAGACGTCTGGGTGCTCGGGGGTCGAAGTTCTGTCGGCTGGTGGAGTCGAAGGACGCACAGTCTCAGCATTGCGAGTGACAGAAGAAATACAACATAAGCAGCAATATCAACTAGCAAAAAACTCAGTACAAAAAGCATAAGGAGCATACCTATGCTCTTCTTCCTCATCAGTGTCGAGGTTGTCAAAATTTGGACCTCCAAAAAGCAGCTCCTCACCCGACTGGGGAGGAGGAGTTGAGCTCAACGGGCTCACGTTCAAAGGAGTAGCTGTGGCAGTAGGAGACGAGCATGAGTCTCCGTCGTCTTTCACATCTGACTCCTTCGCGGGTGAACTCGTGGAGGAAGACACAACTCGGGCCACCCGACGGCGCTTGCGAGTGGAAACCTCGCTCACATGATCAGTCGTAGTGGGCTCCTCGGCCTATACTTCCTCTGCCCCTTCCTCTTCGACCTCTTCCATAGGAGATGTGGTAGCCGAAGGTAGAGGCGATTCATCCCCTCCCTTCGTTTCTACCGTTTGCACCTCCGTTTCATGAGTTGGGCCATCTTCGGGAAGAGAAGGAAGGGTTGATGCAGTTGAATGGCCCTGCATACAAAATACAGCAGTCAAAAGTTACAAAGATGCACAACAAAATAGCAAAAGCAGGAGATCACAAACTTGATCGTTACTAACCTCCTCCAAAGATCTTTCAGCACCATATGGAGTGATAGGGCAGTCGACGTTGCAGGGCTCGCTGGATTTCGTGTTGGTAATGGACCGCACATGTGGCACCAGTTCGCTCTTCAACAGTTCCTCCTTGCTCATTCGGGTGACGTCGAGCGCACCCTCATACTCCCACATGGGGTGGGCTCGAGCGCGGAGTTACGCTGCTTAGCAGCTCTCCAATCTTCGACAGCAGGGGCGCCGCTTCTGCCTTTTCTTCAGCCGAAAGCGGGTGGTCCCAGGCATTCGTCCTCGCGAGTATACCAGCAATCGAAAATGGCGGGACTCCTTCCTGGTCGACGCGCACATAAAACCACCTCTTCCTCCACCCTTGCGCCGAGTCGACTGGCTTCAGGGCGAAGTAGCGGGTGTCGTTGCGCACCTGGATCCCGAAGCCGCCAACAGGATAGGTGCGGCTGCCTCGGTTGTTGGGCCGGACCATGAAGATCGACTTCCAGAGGGCCCAGCTGGGAGAAACTCCCAAGTAGCACTCGCACAAAACCATAAAGCAGGCAATGTGCATAGTGCCATTCGGGGTGAAATCATGGATTTGCACCCCGTGAGCAAACATCAAACCACGAACAAAGTCGTGGAGGGGAAACGAAAAACCCCTAGGAAGAAACTCCGCAAAACAAACGCGCTCGTTAGCGCGATGCTCTTGGAGTACCTCCTTGGGCGACGGCGCGCGGACGAACAGCTGGTCCGCGGGTGGCAGCATTCCCTCCTCGCGAAGCTTGTCCAGATGCGCCTCCTTCAGGGTGGATTTCACCCAATCGCCGTCGCTCTTCTTGAGGTCGACGACGGGCGCAGATGCGCCAGCCGCAGTCTTCTTCCCCTTCAGAGTGGCCGCGTCGGCCGCGGGCGGCGCGTCGGCAGCAACAGCCTTTCTCTTTGGCACCATGGCAGTGGTAGCTAAGGGGAACAGCAGGAGCTCGGGCGCAAGAACAATGGGGAAGAGAGAGGAAGACGATGAAGCAGGGGCGGCGCGCAGAGCAAATGGCAAGTAAATAATAATGCCAGCGCCGTTCTCCCTATTTACCACAAATCAAAAGCGATCATAACCGTTCAGATCATAATCGTGCGTTCCGCACGCAATCCCACCGTACACGTGGCAACCGCGGAGGGCAACCGTCGCCGGCCACTCCGCCCACTACGCACGCAAAAAGAGGAGCCATCATCACGCCTCCGTCAAAAGTGGGCCAGCGCGGTCAAATCCAGTCCAAACAGCACCGTCGTTCGGTCAGCGCTACACAATGGGCCCACATACGTGTCACGTCCCATCCGGCGCAGCATAACGCACGCCACCGCGTGTCAGGCAGCGCAGTCACCAAAAAACGTCATCCCTGACGTCATTGCAAGCGATATGTTCAGAAAAGCATTCGAAGTTCGCCCAATGCATATAAGTCACTCGATTGCCTCGCTTGATTCGGGTGTAAAAAAGCAACGTTAAAGTAAAAAAAAAAAGGTCACTCGACCGTTCCTTCGACTAAGACATATTACTCCCATCGGGAGCGTATCAAAAATTTCTTCGACTAAGAGTGTATGGGATAAAAAGGTTTGAGATTATCCTCCATTGCAAGCAATAAAGCACAATCTCGGAGGCTACGCCCATCGGGAGCGCTGTCGCGCACCCGATAGAATAACGACAAAGTGTCAGTCGACAAAGTGCTCGACTCAGTTCACATACAAAATCATACTCGAAACATTCCCGAGTTGCGTCCACCGCAAATACCTCGGATGCTGCACGCATAGTGCAAAGGTAAGACCCGCCGAACTTTCAAGCTGGGCTAAGTACCGTTCCAGCAACGTCAATCCTTAAAACTTTCCGTGTCAGCTGACATGGTGAAAATCCCGACGGACGCGTTGGGTAAATTTCAAAGTTATACTGCAGATCGATTCAGTAAGACCTCCGCGGCCTAGTCGAGTCTGACCAGTCTGTTCCAGATTCGAGTCCGGGACTTGAGTTTGATTGAAAGCTAGTAAGGTTTTACCCGAATGTGTAGTTAACCGGTCCCGATCCGTCGAGTGAACCGGGCCTACTAAGCTATTATCCCTTGATAATCATAAGCAAAAGCCAAAGTCGATGCAATACTCGACATAGCCAACATGTGCTATTCATACAGGAATTCCAATTACAACATACAGGTACAAAGCATATGACGTGCACTTACGAATGAGTCCATTCCCGATTCTTCGAGTCAGACAAGTACTCGGGGGCTACTGACAAGGATATACATCTCGGGTACCCTACCATAAGGGTACCTGGTGCACGTGTCGACTAAGGCCCAGTTATCAAGAGCCTACATGAAGCCCATGACGAAAGGCCCAACAAGATGGAGTACCCTCCAAGATTAGACATAGGCATAGTCGGTTTATACTTTCCTTACATGTAAACAGGGTCGGTTACGGACTCCCGAGACCCAGCCTCTTATAAAGGCTGGGAGGGCCGTCGATCCTGAAAAAGGCCATACTCGAACCACCAAAAGCCCTAGCGAGATCGACATCTCGCCGGAGCTCCCCTGTAACCGCATAATCTCACACGATCAATACCAGACAAGCAGGAAGTAGGGTGTTACTCTTCGGAGGCCTGAACATGGGTAAATCTTTGCCTCTGCTTGTCAGCCGACGAAACTACCAGTACTACCACGTTCTCTCCCCATAATCTCAACCCTATGTCCTTAACCATGGGATTTGATGAGCTAACCCCTCGTCAAGTGGCCAACTGCTTTATCCACCTTCGTGCTCACTAGGATGGTCGAGCTCGTCAAGGATGGGCTGGATATTGACAGGGGCATCAAAGACAAGAGTTTGGACAAGATTTGCAAAGATGTTCTCTTTTTGTGCCGCCATGGTGCCAGCACCCAATTATACAATCATCTCAGGAAGTGGAGTTACAGGTGGACATATCTGTGCACTTTGGCACAAACTGAAGGAGTGGAATGGCGTGACACCACTTTCTACATGGACGAGACGACATTCCTCAAGCATGTGACTTTAAGCTTCCTCAATTCAACTTATTCAGTTCTTCCTACTCTCTACTTGATTTGTGCTAGGATAACAGTTCCATCATTTTAGGTTCACCCAAGGACGAGTGCTTCATCAGCACGACAATTGAGAACTATAACCAGATGAAGATCATATTCGGCAAACCTCGCGTGCAGAATCCTCTCGCGGTCAACACGCTCCACCTTAATCTTAGCTACCTCATGGATCATGAAGAGGAGCGTCTCGCCTATCTTGCCGAGAATGACACAAAGAAAGACGTGGTACTACTCCTACTATTGCGCCCTCTTCCGGGCGATGGAGTGATGATGTTGTTGCTGCTGATGTGCTTGAAGTCATGCCCTCTATTATGTCCCATAATATGTAGAACTTGGTAAAATTGATGCCAGATTAGTATATTTGCGAGACAGTATACTAAACCCCTCAGATGATGAACTTGTGCTACGAGGCAGTATAGTAACCCCTCGTCAGATGATGATGAACTTGTGGTGCATCACCAGCAGTTCTTGTGCTGAATTTGTGATGCACAATCTATTTTGCTAACTAGTAAGGGCATGTGTAGTTCAAATCTATGTTTCTAACTTGTAGAACATTGTTGATAACTTTGGTATGTTTACCACTCAGGTAAGAAGGTAACCACATCATGGCGTTTGCACATAACCAAACACCATGAAATTTGCTCTGTGAGTCACACACATGCAACCAAACACCCAGTGCTCAAAAACTTGCACCCAGCTAAATGGGCCTGGCCAGAACATTTTTGGCAACCAAATAGGCTGCACAACATGGCTCATGCCACTTTTTTCGGGGCCAGGCCCAAGTGAGCCATGGAGACGGGAGCCCCAAAAACGATGCGAGAAACCAAACACGCCCTAGACAACATCCAACTGGACACCCACACCCTCGAAACATCTGAACGAAAAAAAAAATTCCATCTGTCTGGCAATTTTTAAACTTTGACCATATGTAGAGTGAATTTAGCGTTGTCCGGATTCGGATCCGAACTAGTTCGACCCCAAATATATTTCACTCCGTGCTCACTCTAGATCAAAGCTTAGCTCACTATGAACATAATTAAAGATAGGATCTGAATATTGTTTGGAGTCTCGGATAGGATCAGAACATCAGGATGTCTCCAACGCTAGGACGCATCTAGTCCGGCTGTGTCCGACTTTGTCCGTATGGGTCTAAATCAACACCTAACACGTAGAAGCATCCAACCTGACAGTCCGTTTTGTTTCCATTTTATGTCTGGTCGACGTATTTCCGGCCCAAATTTGTGCCAGGTTTGGGTCGAACCGGACTTGTCTGTCTGTCCGCTCTTGTGTCCTATGTGTCTGCTCCCTACGTCCCATTGGCTCACATGTCTGTCTCCCCATTCCTCATCGCCCAACCTTGTCGATGGCGTCGACGTCGCCAGCTCCTGTCCTCTCTACTCGCTGGCGCAGGTCGTCGGGAGGAGGCTGCTGCCGGCGGCTCTACGGAGGCTGGGCTACACACCATCGCGCTGCTCCTCATCTTGTGCCGGCGCGCCACTGGAAGAGATGCGAAGGCTCCACGGAGGCCGTCTTGCACGCCCTCGTGCTTCTCCTCCTCCTGTGCCGGCGCGCCGCTGATCTCGCGGACTGGAACCCATCACGGCGGAGATGTCCTCGTGGAGGATGGAGCTGAGGAAGGTACCAGGCGCTACACTGGCTGCAGATCCCCAATTCCTCATCCATGGTCGCGGTCGGCCGGTCGCGTTGGAGTTGTTGTTGTCCACCGTCGTGCTTGTTCTGCTGCAACTAGCACCCAAGTATTGTCTCCCTCCCGAGCTGGGGCAGCTGCTGGCTCGAAGGAGTAGTACTAGTTGGTGTACTAGCACTAGTTGGCCGATGCATGCACATGGCGCTTCGCGGGCGTGCCCAACCGCAGCGCGACGTCGCCGTAGCCGCCGGTGTAGGACTTGGCGAAGACATTGAAGGTCTGCGGTAGAGCTTGACCAGCGACTCGATCAGGACGCGGCGCACTCACAGTTTGCTGAACGCCCGCTTGGTGCGCTCGTACTCGCGTCAGAGCTTGTCGAGCACGCGGGCGTCGCCGAAGACGTGGGCTATCTTTGCTCTCTCCCGCTACTCTGCTGTTCTTCAAGATTTTTTTTTCTGCTGATGTCCGCTCCATGGGCAGGCACGTGCCCCGCCAGATGCGTCGTGTCCGACCTGTGTCCGCCCTGGTGGACGGTGATCCAAACGGACAAAATCCGGACAAAATCGATGTCCGTTTAGGTCGTAGAGTTAGAGACATCCTCACGAGAAGCTCGAAATGGTCACGAGATAAAGTTTGTATAAAGGAAAGTTGGTTTAGGGTTTTGGAACAGTTTCGAAATATTTCGGTAAAGTACCGAAACATTCTAGAAGGTTCTAGTGGGTCCCATTTCAACACTCTCCTATGTCTAGGCTATTTAATTATTAGCGTGAGCTCGGTCTAGGCCACATTTTTTTCTAATCCTACCTGAGTAAACTTAAAACCCACTTAGCTCTAATAAGATGTCATTAGCCAACAGAATCAACAGCCCGAGTTGATAAAAACGACTAGGAAATTCACCTATACATTTCAACACCCCTATCGTGTGACACGAAATTTCATCATGTGAATAGAAAAGGAACAATCTCATGAATGAGAAAAGAGGTCTATACGCGAATAAAGAGGTTAAGAGCAATTTTTGATAAATTACGAAAGACATGACTCAAACTCAATACTCAAAGCTCTAATACCATATTAAAATCATGCACGAGCCAACTAAATTAAAACTCCAAACTAATAAAAAGAGGGCAATATAAATTTCAACTAATAACTAAGAGCATCTCTAACAGGCGCGCTAAAAAAAATTTGCAGCGCAAAAATAGCGTTTTAGCGCACTGGCCGGGTGTTTTGCTTTAGCAGAAGCGCTATATTTTTACGCGCCACAAGTAGTGCTACAACAGGGGCGCTAAAATCCAGCGCGCGCCCAGCACAAACAGCATTTCCACTCAAACATAGAACCAAGAAGATCAAACACACACAAATAAATCAACAATAAATAGTTTCTCTTCAATACAACAAATAGTACGTGAATAATACAGCAAATAGTTCATCAATAATACAACAAATAGTTAACAATACAACATCTATTGTTGCCCATGCCATGTCCACCACTTCTCGATTAGATCTTTTGAAGCTCATCATGCATGTCGTTACGTCGGATAGTGCTTTTGCTTTTTTTGGCGTGGATAGCTAGGATCATTGCGACGTTATCCTCCTCTTCAAATCAAATTCTTCATCGGAAGAATCATAGGACGAACTCATCTACAAACATCAATTTAAACTAATTTAAAGCTACAAACTAAATGCACCAAATTCATCTACAAAGTTTAGAGGAAATATATACCTTGCAAGTGTTTTGTCAAACACCTTGTGTGCGCGGAGGTGCAAACGGCCGCCGGGCGCTGTTCGCCGGAGGAACTGCTTGCTGGAGGGGTGGCGGCGAGGAGGGAGGTGGAGCAAGCAGCGGCCACGCGCTGGGGAGAAGCGGGGGAAGCGTCGGTGGTGTGGGTGGGGCCAAATTCACCGTCTCGGCGAGCCGCACGCGTCCATAGAAAGCGACGGCGCTGGGAGGGGCGGAGGAAGCGCCGACGGCGGGTATTAGAGCGCCCTGGGTCGCCGGAGGAGATGGGGAAGAGGTGCGGGCTGCGGCACGAGCGCCAGGAGGATTCAGATCTGGCGGTTGGTCAATTCGCGCGTAAGTTTCTTTCGTCCCGCGCGTTGGAGCGGACGCACAGAATACGCAGCGTTCGACCCCGGTTCCGCCAGCGCGCTGGCCCTTTATACCGCACGCAGCGTTTTCGCGCGGCTACTGAAGCGTCATTTTCGAGCGCGCGTTATATTGACGTTTTTTTCATCGCGCGTCTTATTAAGCCCCGGATGCATCGCAAAATCTGTATGAAGGTGTCGCGACCATCCAAACACACCCACAAATACTAGCTGCCCAAACGATCCCTGGTCTGCTATCTTCCACCCCTCGTGCTCCGACTCAGAGGGTAGTTTCGTCATATTCGCTCTCCTTCGTCCTCCGGCTGTCATTAAAACAGCAGGAAACATTTTCCATTGTTCCATTAACTCATTTTTCTCCGCATCAATATTATCCGCACCTGTTTCTGCTCCGTCGCCTCATCTAGGGTTTACTTTTTCTCGTCAGCGCCAAGGTTGTTGCGGTCTCCGGCGAGCGAGTGGTGTACTGCACCTGCGAATCGGCTGGCAGAGATGGGATACGACGCCATGGCTAACGGCGCGTCCTCCCCGGCCTGCGTGGCGGTAGCGCGCGAAGCGAAGAAGAAGCGGGTAAGGGGGTGTTCGATTTGGATTCGGTATTCCCGATTAGATGGGTTGGCGTGCTGATCCGTCTGTCTTGATTTTGATACCTGCAGGGGAACCGGTCGGCGCGGCTGAAGCAGAGCAAGCTCGACGTCCGCCGGGAGCAGTGGCTGTCGCAAGGTCTGATCTCGCACCCGATTCTGAATTCTCTTTTCTTATCTTGTCGATTTCAGCAGTTATTAGTCGATTCAGAAAGATGGGATCTTGGTTTGAAGTTGGTTCCGTATTTTATGTTGAGATGCTTTATAGCCATTTTCCCTTTTATGGATTTTTAGGCCATTTTCCTCGCAAATTTTGTGTTGTCGAGTGAATTTTCGTATGCTATTTGTTCAGCATATGTGATCGTATTTTCCATTTCCGTTTGTTTAATTGGGTTTCGGAACTGGGGTTTGAAAGTTCAATCATGTGGTTATCGTTCACTCGAAATCTTATCAATGTATGGTACAAATATCTGATCAAAATGTGCTGTTTTGTTTTGTCTAGTGAAAGATGTGAAAGAGGTCAAGGCAGTGGCTTCCCCAGCAGCAGCAGCAGCAGCAGCAGGGGCCAGCTCTGGATCGCCGATCCTTGCTTCTCCGCACCCTCCCCTCCCTCGCCGGCGTGTTGAGACACTGATCAGGGGAGAGGAGCCACAAGAGAACAAGGACGAGGCTGATGTTGCTAACCAAGAGGCGGGTAGCAGTGATGTCGACTCCCCGGTGCACAGTCATGTTTCATACAATTCCCCTGGTGATTCTTCTCAACGGAAGCACTGTCGCATCTATAGCCCGAGCAGTGGTAGCAGTGCATGGTCCAGCTCCCGGAGTGTGAGTGATGCCGAAGATGAAGGAACTGGTGTTGGCGACAAGGAGGAGGAGGATGTTTTGGATGATTGGGAAGCGGTTGCGGATGCACTAGTTGATAGCAACCTTAACCACCAGGATTTAGGTCCAAAGGAACCACCAGTTGCACCACCTGTGGCTTGTCTAGAGACTGCTGATGCAGCAACGAGGCCAGAACCAATCAAGATCCAGAGAAGAGCTTGGAGCCCAGATGATGATACCCGTCCACACACTTTGCCCAGTCTCTCAAAGCAGGCCAGCTTCCCAGCTAGCATGGGGAACTGCTGGGTGGGAATGGGAATAGGTGCTGCACAAAAGGGTATCCTCTCATTCCAGATGTCCTGCCCTATATGCTGTGAGGATCTTGATCCAACAGACTCTAGATTCCTCCCGTGTCCCTGTGGATTTCATCTTTGTCTATTCTGCCACAAGAGGATTCTTGAGGCGGATGCACGTTGCCCTGGATGCAGGAAGCTGTATAAGTCGGCGCCTTTAGATGGAGAAGCTGGAAAAGGACGGGAGACAGAGAATGTAGTGCAGATGCGGCTGTCCCGCTCTTGTAGTATGGGTACGCGATACTAGATTTGCAGAATTATGACCTAGTTAAATGTCAATAGTTCCTTCTCTTTGCATGTTACTGTTGTGTATGCTACTTATGTTGTTTGTCTTCCCATATAAAGAAATGTGAATACCGGCATAGGTGTTGAATCTCAATAGTGGTTTCTAGATTCAAATCTTTCTGGATCTGTTTGCTTGTACGTGATGCATATGTTACTGAGAGGACACTTTGTTATTTATGGCTTGGTAGTTCATAAGATCTATATAAGGCATTTGCCATTTTACTTATTAATTTCATGATTATTGCTTGGTCCTCTATCTTATGCACCGATATCAAGTCTTTGATCAGCACCGACTCGTGAAGCTGTCTAGAAGTATGACTTCTAGGAACAAGGATATATGTCTATGAGTTAGTTGAACTTAATTGTTCGGTAATCGGTATGTACTTCTGTTTTTGTGTTATTTTCTAGAGGATATCTCCAAGCTAATGTTTCAGGTTGCTCAAAAATCACTAGCAATTTATGGTATGTGACTATTGGAGTATGTTACCTTTCTCTTTTTCTCTCCTGTTTTTCACTAGCACAAACCTTGTTGTTTAAATCCATAAAGTTTCAACTGTCAGTTAAGCTTTGGTTGAAAGTTTGAGAAAACTTGTAAGAATTATTTAAAAGCGATAGCATATAGGCATAGGTGCTAGTCTGTTTCGGTATACTTTCTGTTTACAGCCTTGTCTCTTTATACTGGTCTGAATTTTAAAGAAAGCTTTTGTTCATCTCATTGCACAATATGTTACATCCACACTTGAGATTACTATGCGATAAGGAGTTGATGGTTCTAATGAGCGTTAACTGGCATTTAAAGAAAACATCAGTTAAACTACGTCACCTTATTGAAAAAGGTACTTTTCTTAGCATATCTAGTATACTATTAATTATGTTTAGCTAATGTACTATCTTTGCTAGAAATTGAGGATGGCAAGAGCTCTGCATAGCCAACCGAATGATGTAGATGGATATATTTAAATCACTTAATTATACAATATTTGGTGGTTGCATAAGCTGTATTCAACAGATGTGTACTTGGTCATTCCTAATTTGCATGTTCATGAAACTTTAACTATTTTGGGTGTTGTTTGAATGTTATTGCAGTCAACTGCACTTGTTTAGAAAGACACATTGTAATATTGCTAGGGATTATAGTTTACTATAACTTTTGAAATGGTTAGACTCAGCTCATGTATATTTGTTCAGGGTGCCTTTTCTAGTAGACTTATTTGGTTGCCAGGATTATTATTTACTGTAATTTTGAAATGGTTAGAATCTTCTCATGTATATTTAGGTCGGGTTATCTTTTTCGAGCCTATCTGAAACCTTGCCTGGACCTGTGTAAGATCAGGTCTACTCCGGACCCTTTGGAAGCCTTGACAGTTGTCTCTAGACATGGGCGGTATGTCTTTCTGTTTTGGAAACTGGTGGTGTATCGTTCTGTTTGATTATTGGCATGTGGGAACATTCTGCTTAGCATTCAATCTGAGCATCCTGTTTTTAGTATTTGGTTTACACTGAATTTGTTTGACCAGCAGTTGAAGCTTTAACTAGTCAAGTCTGGGTCCTCTTGAATCATGGATGTTGTGTGAAGGCAATTAGCTGCTGATCTCTTTTTCTTTTTTTGAAACATGCTGGTCTTTAATCAAATTATGGCCCAACCAGATTGGATTTATGCATTTGATGGAAGTCTGGGTCGAAAATTTTGGTCCAATGTAGGCGTCTTTAGAAGCCCAGCTCATCCTAATGCTTTGATTCGCTGATAAAGTTGTTGGTAAAGGTTTAGACGACATGCTGGTCTCAGGTGCCGCGCATACCCTTGTTGTTTCGTAGTTGTGAATTTGTTTTACAGATCCAGTCGAGTCTCTTTGATCCTACGATAATTTTTTTGATTTTATGTTTTGGATGGGGCGCGCCAGGCCCTAGCAGCAGTGCAACGCTAGGTCGACACACGAGGGCCCAAGCAGCAAGCTACTTTGGTGGGCCCTCCCCCAAGAAAAATAAATTTAATATCGGTGAGGACGAGGCCTCACATATCAGATATTAAACTGATAAGAACAGATAATACACTTGATCTTAGCCAAAAGGCCGAGAAAGGTATGAATTTTCTGGTTGCACTGCCCCTCCTCTTATACTCGCATCCACCTCCGCTGCCGCTCTCGCCAGGCGAGGTGGGACTAAACGCAGCTCTGCTCCATTAGTTCGCGAATCGCGCCAGCGGCCAGAGTTTGGGCTTAACTGGGCCCAGATCTGTTAATCGCCCTTCTCCTTCACTGGCCCGGACGGCGTTCAAGCCTGGTCGTCCAGATTCGTGCACGACTGATTGGTTGGATCGGTCTACCGGCATATCTTCCCTTCTCGTTGGCGATTATTGAATGTTTCTGTTTTTTTTCGCCGAGGGATCAATGTTTCTGTCTCTATACTTTCTTATCTAAAAAAAAGTCTTTCGCCACGTTTTGTTACACTATGAAGAACTAATTATGCTACTCCCTCCGATCCATATTAGTGGGCATAGATTTGACTAAATTCATATGTATCTAGTTAAGTATTTAGACTAGATACATGTGTATCTAGACAAAGTTGTGTCCACTAATATGGATCGGAGGTAGTACTATTTCCTAATTATAATTTTGGTAGCTCACGCCACGAGGAGTACAAACTTCGGCAAAACAATGCATTTCTTTTGTATACGCTAATACACAGACAAGTAATACAAGATATCCCGTGCTTAAGCACCGAGCATAATTACCATGCCGAAGCAAAACATGAGAGTACAAGGCAAATTTCGTCATCCAATCACGAAGCTCTGCACCCCAATACCATACTCAATTTGCCTGTAAGCCCGCCCCGTGCCCTGGTTTCTCCAGAGCACTGGGTTGCCGGCCTCAACGCTAAGCGCCTCGCCGTGCCCCAGCCGTTTTTCCAGTGAGATGGTTGCTAGCTGAAACACTCACAGATAATACTACTAGCTCCAAAGAATGGAGCATACTGTAGACCAGATACCGAAGACGATTATTGGGGAAAAATGTACCGTGAATAAGATTCAAAAGAAAGCTATAAAAAAGATTCCAAAGGAGCGAGCAACAAACAAAAAAAAGAAAGGCTCGGAAATAGGGAGGCCTGCTTTCAATTTTACAGAACCGCCTCTTCGCTCCAAAGAGCAATTCTTTCCAGCAGATTTTTTGATTGCCTAATCAACATAATAATTTGATATTTATCACCTGCTTAAAAACAATGAAATCCAAATCCATCGTCGACTATATAATGAATCCAAACTCATTGCCTAATTTATACATTCTACTAGAATAACGACTCTGGTATATATTAAGTCACTCTTTGTTGCATGCTAAACTACGACCTAGATTTCTTGATCTCTCCTCCTGCTGCTGCTGCTGCTGCTGCAAGATGTAGACTCCCAACCCTTGATGAACCTACCGCTTCACTTACTGGGAGCCCTCTTATATATCATACTAACACCGAGCTGATCCTGCCTTTCAGCTTTATGTACTGCAAAATTCTCACCACTTCAGCTCTGACAACAAAATGAGCTGCAAAACAAGATCGATTTGTCAACCACCGAGATACGTCTGATGTAAAACCATATGCGCACGTGCAGCACCATATATAAAGAAAAGCACAGACCTGTTGGGCAACATGGACTAGATGATTGTCGCCTCGAGGTGACTGTACCAGGAGATCTTGTGTCTCAGGCAAAACCTGAGACTCTTGTTTGTCATCTAGACTAACTGGACTGCTGCTCTTCTCAGAGACAGCAGCTTGAGAAGTGCTCTCTAAAGACACACTCTTGCGTTTCCTGCGATTGAAAGTGTATTTGATACACCTGGCGCCTTCAGCTTGCACGGAAACTCCAGAGGACGCCTTTGCGCTTTGTTCTTTCTCCAAGGAGCTGATGATTATAGGATCAGCTCTGTTTGAAGCTATATTGCAACTTTCATCCACTTTCACCTCTTTCTGGAATGTTGAATCAGTCTCTGGTGTTCTGCAGTCTAGGTGGTCCAGTCGCAGTTCACCTGCATAATATCAGGCACAGTTAAGAGTTCAATCTACATTAAAAGAGGTATATCATGTAAATAAATAAGGTTTCTAAGCGGTACCTCCACAATCAACTTGACTTTTGTTTGACTGAAGATCTAGTGGGGAGCTGCCCTCAGACTGAAATTGATCAGTATTGGCACCATCCGGATGCATCATGTTTTCAGGAGCATCACTCGCATTCATCAAGTTCTCAGCAGCATCACTCGCATGCATCAAGTTTTCAGCAGCATCACTCGCATGCATCAAGTTTTCAGCAGTATCATTCAAAACAGAGGCATTGTTAATGATAGGTGTATCAGAGTGATCATCTGTCATTTCAGAGTTCTGCTCACTCTTACAAATAGTATCCTCATTGGTTGATCTTAGCAGATTGTTACCTGTAACACTATTGGACTCAGAGCAACCAGCTTCAAAAACCCTAACGGTCTTAGATCTTTTCCTCCTTATTGTTCGCATGTTGCTGACTGCATGTACATCTATCGGTCTAGGGGAGGCCAGACAAAGATTTAAGTCTGCACCCTTCCCACCCATCAGCAAGTCTTCTTCTAAATTAGTTAAGCCCTCGCCACTATGTTCGGTAAACAAATTTGGAGGTGAAAGATCCTGTTCTAGTGCCTGAAGTAGCAGCAAACACCCATTTTCACCAGAGGTATCAGGTGATTTATCTTCTGTTTTCACATGCACATCAGAACTATCATACTTATAACTAGGCCTGCTTCTTTGACCTCTCTTGCGTTTGCAGTTCGCTAGAAACTTAGTTTGAAGTATCTGTTCCATGATGGATCTTGTGTGTCTTGTATTCTTAGCACTACCATTCCTTCCTGTCTTCAAACGGTTATTCACTGTGCTAGCCTGCATGCTGTTTTGTTCAGAGGAATCTGCAGTAGGACTCCGCTGCTTAAGAGCGCGGATACGTTGTGTACACCCATTACGATACAACTCGGTTTCTTATTTCTTGCTATAAATGATGGCATATCAGAACCACGACGATACAGGTTCTCCATGTTTTCAACAGCTCCATTTTCCTTGGCGTCAGTGGGAACACGGCAAATGTCATCTATGGTATTTTTATTCTTCGATGACACAGTTCTGTTCTGCAGATGCATCTTGGAACGAGAGATCTTGCTTTTATTTGAATTATTCTTATCGCAGTTTGGAAGGATATTCATTCTTTCCACTGCCAAAGTTTTCCGAGTGTCCTCCAGTTTGGCATTTGCTCTCTGCAGCTCGATTTGAAGGGAGCCACAGTATTCTGAGCACCATGCAACTGCTCCTGAAGTTCACTGATCTTTCTAACATGTGCCAAAGAGCGTGACTCCACCTCTTTAATCTGCACACATGCAAAAAAGTTCCAAACATGCGTAACTTAAAAAGTGAGACAATAAAACAGGCTACAGCTAGTTATACTTGTAGACATATTTGAGCAAACGAAAGCTATAAGAAAAACTCACAAGCAAAACAACTGGACAACTGCTGCCACACAGGCAAACATTCTTCAAACAAAAATCAGAATAAGGATATGCCACATAGAACAGCAACAGAAATACTTTGCAGGCATATCTAAATGGACACCACAACCATCAGCAAGCTCATGCAACTGTCAATAAGGGTTCATCGGTGAAATATCACAATCAGTCATCATCTGTAGACACTTGTAAGTTATAACTCTGGCAGTCTTGGTTTGGCCAATCGACATGTCACCATAGGCAACAAGGTTGGGTTTTTATTACGTCTTAAATTTGTAAAAAGGGAAAGCATAAATGTGTTTACAATTACTATCTTAATGTTCATACATTCCTCCTGAAACAAAAAAATGCAATCATGTGCCACATCAATCTTCATTCAACTCCAATAGCCAAAACAATTAACTACTCCCTCCATATCAAAATATAAGATGTTCTACCTACTTTTGGCACACATGTATCTAGACATGTTTTAGTGCAAGATTCAATCAAGAAGAAAGCAGAAAGGGAAGGATACAAATAGCCTAACTGTGACAAACAATACTAAGCATTATAAAAACAAGACAGTGGAGACATGGAGAGAAGTTCCCACTTGTCAGGAAGTTTCTTTTGGTGGGCTGAGGTGGAATGGTAACCAGGCCATCACCAACTCCAATACTAATAGGGAAAAACAGGAGTAGAGAAACATAGCTAGGTTGATTGGCAAAATGGGCATAAACAGAAACTGTTGAATCTCGTTTGTCTTCTATTCTTAAACGTGACAATGAATACATGCTTGTGCGCACGTGCTTCTGAGCAGTAACTCGAGTTTCAGTTTGGATAGAAATAAGTATTTGTGGCCATGGCTTTCAGGTTAAAGGACTAGATTCCAGAATGACTATTTAGTATTTACAACCATGATTGCATTTGCATAGATGGCGGCTTTTCAAGGCTCTATACTACCAGGCAAGGATCGGGGAAAATGAAATTCAAATTGTAAGATCGCTTGAGAAAAAATTGGACATAAAAGGTGGCAGAAAAGTTCCAGGTTAATGAACTACAAACTATTTAAATATGAGATCCACTGTAAGGATAAACAAAAGGAGATGGATACAGGGATCAGTCATAAACCAAGCACCTCTTCCGGAGATTTGAAGAGGATGTTATGCACCCAGTTCACCCCCCCCCCCCCCCCCCCCCCCCCACACACACACACACACCAACGATCAACAAAGAGGTGCCCTAACCCACCACCAACAAGGATCCCAAAGATTATACCTCTTGTTACATATAATCAACATAAGTGTAAGAAGCTGACGGAAAAAAAGGGAGTTTGAGAAGTTAAGTCACTTATTTTACTGAACAATCCTATATCATCATTCCTCCGACCGTCCGACGTTAACCGATTTAACCTATATGCAACGGCTTTAGTTTTTATAGATCCACACACGTCAAGTAAAACAATTATCCTGCACCTCTAACATGTAGCTCTTTCTAGCAATCCATCTTCCAGGCTACTATCTCTTGTAACACTAGACTTTGCATCGTTTTCCTACTGGTTTTCTTTCGATCTCCCCAACTAGTGGAAACCTCAAAGCAAACAACAGAGAGGGCCAAGGAATTGAATAACCATCGGTTGTCTGAGAGGACATACTCCAACTTATGGCAACAAGCATGTGGCAGTGTACTCCTATATTCACAAACATTGAAGTACCACCACCTATAAAACACATCAGCTATTCAAACAGATTAAGAAAATTGCTTGAAGAAATTACCTTTTCCATCCTTTTCATGGTTTGACACAACAATCTGATCGGATCACAAAATTACTACATGTACAAGTATACAAGGACTAGTGAAGCAGATCATGGTATTATTGTAGTCTATACAGTATATCATCAATCCATCCTAAATATGCATGTATGAGTTTACAAATTGCCAAGTTTTCCTCAGATCACAAAATTTATAACAACCAGAAAGCATGAATTGTCTCAACTGACAAAACCATCGTGACAAAAAATACTGTCGCAACAGGACAATTAGCTTACACATCAACTTTAGTGAATGGAGATTTTTCTCGCTGTTATCAGGATTATAACAATCCAATTAACTTATTTGGGTTTCACACAGCATGATAGTAATTGTGCTATTACTATAAACCTTCACAATCAGAAGTTCAGAATGGCACCAATGAACTGAAAGTAGCATAAAGCAGCTGAGACACAAAAGAATTGCCAATGGAATGCAGTATTATGGGTGTAGACCCAGCGTCAGGCGAAAGTAGACAAATGGAAGGCCATCCTAGGGCGGGCATGCCAAAGAGAGCAATGAAGCAGCAGTCTTTTCATTATGTATAAAACTTTGGTTCCACACGAAATCACCATTGCAGGCTAGATGGTACATAATATCAGTAATGCAGCAGCTAAAAGCTATAGCCCTTAAAGCTCAGCAAATACAACCCACAGAAACTCTGTCCTTAGGAAAAATACAGTTCACAAGTCAAGACACAGATCAGAGGTTAATCACTGAAGCTAGCTAATTCAGTAATTCATTATAAAGCTTAACCTAGCAGTAGCAGACCTCCCTCAGAAACGGGTGTCTCACAATCTACACACAAACTAGGACCTGCAACAACATCAACAGTATGAGTAGTATGGCCTTGAGACAGGAGCATTGCGTACCTGCTAATCAGATAATCCTACACCTTGACTGCCGCTCAGCGACCATATTGAGCAAGAGCAACTTTCTAAAGCTGACTGCAGAAGGACTGACGGAGGGACGAGCAATGACGGAACACAGGACATTATTTTTCAAACGGATTTAATAAACTACAGTATATCCCAAGGATTCTTCGCACTCTTCTACAACCCAATGAAACCTGCCGATTGTCTGAAAGACTGCAGCCCTCTCGATTGTCTGAAGACCGCAGCAATCCACTCAAATAAGAGAAAAAAATCCCCTTTCAAGTATAGTGGTATCTAAATTCTATAAGAGCGCTTGAACCAAAATGCACAAGGACGAAACCGCGCCAGGCCCCAGATTCGCTAATCCGCTTGCTCAAAAAGCCCAGGCACATCGGAGAAACTTGGGGTTGGGATTTGCACCACCAACACCCCACGAACAGAAACCAGAATTCCGAACGGCACCAAAACAAACGCTGCCCAAAACCTCCCCTAAAACGCGCACACCCGAACTCCAGATTCCCGTGCGCTAACACATATCGGCGAAAGCAACTCAACTCGAACGGAAGCACCGACCCAACCGTCCATCCAATTTCAACCAAGGAGCAAGCAAACCAAACCAAAGCGAGCGATTGGAAGGAAGGGGAGCGGTCGTACCCTGGCCTCCATGATGGCCTTGAGCCGGACGAGCGCCGCGATGCCGTCTTCCTTGCCGCAGCGACCCCGCCGGCGAGCACCGCCGCGCGGCGCTCCGCCGCCAGCACCCGCGCCGCCGACTCCTTGGCCATGTTCAGCATGATCTCCGCGTACGCCCTCCGCAGGCCCTCCACCTGCGAACACAAGAGCAACCCCGTCAGCGCGAAGCGGACCGCGGCGGCGGAGGTTTCGGTTCGGGGAGCCGAAATTCACCTGCGAGTCCGCCATTTTTTGAGCGGAAGGAAAAGCTGAGGTGTTGGGGCTGGCGGTTGGAACAGAAGGGGAACGGGATGGGGCGCGGCCGCGGCCGCTCTTCGGCTTTTCAACACTGGCGTTGCTGGCTGGGGCCTGGGTTTCCATTTTTTGCGCTCCTTGCTTGAGTTTTGGGGGCGGAGGCGGAAAGAAACCCAACTTCCCTAATGTTCTCCGGATGGCGGACAGGTCCCTCCGCTTTGGGTATATTTGCATTCCGAGAACGAACACAGGTCCCTGGTTGAGTGGTTCCTATACAAGGCAAGGCCGCATGAAGCCAGCCTGGTACACATTTTTTTTACGTTTCATTTCATCATTAATACAGTACAATAATAAACGGCTGAGTTTTTTACAATACACCAAAAAAAGGAAAATAGAAAAGCAAGAAAACATATCTGGCTTTCAAGATCTTGTTGACTCGGCCAAGATGGCATCATGCTTCAAGTTCCATCTTGATCTAACGAAGCAAGGCAAACACCTTGAGCATTGGATGTGTGGTTTCCATCCGAGACCGCCCTCTGTGAGAGGGAGGGATGTCGAAAGGGGACGAGGTGATCCAAGGGTGGATCAGTGACTCGCTAGCCCAGATTCAGATGAAAATATCACACAATTCCATCAAGGACCACACGCAAACCCACATACTGCAACACCGATTCTACAGAGGAAGTGCGGTAGGATGCATAGGAGCAGATCGACCGCTTCGGCGATGGCCAGATGAAAACAGGCAAGAGTGTGAGTAGAAAGAATGGTAGATCTCAAAGGGAGAGGATAAAAAAAATAGAAGGAAGAAGCTAAACTAGAAAGGAAGTAGAGGCAGATGGAAAGGGTAATGATGGCGAGTCATGGCGGAGGAGCTTACGAGGAGGAGTGGATCGCCTCAAGGGAACTGTAGCCATGCCTCCTCGATTAGAATTCGGGTGACATCGAAACCACGCGCGACGACACCTTCCGACGGTGGTGAGGAGATGAGAAGGGGTGGCGGCGGTGTTGTGGATCTAGGTTCCACCCGTGTCTCTCCATGGGAACGACTCGGAGTCAGGGTTGGAGAAAAAAAAGCATCGGGTGCAATTTGGTTGAGTGGTAAAAGAAGGTCCAAACAATCTCGTTTCCACTTCATTGACTGCCTATCCCACCCTTATATAAAGTGGTGGAGTGGAAACTTCTGAAATCTACATGTACCCGTTCTCTCTTGGACTTCCGTGTCAACTCAGGATGGGAATGGGCCGGGTCGACCCGCCGAGTCCCTGACCCGACCCAAAAAAACAAGGCCGTTGGGTCGGTCGGGCCGGCCTCATATAAAAATTGGGTCAGTGGAGCTGGCCCCGAGTGACCCATTGGGCCAGCAGGGCCGACCCACGTCTGAAAATTGCAGTCCATCCGTACAACTCAATTAGCTCTAACTGATCATTTTTGCTCTGCCGCAAGTTTCGGCGAGTTGCGTTGTCAAGTAGCATCATGTCGCTGTATATGTATTGAAATTGGATCCAGATTTTACTGTGTTATACACGTATTGGAACTAGATTTATTGCCCGTGAGATCCATCTAGCTATCTTAGCATGGACATCAGCTAGCTTGGTATACTAATCAGTCATCACATCTACTGATTATTCGTACCTTCGTACAGGTACTGGATGTACTAATTATCCATTCCATCAGCTAGCTAACCTTTGTACATACTTTTTTTTGAACACTAACCTTCGTACATACTTGAGTCAGATAGATCAATCTTTCTATACAAACTTTAGAAAAAATTCTATGTGCACCATGCACGCACAACCAAAAATATGTATGGAAGCTAAAATTTGGGTCGGACCCGGGTACCCATCGGGCCGGCTGGGCCATTGACTTTTTTGGAATGGGTCGACCCGCGGGCTCTCAATTCGGCCTTGAGGCCAATGGGGTCGGGTCCAAGGCCAGGTCCGGGCCGGCCCATTCCCATCCTGAGTGTCAACCATCATGTTCTTGCATTTGCAAATAAGGGATAGTAGAGGGAAGTTTTAACGCATATGGATATCTTGCAATCTGTAATGGTTTCTTCAATAGTAACGCAAATTTTATATCCACACATGTGCTCCTTTTATATTAACATGTTTCTTTAAAATATATTTTGAGTTCCCTTATGCTTTATATGTTATTCTTTTTAGGTTTTTTTTATAATCTTGTGTACTTCGTAAACTGGTAAGATTTTGGTTCCAAAACAATTCAAATTTCCGTTTTTAATTTATGGTGGATTTTAAGTAAATATTGACTTGTAATCCAAAATCATTATTAACATATATTCTCTCGACGAGTCTGTTACTGCATCCAACAGAGGAGTCAACAAGAGCAAGCAGTGTGTTTTTTCCGTCACCACAATTGCTTGGGCCGTGCCATGCAAAGCAAGCCCGCGAATAAACTGTGGACCCCGTATACATACGCAAACTACTCCTGTGGATTATATAGAAAAGGGAGGCAAATTATCTGCGTCTCCAAGTGCAAAGACCAAACATGACTTATAATCTTATTAAAAAATATAGATGATCCCAATACCTCTTGTGTCCTTTTCTCTTATCTTTTATCTAATAAGGTAGCTTAATATAGATGCATATTTTGAAAAAGATCCCCTCCCTCTAGGGTTCTCACCCAGCGCCGCCGCCGCCAAGCCCCTCCCCGCCGGCGTTCCCCCTCCTCCTCTCCTCCCTCCCTCTCACCCCCGACCCCCGTGTCGTCCGCGCCAGGGCGGCCCGGGGGAGAGCCGACAAGCGGGCGCGGAGATCGACGACAGGGAGCCGCGCCACCGCTGCCGCCGGCTTCGACCGCGGTGGCGGCGGGCCCTTCCGCCCTAAGTGTGGCGGGGACCCTCGAGCTGGGCTGCAGAGCAGGTGGCTGAGGATGGACGCCGGGGCAGCGGCCCCGGGTCGGCGGTGGGCGGCGTCGGTGACCTTCGCGCAGGTGGTGCGCGGCGGCCCCGGGGCGCGGTGGTGCGGCAATGGTGTCCGGTGGCGAGCCGGCGGCCGGCGCCGCGCTGAGGCTTGAGGAGGAGACGGCTGTGGCGAGGGCGGTGCAGGCGGCCCCCGGCGGCGCTCCTGGTTCCTGTGGCGGCGCGGGCCCAGATGGGCCCGATGGGCTTCCAGGGCCGGTGAGTTCGGCGCGGCGGCGGCCTGTGGGTACGCAGCAGGCGCTGGTCTGCGGCGTGGTGGTGCTGGCAGAGCGGGAGGGGGAAGAGGTGGTGGTGACGTGCTGTCGGCCGGCTGGCAGCGTGGCGAGATGCAGGTGCTGCGCGAAGTGCTGCGCCGGTGTCTTCGGCCTGGTGGTGCAGGGCTATCCCGGCAGGGTGTGTTGGCCAACGGCTTCGGCGCGTTCGGTGGTGGTTTGTGGGCGGCCGGTTCATGGTGGAGTGTATGTTGAGCATCACCGGAAGAAATTCTTGCTCCAGTTCCTGCCAGAGCTGACGGTGGTGACGCCCGTGGGTGTCGCGGACTTCCTTGGAAGCATTGTCATGTGTGGTGCTCACTCCTCCTCCTGCGGCCTTGACTCCGGAGGGAAACCTCGGATCTGGGATCGGGCGATGGAGGCGCTTTTGCGTCTCTTTCCTTCTTGGGGGCATCGGCTCGGAGTCGCCTAGGGGTTCGATGAAGGTGGCTGGTTGTCGGATAGCTGTGCAAGGTCCAAGTGTGCAGTTTGGCAAAGAGGATGCTTTGGGCGGAAGATGGGTCGCGGCTGGACTTTGGTAGTCGAGTCTCTCGGCGTGTCCGATGGGTCCTTCTGCTCCGTTGTGTTGCTGTGGAGTCGGAGCTGTGGTGGAGGGTGTCCAGGCGGCGACGATGACCGGCCACCGGTGGCTTCGCAGAGTTCTCGATCGGCGCAGGTTCAGCATATTTCCCTTGTGAAGCTCGTCGTCAGTTTCGGAGCTGTCTGTCCTTGGCGCGTGTGGCCAATTGTTGGCATAGGCCGGCATGGGCTCCGATGCTTATGTGAGGCTCCGTTTGGGAAGCTGCTGGTGAAGTCGGAGTCGCTGGCTCGCGGAGGAGTGATGACGATGAAACTTCGTGGCAACCTCGACACGGTCTCCTTGTGTGTTTGTGCTTCGTGTGGGTAGCCGGGTTGGCTGTGGTGGTGTGCCCAGTGTGGTCGTGTTCCATGACGACATTGGTGCATTGTACGGGTTTTCGGCCGGTTCCCCTGCAAATGAACCGGTCAATTCTCTTCTACTTTTTTAAATAAAATGAGGCAATGTTGCCCGTTTTGTTCAAAAAATAAAAATAAAATATAGATGCATATTTTCATGTGGATGGCTCTGGTGCAGAAGGTGTTAATCTGAGAACCATGCATAAAGGTGAAGCTCTTGCGTGAATGTCGTGCCCCCTGGATCATATCTTGAGCGCTGCCACAGCCGAGGCCCTAGGCCTGCTAAGATGATTGGAAGTCATTGAACAGTTTGGCTGCTCACAAGTGGTTATCGAATCTGACCGTCTTGAACTGATCCAAGCTTGCAATAGGACTATATATCAATGTTTGGAGTCCATACTCAGCAATTTCGGCATAATGTTTTCTTAAAGCAAGTTCTATAGTGGATTAGTGGGTATTTATTTCCAACATTTTTATAGGGATGCAAACGAGGTGTCTCATTAGTTAGTGGAAAAGTCTTATGAAACCAAGGAGAGTTTTAGGGCTCATTTGATTCAAAGGAAATTCATAGGATTCTTGGAGGATTTTATCCTATAGGAAATTTTCCTATGTTCGTCGTTTGATTCATAGGATTAGTTCCTATAGAAATTTTTCCCATAGGAATCTTTGTACTACATCCCATAGGAATTCTAGCATTCACTCTAACCCCTTTTTACAATTCCTTTGACATCAAACAAAAAGTACTCTTCCTATAGGATTCAACTAGACATGACATTCTAATCCTATGGGTTTCATATTCCTACACTTTTCCTATCCTATGAATCAAAGGAGCCCTTATTTGGGACGGAGATCCTCTAGGATTTATCCCGTCAGTTGTAATAAACGATGTGACTCTGCTATCTAATAAATAAACGCCAACAAACATTTTCCTTAAAAAAGGTAGAACGTAATACTAAACTACATGTGTTTTTTTCCTGTGCACAAATCCATTACATGTTCTCAATAATCAAATGTTCCTGCCTTCTTGTACAAACTTACCATGCTATTTCAATTATATGTTTTTCTATTGCTATATTTTCGTAAGCTTGCATGACAAGAGGCCTTGCACCCTTTTCTATTCATTTGTTTCAATATTCCTGCATGACAAATAGACCCTAAAGGCCATACATGGTGTTCTACACTCTTTGTAAGTTGACTGCATTACTTTTACAATCTTCGGTTACTCTATTCAGAAACAAGAACACATAAATTCGTTTGGTCCTTTAGAAATATGAACAGTTTTCACGAGTTAGGTTACATTTCTCTAGAATACATGAACCCTATATGGCTATATGGATTGGTAAAACATTCTTCAACACGAGAAAATTCGATGCATAATACTTTTAATGTACTCACTAACACTTTATCGTATGTGTATCATTACTTTTTTTTTAGAGGAAAGGTCTAAGGACCCAATTTATGTTGAATCAATAAAATTTCTTAAGAATAGAATTTAGATTTTGGCTGCATCAGCGATATATTAAATAGGAAAGAATAACAACCATGTTAGTATTGAGAGCGCAACTCACAAACAACCAAGTACTCCCTCCGTCCCAAAATAAGTGTTTCAAAGTTGTACAAAAGTGAATGTATCTATACTTGTTTCATGTCTAGATACATCCACTTTTTGACAAATCTAAGACAGTTATTTTGGGACGGAGGGAGTAATACATTGAAAAAAAGAAAAACATAAGAAACACTATATTTAGCCTGCTCCACTTTTTTCTCCCAACGCCAATGCATTCATCTCCTTCGTCTTGTGATCGAGCTACACAATGGCTTCTCGATGTCAAGCAGATGTTTAGGCCTGACCAACACCTTGTACCCCGTCCTCAATGATAGAGCCTCAAAAAGTGGTTGCAAGGGGTCCAAAAACACTTCATGTCGATGTAGCTACGATTATTGAAGAAATAGTTTTGGCCCATACACCATCTTTACCCATGTTTGTCCTTATACCCTTTCACAAACTGTTTTTTCCTTGTTGATCAGTCCAAGGGGGTTATGGAGGTGCAAGGAAAATGCCCTCAAGACCGAATTTTCTTAAATCAGCAAGTTTTCAATTCTTGTAAGGAAACTATATAGAAATTTGTTTTCTAATTTTAATTTGTAATCAGTTAAAAACTCAACCATTAATGCTTTCGTATTATTATTTTAATAAGCATGTTTAAGAGACTACACCGATCACATACAAAAACACCATATGTGCATGTTAGAATAAACTACTAAAATTGAAGTTGTCGTATTGCACACTTATTATCTACTGGAAATTATTTAAGCGTAAGATGATTACTATTAAAATAAAGTTCACATGAATATTGTAACATACGAACAATTTTAAGTACTCATCAGTCATCAGGAATAGTCTATTTTCAAATCTACAGAGCCGCTGCTCCACCTAGTGATGTCGTCGAACTCGAAAGCGACGACATGAGGATATGTGTCTACATGCATGCATGGTGATTAGCATGCTTTTGTTAAATTTGTTTTCCTGATTTTCACATGACAATATGCATTATCCCTATGGCAGGCCAGTTCACATGCATGTTATCAAAACTCTTATTCTAAGTAATTGTAGCCATGTTATACAAATGAAATTATGCGCATATACCCGATAAAATATACAGAGATGGATCCATTACTCCACGATTGTCCTAAACATTATCATAAAAATATTGTCAATGTTTGCATAAGTATGCTCTATGGTCAGCTTTATTGATGTACATGGACCTTTTTTATATGTAAAAAAATGCGCCATATGATTTTCAGAAAATATTCTAATACTTTTTGCACGTTTCTAATGTTACTTTTTTAATTGACGATAATTTCTAATGTTGCTTTTCATAAAAAGAAGAACGGCCGGCCAGCCCACCTATAGTCCGCTGCAGTCGATGCTACGTCAGCTACTGCTTTAAAACGCCATGAGGCCCATCCGCGCGCACGGCCCGCATCCTCGCTTCTTCTTCTTTGCCAAGAAATGGTACAGCTTTAAAACACCAGACCAGATCCACGGCGTAGAAATCCCCCCAACCCCCCCAAACCCCCACCCAGAAAAAACCCCAAATCCTCCCAAAAACTAGGTCATCCATGGCCGGCGGCGGGCAAGCGGCGGTCTCGTTCCTGACGAAGCTCGCCAAGGTAGCGGCTGGCGTGGGTGTGGCGGCGTCGGCCGTCAATACGTCCCTCTACACGGTGGACGGAGGGCAGCGGGCGGTCATCTTCGACCGCTTCCGGGGCGTGCTCCCTGCGGTCGCCTCGGAGGGCACCCACTTCCTCATCCCCTGGCTCCAGAAGCCCTCCATCTTCGACATCCGCACGCGCCCGCACAACTTCTCCTCCACCTCCGGAACCAAGGATCTGCAGATGGTGAGCCTCACGCTCCGCGTCCTCGCCCGCCCCGACGTCGAACGCCTTCCGGAGATCTTCACCTCCCTCGGCCTCGACTACGACGAAAAGGTGCTCCCCTCCATCGGCAACGAGGTGCTCAAGGCCGTCGTCGCCCAGTTCAACGCCGACCAGCTCCTCACCGAGCGTCCCAGGTCTCTGCGCTCGTCCGTGAAGCCCTCGTCCGCCGCGCCGCCGAGTTCAACATCGTGCTCGAGGACGTCGCCATCACCCACCTCGCCTACGGGCACGAGTTCGCCCAGGCCGTCGAGAAGAAGCAGGTCGCGCAGCAGGAGGCCGAGCGCTCCAAGTTCGTTGTCATGCGGGCAGAGCAGGAGAGGCGTGCTGCCATCGTCCGTGCTGAGGGAGAGAGCGAGTCTGCACGGCTCATCTCTGAGGCCACCGCTCTTGTCGGCAATGGCCTGATCGAGCTCAGGAGGATCGAGGCCGCCAAGGAGATAGCTGGGGTGATGGCACGCTCACCCAACATCTCCTACATCCCTTCCGGCGACAACGGCCAGATGCTGCTTGGGCTCAACGCCGCCCGGTGAACATAATTGCCACTTATCCTTGAGTTGATTACAAGTACTTAAGTATGCATGGACATCGTTATCGTTTTATGATTTAGTCAGAGATTGGAGACTTTTATGATGACATGGTGCTCATCAATTTCCAGTTATGGAGTTATTGAACAAATGCTGTAGTATTTTGGTTGCCAAAGTATGCTATATCTGTGCGTATTGTAACTTCTCGAATTATGCGGATCTTTATAACTGTGCAGGGTATGGCTATTGCTCAGAAACAACCTGGTTATTGAATTGTTGGTTTCATATGTTGTTATGTTTGGTTGTGAGATTGCTGTGTTCATGATATGCTTCTGGTTAACTCTTACACCAGTTTGATTTACAGAATTACTGTTTCTGCACTGTGCTATTTTGCTTTTGCTTTCTCTTTGGTATAGTGTGCTTTGGGTCAAGCTCTGCAATGTACAGAAAAATAGTGTGCTCTATTTTTGAAAAATGGGGTGAGCACGAGCTGCATTTGTTTTGGGGACGATAGCATTACAGTTAATCTTTTGTTTGGTTTGGGTTTTGTGGTTTTACCGTTAGTGAACCACTAGGAACTATGTACATCAAATGAGTAGCTTGGTCCGAAGTTTTCCTCTTATTTGAGTCTATAAATTGCAATGTTCATTACGGCGTTATGATCAGTTGAAATAGTCTGACATCGAATGCTAGTTCCATTTTGTTCCCTATAGGTGTGTCTGAATTGTCCCTTTAGTTTAGTACAAGTCACTAATGCTCATTACACTGATAGATCTGTGGGAATTAGACAGTCTGACATGGAATGTGTGTCTGAAATTTCCCTTTTATTTGAGTTCAAGTCACTAATGTTCATCACCACGATATGATCAGTGGAAATTAGATAGTCTGACATAGGATGCTAGTTCCATTATGTTCATTGTGCTTCAGGTGTATTCTTAACCAAGTTAGGCTCCAATGGCTTATTATGACTCACGTGGTCACGCCGTTTATTGTTGTTTCTAGCTGCATGACTTATTGTCTGAAATTCTTCTTCCTAGTTCAGGGTGTACTGGTTTACTTCTGATGTTGTGGCTGTTAATTTATAGAGTAATACTTTGACATTTGATATTTTTGTTCGCATTATGTTAAGCGCTACATGTGGTTTTGGTAAATATATTAAGGACTATTTAGAGTTGTAGTGCAAAACGCCAGAAGTTCCCCTTTCCCGTTAGAAGTCATAGTCTGGATTGCTTTGTTCATGATATGCTTCTGGAGAACTATTACTCCAGTTTGATACTTTGATTTACAGAGTTACTGTTTCTGCACTGTGCTATTTTGCTTTTGCTTTCTCTTTGGTATAGTGTGCCTTGGTCAAGCTGTGCAATGTAAATCAAAATATTGCGCTCTATTTTTTTAAATATGGGTGAGCACGAGCTAATTGCAGTTAATCTTTTGTTTGGTTGGGTTTTTTCTGGTTTTACCGTTAGTGAACTACTAGGGATTATGTATAGCAAAGGAGTAGCTTGGTCCGAAGCAAGAATTACGAGTCGACGAGTCGATCTGGAGTAGCGACTGGTAGACTAGTCGTGACTAGTCATGACTCATGTTGACTAGTCGACATGAGTATACAGTAATATTTGCTATAAAATATCATATTATATTACTTATACTAGTATAATACAAGCACTAATATGTGCAAATAAAGTGCTGGGACAGGGGAGTGGGTGAAAACCTGGGCAATTCCAGGGAAATATGACATGTGGGCATGAGTCAAAGCAATATTGGAAAATATATGACATGTGGGGCCTTTTTTTTAGTCGATCGACTGAACAGGTGCGACTAGTCAAGATAAGTCATGACTAGTCGATCGAGTCGAGCGACTCGCCCAACTAGTCGAGTCGACAGTCCGAGTCGACCTCCAGGTAGCGACTCGTCGACTAGTCGTGACTAGTCGAACGACTCGTAATCCATGGTCCGAAGTGTTCCTCTTATTGAGTCTAGTAAATCGCCAATGTACTTTACTGCGTTATGATCAGTGGAAATAGACTGACATTGGATGCTAGTTCCACTATGTTCCCTATGCTTCAGGTGTGTCCGAAAATTCCCTTTTAGTAGTAGAAGTCACTAATGTTCATTACACTGATGATCAGTGGTAATTAGGGTGTGTTTGGTTCAGGGGGTATGGTTTAGGGGATGAGGGCATCCCCAACCACGTGGTTAGAGATAGCCAATTTTGCTGTTTGGTCTAAAGGATGAAATGTGGTTGGTGGTAGCCAATTTTATGTTAGGTAGCAATGATGAAAAGTGGATAGATATTCTGACGTGGAAGGTGCGTCTGAAACTTACCTTTTCTTTGAGTTCAATTCAATAATGTTCATTACGACGATATGATCAGTGGAAATTAGAGACATAGATGCTAGTTCCATTATGTTCCTTATGCTTCATGTGACATGTGTGGAATACATCGTCCGATAGCTTATCCTGACTCACGCTGTCTATTGTTGTTTCTAGCTGCATGACTTACTGTCTGAAATTCTACTTCCTAGTTTAGGCGTGGTGTATTTTAGGGGGTGTTTGTTTGGGCTTTTGGTGGCTTTTCACAGAAATAAGTCAACCGAACGGGTTAGCTTTGCCACCGGCTTTGCCAAAGCCACCCTGCCGATTGCACTGCGGAGAGAAAGCACCTCCGGAGGTGCTTCCCGCAAAGACGAGCAAAGCGTTTTTTCTATTTGGACATGTTGTTCGAGAAAATTACGAGGATTTTGCCACCGTGAGCCACTGGCCAAATGAAGCCAGCCCGAACCGTTCTTTCCCCGTCTCTCCTCATTTCCCAACCGGCCAGCGAGCTAGAGTTCGTGCCTCCGCCGTCGCCGCCCAGCTCGGGCCCATCGCCGAGGACGCCGCCTGCGAGCTCGCCGGCGGGTCCGCCACCGCGGGCAGCTCCTTCTCCTTCGCCTCCGCGCCCACCTCGCAGTTCATCATGGAGCGGATCCTCGTGCAGTCAGTCAGCCCTCCTCCCGTCCCCAGCTCCTCCGCGCTCTTCTCTCCTTTCCTGGCCGGAACCCAAAGCAATCCGTTATGTTCAGTCGCTGCTCGCCGGAGTGGCTGCCTGCCAAAGTCGGAGGTCGTTGACAGCCGCTCATCCAAATCCAGTCGGCGGTTGCTCGACGTCTCGTTGGCCGGCCGGCCGGAACCGCGAAGGAACGAAGCGCGCTGCCGCTAGCGACTGGGCGGAGATTTCTCCTTGACAAGCTAGAGGATTTTGGGATCGATTGGGTAGCTGTATTTTTCAGAGGATCGATTGGTTCTGTACTGTTTATTGTTTTACCAGGATTGATTCTGTACTGTTGTTTGTGCGCGTGTGTTGGATTAAGGTGACGACATGGCCGAAACAATGATGTGGTCAAAATTTTTTTTGATGGATATGTAATTTGACAAATACATTCATGATACTGTATAGTGCTTTAATAGTGTATAGTGCTTTAATAGTGACTGGACAAATCTATATCCTATTAATTATTTATTATGTTTAATGCTATGTATTACTGGTATTTTATAGGGACAGATACGATTATACACTTCAATCAGTAAATACATATGTACTCGGAACTCTGAGGCTATTTCAGACAAATCTTAAACACACAGCTAGACAGCCAGCCAAGTCGCCAAACAGTGACATTCAGAAAAACAGTTTTTCCTGCACAGCAGCTTTCTGCATTGCCATAGCCACAGCCAGCCAGCCACAGCCCAAACAAACACCCCTTAGATAGCTGTAAGTATACTTCTGATGTCGTGGTTGTTAATTTATAGAGTAATACTTTAGCATTTGGTATTTTTGCTCGCCTTATGTTAAGCACTACATGTGGCTTTGCAGTAAATATATTAAGGACTATTTAGAGCTGTAGAGCAAAAACGCCTAAGTTCCCCTTTCCCGTTAGAAATCATAGTTTAGTTGACCATATTAGGTTTGATATTGTCCTTCTCTGTGATGTATTATCACATATACTCTAGATAATATGACTCTTGTTTAAAAAGTTTGCCACTATCTTTGTTGAGATTTTAGCTTAACATTAAAGGTGGCCTTTGTGAAGTACCTCTTTCTCTTTACAAATCATAGTTTATTCTACAATATAAGGTTTGGTACTATCCTACTCTGATTTAGAATCACATTTTTTATTCCAAATAACATGATTCTTGTTAAAAGACGACAACTATCTTTGGAGATTTTGGCTCAACATTACGTGATAAGAAATGCAGCCTTGAGCCTTTGTGCTGGTTCGATCATCCGCTGACTCACGTCCAAGTTTAGCGTCATTGTGTTTTCAGTGTACTTCTATCCCATGTCTCGTGGTTAGCAAGTCACTCTTATCAGTGGCATATAATATTCACGTAGAGGAAAATAAAAACTAACTTGGCTACTTCGTATGTAACTTCTATACCATGTGTCTCGCGGATCAGTGGCATATTCTCGTACATATATTTCTGGTCTCAGTTTGTAACTGCCTGAGTGGTCGCTTTTTGAAGCCATGGTACATGATAGTTGTGTAATATGGTAAAATGCACCTTTCAGACGTAACAGCAACTCTAGCTGACCCCTAGAAATGGAGACCATTGGTTTGGCCATGTACAATGGGAGTGCTTAGAGAGGTGCTTACACAAATGGACCACAATGTTTGTCAATCATTAGTGCTTATTTTTATACTTTTACAGGAGTGGTGCCAAGTTATACATCTTCCTTATATAAATAAGCACAAGTGCTTTAACGAAAACCAGTTTATTTGTTTAAGCTTCTCTCTAAGCACCCCCATTGTACATGCTCTAGAGGACCTCTGAATTCTTTTCGAGGTTTGGAGGTGGTGTGCAAAGTCAGGCTTGTTTTCCTACTATGCGGAGGATCTTCCCACCATTTGAACCGTTTTGATGAAACTTTGTCATATGCCACAACACTAAAGGTAATAAGTGTTGTTACAGTATTCAATTATGAGGTTAGTTGTGAATAGGAGAATCACATATGTTACTAGGTTCTGACGGTTTATGGGTTTAAGATTCCTTTGAAATAGGTGCTTGTACATATAAGGACGTTGTTGAGCGTCCTCTCAAGGCTAAGTTTGCTTGATCTTCCGCCTTTGTGTCGTTGGATTGGATCGTCCCGCGCCGTTTGAATAAAGTTACTCGGTCAAACACGTCTTCCTCGATAAAAAAGACCCCACACCACTGCCCGTCCCCACCTCCCTCAACTGCCTGTCCTCCATGACATCCGCGCTTGCGTCGCTCCCTTCCCTACACCCCCATGGCTTCCGCGTCGATGTCACTCCTCCTTGAACCACGACAGAACATCAGTTACTCTATTAGATCTCCTCCTTCCACCTAAAATTGCAACACAATCTTCTACCCCTTGCAAATTAGATAGCTGAACATTGGCATTGTTGAGAGGAGTACATTGCTTAAATTGACTACAAGATTGTCACCTACATCATTAAAAGATGTATCTTTTCTGGATGGGTCATGATCAAGGTATAACATGAGAAACATGTGACCCGGCTTTACCTTTGCAACCATGCTCAATGCGACTATGGTCCCAGATATCAACCGAAGACCATCTTCATTTATCTGCATTCCTAGCAACAACCAGTAAACATCTATCCTCCCTGCTGCCTCATAGCCTAAATCCTCAATTACATCTTCAAGCCATAGTGCGGACCAAATATCACAGTCTTAGTCATCATAGCAAACCTTTGTACCATATGCATATGCCCTATTCCATCCAGATCCAACAAAACCCTCCATGAATCACTTCCACCGTAAAATTTTCACTAGCTTCATCTTCAAATTCAACCAAAAATGTTCCCAAAGTTTAGACCTTTGCCCCAAGTAAAACCCTAAATCATAATCGAATAACTCTACACAACTCTCTACCAGAACAAGTAACATTAACATCTACTCTAAAGTCTAATCTCACTTTGAAACAAGCGAATAATTTGAACTAGAGAGGGGAGAATCGAACTCATCGTATATGGAGGAAAAGGGTCTCCTTCCCGCCGCCGAACGGGAGCCATCTCTGCCGACCAAGATGATCGCCTTGTTGCGACGCCACAGTCACCTTGTTCGCCGCCGTCAATCACCTATGTCGACACCGTCTATCCCCTTCTTCCGCCGCCGATCATGTTCTTCCACCTCCACCGTCGCCGTTCACCATGGGGTGCGAGGTGATGGCGTGAATCACACGCTCGTTGGGAGACCCCAAGAGGAAGGTATGATGCAGTTCAGCAGCAAGTTTTCCCTCAGAAAGAAACCAAGGTTATCGAACCAGTAGGAGCAGCAACTCTTCAGAAGGTTGTTGGTGGCTCGCACGGCGCAATACGATCACCAACGTGGAATCTGCACACAACACAATCAAACTACTTTGCCCCAACGAAACAGTGAGGTTGTCAATCTCACCGGCTTGCTGAAAACAAAGGATTAAACGTATGGTGTGGAAAATGAGTATTAAATTGCAGAGAATGAAAAAGGAACAGTTTGCAGTTTGTGGTTGTTTAATCAGTGTAAAAGAATGGACCGGGGTCCACAGTTCACTAGTGGTGTCTCTCCATAAAAGATAACTAACATGTTGGGTGAACAAATTACAGCTGGGCAATTGACAAATAGTGAGCGCATGACAATGCATATACATGACATGTTGACTACTATGATATTTAATTGGGCATTACGACAAATACATAGACCGTTATCCAACAGCATCTATGACTAATAATCCACCGCCGGGTTGTCATCCGAGTCCCCCGTTGGTATTAAGTTGCAAGCAACGGATAATTGCATTAAGTAAAGTGCGTAATGTAAACAAACACATATGCCCGTGGACATAGCATCGTTAGGTTATCCCTAGTGGCAACAGCACATCCACAACCTTAGAACTTTCTGTCACTGTCCCAGTTAAACGGAGGCATGAACCCACTATCTAGCATAAATACTCTCTCTTGGAGTTACAAGCATCTACTTGGCCAAAGCATCTACGAGTAACGGAAAGCATGCAAGATCTTAAATAACATATAAGATAGATTGATAATCAACTTGACATAGTATTCAATATTCATCGGATCCCAGCAAACACAACATGTAGCATTACAATAATATGATCTTGATCATGTAGGGCAGCTCACAAGATCTAAACATGATGGCACAAAGTGGAGAGACAACCATCTAGCTACTGCTATGGACCCGTAGTCCAAGGATGAACTACTCACGCATCACTCCGGAGGCAGGCATGGCGATGTAGAAGCCTCCGGTGACGATTCCCCTCTCCGGCAGGGTGCCGGGAAGAGGTTCTGAACCCTCCCGAGCTAGGGTTGACGGCGGCGGCGTCTCTGGAACTTTTCGTGGATATTTGCTCAGGTACTTAGGGTTTTCGCGTCGGGGGAATAAGTAGGCGAAAGGGCGGCGGCTGACGACCCCCGAGGGGCCCACACCACCCTAGGGCGCGGCAGAGGGGGGCCCGCGCCCTAGGTGCGTGTGGGGCCTCCTGGCTCCTCTCGTTGCTCCTTCGTCCGTCAGGTGGTTCTGGAAAAATAGGGACCCCCGTGTAGTTTCGTCCAATTCCGAGAATATTTCCAGACTAGCTTTTCTGGAATACAAAAACAGCAGAAAACAGGAACTGGCACTTCGGCATCTTGTTAATAGGTTAGTCCCAAAAAATGTATAAAAGTGATATAAAGTAGATGCAAAACATGTAGCAATTGGTATAAAACAAGCATGGAACATCAAAAATTATAGATACGTTTGAGACGTATCAGCATCCCCAAGCTTAGTTCCTACTCGTCCTCGAGTAGGTAAACGATAAAAACAAAATAATTTTTGAGGTGACATGCTACCATCATAATCTTGATCATATAATATTGCAAGGCACATGTAAATGAATGAAGTGATCCAAGTCAATGGTCTATAATTTGCTACCAAATAGATAATGAGTAAACAATGAATCACACAAGCTAAACGTTTTCATGAATAGTACTTTCGAGACAAGCATCAAACAGTTTTGCATAAGTGTTAACTCATAAAGCAATAGTTTCTAATAAAAGGTATTCAATCAACACAAAGGAAGAATTAGTTTCAGCATTTGCTTCAACTTTCAACATATTTATCTCATGGATATTGTCAACACAAAGTAGTATAACAAGTCCAATACATTGCATATAACGCATGTTGTAACAAAGTTGACACTAGTGTTTGCTTGTGGAAGACAGAAAGAATAGGAAAACTGACTCAACATAAAAGTAAAAGAAAGGCCCTTCGCAGAGGGAAGCAGGGATTAAATCATGTGCTAGAGCTTTTAGGTTTTTGAAAGCATATAGAGATTGCATAAAATATTTGATACTCCTCCCAACCTTGCTAACACAAGCCATGGCTAACCGAATCCTCGGGTGCCTTCCATCAATCACATACCATGGAGGAGTATCTATTTTTGAGAGGTGTTTGTTAATTGTCAACGAATGGTAGCGGGTGAGAACAGTATTCTACCTGTCAAACGGACTTTTAAGAGCGGCTCCCATGAAGGACGTTATTTCTACCAGCAAGGCAGATCATCCCTCTTTCTCTTTGGTTTACACACATTCAGGTATTTCACTGTTTGTCATTGCTTACTGATGAATCAGGGCAAAAGTGTGAAGAGAATTAATTGGTTAAAGTTGTAATTAATTGGGACTGGGCACCCCGTTGCCAGCTCTTTTTGCAAGTTATTGGATAAGCGGATGTATATGCCACTAGTCCAGGTGTAAAAGTCCATTCAACAAATAGAATAAAGAATAACCACACTAATTCCTCATGAGCTAGTAAACATTGACACAAAAAGGGAATAATAACATTTTGAATAATTTAAAGGTAGCACATGAAAAATTTACTTGGAGTGGCAAGGAAATACCACATATAGGTAGTTATGGTGGACACAAATGGCATGGATTTTGGCTCAAGGATTTGGATGCACGAGAAGCATTCCCTCTCAGTACAGAGTTTAGGCTAGCAAGGTTATGTAAGCAAACAAGAATATCAACCCGTACACCAAGTTTTATATGACAAACATATTGCAAACGTTATAAGACTTCATACCGTCTTCCTTGTTAACCAAACCCTGTTATTAGAAAATATCTAGACCTTAGAGATACCACCGATGCAAACCAAATTTTCAACAAGCTTTACGGTAGTTCTTCACTAATAGGCTTAACTCATGTGATGCACAATTTAATCATGATCTACTTGTTAACTCAAAACAATTGACAAGCATCAAGTTATCCATTAGTGATCTACAAGATTAAGCAAGTTTTTCCTTATACCAATTACCACATGCAACATTTTCTGAACCAACCAAACACCAATCAATTTATTTAATCAACTCTCCAAACAAATATAAGTGAAGCAAGAGAGTACTTTCTACAAAAGAAAGCTAATAGCTCTGACAAGAGATACATGAAAACAAGAGCTAAAAGCTGAACAGCGCTAGATATGAATACTCAACAAATATAAGTGAAGAATAGGAGTATTCTCATGAAAAAGCGGAGCGTGTCTCTCTCCCAATCAAGAATGCTAGGGTCCAGTCAAGCTTTATTGAAAATAAAAGTGCAATACTGAAAATAAAAGCACACAGACGCTCCAAGAAAAGCACATATGATGTGAAAGAATTAAAATATAGTTTCACTAGAGATGACCTGATAATTTTGACGATGAAGAAGGGGATGCCTTGGGCATCCCCAAGCTTAGACGCTTGAGTCTTCTTGAAATATGCTGGGGAGATCCATGGGAGCCTCCCCAAGCTTAAGCTCTTCACTCTTCTTGATCCTATTATATCATCCTTCTCTCTTGACCCTTGAAAACTTCCGTCACACCAAACTCAAAGTAGATCTCATTAGAGGGTTAGTGCATAATCAAAAACTCACATGTTCTATAAAGACGCAATATGATTTGTTACTTTAAACATTAGCTACAGCCACTGATGTTATGTGAAGCTCTTCCACCCAAAAAAGAATTTCACTCAACACTAGTAAAAGAGAGAATGCAAAATAAAAAGGCATAATCTGTCTAAAACAGAACAGTCCGCAAAGACGAATTTTTTCAAGGCACTTACGACGCTCAGATCGAAAACTTGAACTAATGAAAGATTCAGACATTCATAAAGATTACGCACAAAAATTTCAGATTTAATTAACAATCTGGTGATTTTAGGAATTTCGTACAGTGAACAGCAAAAATCTGTTTCTGCGCAGCAATCAAAATTAAGCATCGTCTTAACATTAGAGGCTACTCTTGGCACAACAATGCGAGAAAATAAAGATACAAAGGAGTTGCTACAGAAGTAAACATCCTCCTTGACTAATACTGAAAATAAAAGATAATGGGTTGCCTCCCAAAAGCGCTTTCTTTTAATGCCTTTTAGCTAGGCTAGAAGATTTTAATGATGCTCTCATAAGAATAAGAGTTGAAAAACAAAAGAGAGCATCAAGAGGCAAATATCAAACACATTTAAGTCTAACCCACTTCCTATGCAAAGGAATCTTGTAACAAAATAAATTATTGAAGCATAAAGCAACTAGCATAGAAAGATGAAACAAATATAGCTTCAAAACTTTCAACATAAAGAGAGGTGTTTTAGTAACTTGAAAACTTTTACAACCATATTTTCCTCTCTCATAATAACTTTCAGTAGCATCATGAACAAACTCAATAATATAACTATCACATAAAGCATGCTTTTCATGATCTACAAACACATAATTTTTATTAAGCTAAAAAACAGTAGGGTTATCAAACCCACTTTTGACAATAGTAGTATAATTAATATCATTAGGCAATATAGGACCATCATCAAGAGCATTATCATATATAACATTAGGGAGCACATTTTTACTTTCTGCAATTTCCTCTTTTACTTGAGTCAAGGAGGATGTTACTTCAAATTTATCAAAAAAGATATTTCAATAGAATCATGACATTCAACAATATAGCATTCTTCCTCCTTAGGTAGGCATGGAGGGTAATTATATAATGTAAGAGTTAAAGAGTTACTGTCATTAGAAGGTAGATCCTCCTTTTGTTCATCACTCTCTTCCTCTTTTTCATCAAATGAGCTTTCAGCTTCAGCAATTTCTTCTTCCACATTTTCCTGCAAGGCATTAGTCTCTTCTTTATGAGGAAAAATCCTCTTGACATGTTCAGTAATATAAGAATTTTCATCCTTATAGTTATCAAAACAATATTTAAGTATAGCAAGACTTTCAGATTTATAAGGGGCATCAATTTTATGCTCAAGATAAGAACTAATTTCAAGTGCACCCTTAAAGACAATAAATTCTTCCATCCTTTCTACCTCATAAGCATTATAGTAACCTTTAACATAAGAAGCTAAGGTTTCATTTTCATTACAAGCACATTGGAAAGGAAAGTGTTTAGACTTCCTATGACAATCAGATTCATTAAAGCAAAAAGATTTGCCAAATATATAGCATAAATTTCTAGCATATTCCTCTAGTTGATTTAACAATTTCCATAAGTACATCCCTTTTTGTGACAAGCGGTAATTCCTATAATATCTTCGTTCATCTTCCGTGGACCCACCTTGCCAACAAGATCTAGTTTCATAGAGATAAGCCATTGATAGCAAATAAACAACTAGACATAATAACAAACCGAAATAAACTAAATGCAAGAAACTAATTTTTTTGTGTTTTTGATAATTGAAAGCAAACAAGATAAAATAAAATAAACTAAGCAAGACAAAAACAAAGTAAAGAGATTGGAAGCGTGAAACTCCCCTTGCAGAAGACTGCTGTCTCCCCGGCAACGGCGCCAGAAAAAGATGCTGGCGCCTGGTTGACGGGAGAGTATTTGAGGATGATGATGATGGTGATGATGAGTACTTCCCCGGCAACGGCGCCAGAAAAAGAGCTTGATGGCGTGAATCACACGCTCGTTGGGAGACCCCAAGAGGAAGGTATGATGCAGTTCAGCAGCAAGTTTTCCCTCAGAAAGAAACCAAGGTTATCGAACCAGTAGGAGCAGCAACTCTTCAGAAGGTTGTTGGTGGCTCGCACGGCGCAATACGATCACCAACGTGGAATCTGCACACAACACAATCAAACTACTTTGCCCCAACGAAACAGTGAGGTTGTCAATCTCACCGGCTTGCTGAAACAAAGGATTAAACGTATGGTGTGGAAAATGAGTATTAAATTGCAGAGAATAAAAAAGGAACAGTTTGCAGTTTGTGGTTGTTTAATCAGTGTAAAAGAATGGACCGGGGTACACAGTTCACTAGTGGTGTCTCCATAAAAGATAACTAACATGTTGGGTGAACAAATTACAGCTGGGCAATTGACAAATAGTGAGCGCATGACAATGTATATACATGACATGATGACTACTATGATATTTAATTGGCATTACGACAAGTTACATAGACCGTTATCCAACAGCATCTATGACTAATAATCCACCGGCGGGTTGTCATCCGAGTTCCCCGTTGGTATTTGGTGCCTGGTTGACGGGAGAGTATTTGAGGATGATGATGATGGTGATGATGAGTACTTCCCCGGCAACGGCGCCAGAAAACAGCTTGATGGCTACGTGTTGGTGAACCCCAAGAGGAAGGTTATGATGTAGACATCAGAAGTTTTCCCTTGAATAATCTACCCAAGGTTTAATCAACCAGTAGGACTTGACGATCAATTGGAAGGTTGTTGATGTTGACTCCCCCTGGCGCTAGGGAGCTTGCACCAACGTGGAATCTGCACAGACACAAACCAGAACTTTGCCCAACACGAAACAGAGAGGTTGTCAATCTCTCCGGTCTTGCAGAAACAAAGAGTTAAACGTATGGTGTGGAAAACAGCAGGAAACACAGCAAGTAACAGGAAACAGATGATTGCAGCAGGTTGTGTAAACAGTATGAGGAAATTGGACCAGGGTCCACAGTTCACTAGTGGTGTCTCTCTCAGAACAGATAACTAGCATGTTGGGTAAACAAATTACAGCTGGGCAATTGACAAATAGAGAGGGCATAACAATGCAATACATGCCAAGATGTCTACTATGAAATCTAGTTGGGCATTACAACAAAGTACATAGACCGTTATTCCAACAGCATCTATGCCTAAATAATCCACCTTCAAGGCAGCATCCGCATCCCATTCAGTATTAAGTTGCTAACAACAGATTATTGCATGAAGTAAAGTGTGTAATGTAATCAATACAAGTGCCCTTGGACACTGCACCAATGTTTTATCCCTAGTAGCAACAGCACATCTACCATCTTAGACCTTTCTGTCACTGATCCAGATATCTAGAGACTGAACCCACTATCGAGCATAAATACCCCCTCTTGGAGTCACAAGCATCTACTTGGCCAAAGCATCTACTAGCAACGGAGAGCATGCAAGATCAAGAGCACATAGATAAACAACTTGAATAAACATGGTATCAATATTCATCGGATCCCAGCAAACACAACATCTAGCATTACAATAAGATGATCTTGATCATGTTAGGCAGCTCACAAGATCTAAACATGGAGGCACAAGGTAGAGAGACAACCATCTAGCTACTGCTATGGACCCGTAGTCCAGGGGTGGACTACTCACGCATCACTCCGGAGGCAGGCATGGTGATGTAGAGCCCTCCGGTGATGATCTCCCCTCCGGCAGGGTGCCGGGAAGAGCTTCAGAACTCCTCCGATCTGAGATTGACGATGACGGCCGCGACGGAACTTTTCGTGGAATATGATCGACCGTAATAGGGTTTTCGCGTCGCGGAGAATATATAGGCGAAGAGGCGGCGTCGGTGGCCGAGGGGGGCCACCACGCCATAGGGGGGCGCGGGCCCACCCTGGGCCGCGCCCTAGTGTGGCGTGGCCCCCTGGTGGGTCTGCTCCGACTCCCCTTTGGACTCCGTGATCTCCTCGTGATATTATTGACGATGTCTTTTGTTTCGTCCAATTCCGAGAATATTTCCTTAATAGATTTTCTGAAACCAAAAACAGCAGAAAACAGGGAACTGGCACTGTGGCATCTTGTTAATAGGTTAGTCCCAGAAAATGCATAAAAATGATATAAAGTGTAACCAAAACATGTAGCAATTGATATAATAACAGCATGGAACATCAAAAATTATAGATACGTTTGAGACGTATCAAGCATCCCCAAGCTTAGTTCCTGCTCGTCCTCGAGTAGGTAAACGATAAAAACAGATAATTTTTGAAGTGACATGCTACCAACACAATCTTTGATCAAATAACAATGTAATGCACATGATCTGAATGAAGTGATCCAAGCCAATGGTCTATAGTTTGCAAGCAAGTAAATAAAGAGTAAACATAAGTGATCACACAAGTGCAAACTTTCATGAATAATACTATAAAACATTTAGAGATATAATAGTCTAACATAATAGTTAGTTCACAGCAGCAATAATTTCAACATGAAAGTGTTTGTATCAACACAAAGGAAGATAATAGCTTCAGCTTTTGCTTCAACTTTCAACATGTATATCATATAGATAATGTCAATGCAAAGAATATGATCAACCAAACACAAAGTTATGTAAAAACTGTTATACTGGAGTTGACAATGATGTTTGCTTAAGTAGACAGAAAGAAGTGGGAAAACTGACTCAACATAAAAGTAAAAGAATGGCCCTTCGCAGAGGGAAGCAGGGATTAACATCATGTGCTAGAGCTGTAGTTCCCGAAGGCATATAGAGAGCATAAAATATTGTTTTGTAAGGTAATGGTGTATACAGGTGTCAACAAATCAAATAGCAGGTACTTGTCATCTTCCATGGCTAACTAACTTTTAGAGCGGTTCCGAGAGTTTTTAGGACTGCACTTGTAACAAGCACTTATTGGTGACACTCCTCCCAACCATTTACTTTCCACAAACCATGGCTAACCGAATCCTCGGGTGCCCACCAACATTCACCATGGAGGAGTGTCTATTTATTTATTTATAGGGTGGACTAACCAGCTCTTTAATGCAAAATAAAAGGTGGAGAAGCAGATGAAGCTGCCAATCCTTGTAAATTAATTAGCATGGAAGATGACAAATCTCACTACTACGTCCTTATGAGCTTTTCAAGTAGTGACACAAAAAGGAAATGTAACAGTTTTGAGTAGTTAGTAGATAGCACATGAAGAAATTTACTTGGAATGGTGAAAACACCACATAATAGGTAGGTATGGTGGACACAGGTGGCATGGATTTGGCTCAAGGTTTTGGATGTACAAGAAGCATTCCCTCTTAGTACAGAGTTTAGGCTAGCAAGGTTATTATAAGCAAACATCATTATCAACTGGAATAGCAAGAGTGTACATAAAACACAAGGTTTGACGAACCATAGACTCCCACTGTCTTCCTTGTTAACACATAGCCTTCATCCAAAAATTATCTAGACTACTATGGACTTCCAATTATGCAACAGATTATTATAGCAGAAAATCCTTATAGTAGTTCTTCATTAATAGCCATTACTTACATGATGCACAAGCTTAAACATTAATTACTTGACAGCTCAAAACAATTGGCAAGCATCAAATTACTCAAGACAACGATCTAAAAAGATTCATGTAAGCATTTTATACCACTACCACATGCATAGCATTTTTCTGGTCCAACCAAACACCAATCAACTTATTTGACAACTCTCCAAACAGATATAAGTGAAGCAAGAGAGTACTTTCTTCAAAAGAAACTGAAAGCTCTAACAAGAGATACATGAAAAACTGAGAGCTAACAGCAATCACAACAGCTAGACAGGAATACTCAACAAGTATAAGTGAAGCACAAGAGTATTCTAATGAAAAAGTGGAGCGTGTCTCTCTCCCAAACATGAATACTAGGATCCAACAAGTATAGCACAGCAAACAAAACAAAACAAACTGAAAACAAAAACACACTGACGCTCCAAGGAAGAGTACACTAGCATGAAGCAATAAAAATATAGCACCATTAGAGATGACCTGATAATTTGTAGATGAAGAAGGGGATGCCTTGGGCATCCCCAAGCTTAGATGCTTGAGTCTTCTTGAAATATGCTGGGGAGGTAAGCCTCCCCAAGCTTAAGCTCTTCACTCTTCTTGATCATGTAATATCATTCTCCTCTATCAACACTTGAAAACTTCCTTCACACCAAAACTTAACAGCTTTTCTCATTAGCAGGTTAGTGCACTAAAAGATAATACTTCAAAGTTCTAGCAAAGACAAAACTCACAAGCCAACTATTTTAAACATTAGCCACTGTTACTAGGCTCAAGTGGGCACTTTTACACGAAAAGAAACCACTTAAAAACTTGTAAAAGAGAGAATGCAAAATAAAAGACAGAATCTGTCAAACCAGAACAGTCTGTAATGACGAATTTTTTCGAGGCACTTACGATGCTCAGATGAAAACTTTTGAAATAATGAAAGTTGCGTAACATCATCAGGAACATGCACAAAAATTTCAGCATTTTTCGATTTTTTCTGATTTTCTACTGAATTAAACGGTGACGAACAGCAATCTGTCCCAATGCAGTCCCGAAAATAAAAACCAACTTTGCATTAGTAACTCTCCTTGGCACAACAAAACAGCAAATAAAAGATACAAAGGAGTTGCTACAGAGGTAAACAAGCATCCTTGACTCAAGAAAACAAAAATAAAACAGCAAATAAAAACATGGGTTATCTCCCAGAAGTGCTTTTCTTTAATGCCTTTGAGCTAGGCATGAAGAGATGCATCAAGTATTGTCAAGACCAGAAACATCAAGGTTCCCAAAAGCTTCAGATAAATCATAATTCACAACAAGAGGGGTTTTCATTTTAGCTAGTTCTTGAGAAGAAAACTTGAGAGGCCCACTGCAAGCTTTATTAGTAAATTCATAAAATCCATTATCCAGCACATCAGAAGTTGAAAGTTTTGGTTTAGGCCCCTTAGGTACATACATGAATTTCTTTCCTTTATCTAGAATATACCCTTGCTTCTTAGTTTTGAAAGAGGAAAAAGTATTACTCATGGTGTCAATGACTTCCTCTATCTCCTCAATCCTAGAGTTTTGATCATGATTTTTAAAGCAAGTTTCTAGAGCAACAATTCTTTTATTAAGATCTTCCAAGGATTTATCAAATTTTCAGTGTTCTCAAGTAGTTTTTCAAGCTTAACATCAATACTTGGAAGATTCTCTACAACCTCAAGCTTTTTCATAACATCCTCAAGAGAGACTTCAATTTTAATTTCATTAACAGGTGGTATTCCTACTAGACTTTCAAGGATGTAGCTAGCCTCTAGAGCAGGTGTTCCTAGGAAGTTACCCCCTGTCAAAGTGTCCAAAACATATCTATACCAATTGGTAATGCCAACATAAAAGTTCCTAAGAAGGATTGTAGTGGAATGTTTTTTAGCACACCTATGATGAGCATTACTAATTCTGTACCAAGCATCTTTTAAACTTTCTCCCCCTTGTTGCTTAAAAGTTCGAACCTCAACCTCAGGAGATGAAACAAAATAAGAAGAACCAGACATGATGAGCAAACCGAAATAAACTAGATGCAGGAATTTAATTTTTTTGGGTTTTTGATTTTTAACAGCAAGCAAAACAAAACTAAAACAAGACAAAAAACAAAGTAAAGAGATTGGAACTGAGAGACTCCCCTTTCCAATAGCCTCCAAGTCCCCGGCAACGGCGCCAGAAAACAGCTGGTGCCTGGTTGACGGGAGAGTATTTGAGGATGATGATGATGGTGATGATGAGTACTTCCCCGGCAACGGCGCCAGAAAACAGCTTGATGGCTACGTGTTGGTGAACCCCAAGAGGAAGGTTATGATGTAGACAGCAGAAGTTTTCCCTTGAATAATCTACCCAAGGTTTAATCCAGTAGGACTTGACGATCTATCGGAAGGTTGTTGATGTTGACTCCCCCTGGCGCTAGGGAGCTTGCACCAACGTGGAATCTGCACAGACACAAACCAGAACTTTGCCCAACACGAAACAGAGAGGTTGTCAATCTCTCCGGTCTTGCAGAAACAAAGAGTTAAACGTATGGTGTGGAAAACAGCAGGAAACACAGCAAGTAACAGGAAACAGATGATTGCAGCAGGTTGTGTAAACAGTATGAGGAAATTGGACCAGGGTCCACAGTTCACTAGTGGTGTCTCTCTCAGAACAGATAACTAGCATGTTGGGTAAACAAATTACAGCTGGGCAATTGACAAATAGAGAGGGCATAACAATGCAATACATGCCAAGATGTCTACTATGAAATCTAGTTGGGCATTACAACAAAGTACATAGACCGTTATTCCAACAGCATCTATGCCTAAATAATCCACCTTCAAGGCAGCATCCGCATCCATTCAGTATTAAGTTGCTAACAACAGATTATTGCATGAAGTAAAGTGTGTAATGTAATCAATACAAGTGCCCTTGGACACTGCACCAATGTTTTATCCCTAGTAGCAACAGCACATCTACCATCTTAGACCTTTCTGTCACTGATCCAGATATCTAGAGACTGAACCCACTATCGAGCATAAATACCCCCTCTTGGAGTCACAAGCATCTACTTGGCCAAAGCATCTACTAGCAACGGAGAGCATGCAAGATCAAGAGCACATAGATAAACAACTTGAATAAACATGGTATCAATATTCATCGGATCCCAGCAAACACAACATCTAGCATTACAATAAGATGATCTTGATCATGTTAGGCAGCTCACAAGATCTAAACATGGAGGCACAAGGTAGAGAGACAACCATCTAGCTACTGCTATGGACCCGTAGTCCAGGGGTGGACTACTCACGCATCACTCCGGAGGCAGGCATGGTGATGTAGAGCCCTCCGGTGATGATCTCCCCTCCGGCAGGGTGCCGGGAAGAGCTTCAGAACTCCTCCGATCTGAGATTGACGATGACGGCCGCGACGGAACTTTTCGTGGAATATGATCGACCGTAATAGGGTTTTCGCGTCGCGGAGAATATATAGGCGAAGAGGCGGCGTCGGTGGCCGAGGGGGGCCACCACGCCATAGGGGGGCGCGGGCCCACCCTGGGCCGCGCCCTAGTGTGGCGTGGCCCCCTGGTGGGTCTGCTCCGACTCCCCTTTGGACTCCGTGATCTCCTCGTGATATTATTGACGATGTCTTTTGTTTCGTCCAATTCCGAGAATATTTCCTTAATAGATTTTCTGAAACCAAAAACAGCAGAAAACAGGGAACTGGCACTGTGGCATCTTGTTAATAGGTTAGTCCCAGAAAATGCATAAAAATGATATGAAGTGTAACCAAAACATGTAGCAATTGATATAATAACAGCATGGAACATCAAAAATTATAGATACGTTTGAGACGTATCAGTATTAAGTTGCAAGCAACGGATAATCGCATTAAGTAAAGCGCGTAATGTAAACAAACACATATGCCCGTGGACATAGCATCGTTAGGTTACCCCTAGTGGCAACAGCAAATCCACAAACTTAGAACTTTCTGTCACTGTCCCAGATTAAATGGAGGCATGAACCCACTATCTAGCATAAATACTCTCTCTTGGAGTTACAAGCATCTACTTGGCCAAAGCATCTACGAGTAACGGAAAGCATGCAAGATCTTAAATATATATAAGATAGATTGATAATCAACTTGACATAGTATTCAATATTCATCGGATCGCAGCAAACACAACATGTAGCATTACAATAATATGATCTTGATCATGTAGGGCAGATTACAAGATCTAAACATGATGGCACAAAGTGGAGAGACAACCATCTAGCTACTGCTATGGACCCGTAGTCCAAGGATGAACTACTCACGCATCACTCCGGAGGCAGACATGGCGATGTAGAAGCCTCCGGTGACGATTCCCCTCTCCGGCAGGATGCCGGGAAGAGGTTCTGGACCCTCCCGAGCTAGGGTTGACGGCGGCGGCGTCTCTGGAACTTTTCGTGGATATTGGCTCAGGCACTTAGGGTTTTCGCGTCGGGGGGAATAAGTAGGCGAAAGGGCGGCGGCTGACGACCCCCGAGGGCCCACACCACCCTAGGGCGCGGCAGAGGGGGGCCCGCGCCCTAGGTGCGTGTGGGTCCCTCCTGGCTCCTCTCCGTTGCTCCTTCGGTCCTTCAGGTGAGTTCTGGTAAAATAGGGACCCCCGTGAAGTTTCGTCCAATTCCGATAATATTTCGAGATTAGCTTTTCTGGAATACAAAAACAGCAGAAAACAGGAACTGGCACTTCGGCATCTTGTTAATAGGTTAGTCCCAAAAAATGTATAAAAGTGATATAAAGTAGATGCAAAACATGTAGCAATTGGTATAAAACAAGTATTGAACATCAAAAATTATAGATACGTTTGAGACGTATCACAAGGGTGCGCTGAAATCGCTTCGCGCTGTGATGGCCCTCTCGCTTGCCATGTCACCTCCATACGGTGTCTATACCGCTTATGGACGTCAAAAGCAACATCAGGGTGTATTAGTGCTTTTCCTGATATCAAGGACTGTTTTGGACATGGTCGAAAATATATAGAGGACTGTATATGCATTTCTCTTAAAAAAAAACTTCGTCGAGAGCAACGACCTCAACGTGCACAATGCAAGCCCTGATTCCCTTGGCAAAGGAGAGAGAGACGGTCTGACGGAGTATGGCGAGCAGAGTAGACCACACGATGCAATGTTGCATCGACTGGACAAACAGACAGACAACACAGTTTTGAGCCGGACAGTCAACAGCACGGCGTACGGACACTCCCACGTCCCACCTCGCTCCTCACCGCAGAGCCACTGCTCCGGGGCCGGGGCCCCAGTCGTCGTCACGTCCCGCCTCCCGAGCCCAAACACACGGCGCAAAGCCAGCGCGGCACTGTGCTCTGTGCTAGTTTGACCACCACCACCACCTCCCCTGATTCCACCCACAGCTGCAAGCAGGCGGACATCCCTCTCCTCCCGAGCACGGCGCCACCACCGAAACCACAAAGGCGGCCATCGTCGCCCGCCGCCACTTGCGCAGCTGGTGAGCTCTCTGCCGCCCGCCGCCCGCCGCCATGGATCCGGCGTCCGAGGAGCTCGAGCGCCGCAGCCGCTACCTCAGCTCGCTCATCCGCCGCACCAAGCTCACTGCCGCGCCCGCGCCCGCTCCCCTGCCTCCTACTCCTCCCCCCGAGCCCGAGACGAAGCTCGAGCTGGAGCTCGAGCGGGAGCGCTCGCCCGACCGCCGCGCCAAGCTCAACGCCACGCCCGCTCCCCCTCCTTCCACCCCTCACCCGGGGCCCGAGACCAAGCTGGAGCTGGAGCTGCCGGGGTCTAGGAGCCGGAAACTCGTGGAGGCCAAGGTGGTGGTGGAGAAGAGGGAAGTGCAAGAGGGGGACGGGAAGGGCAAGGAGGACAAGGGGAAGGAGGAGAGGAAGGTCTCGGTGCGGGTCCGGGCGGCCGACATGCCCGTGGCGCTGCAGCGGCGCGCGATCCGTCTCGCCTACGATGCCGTCGCCGCCACGCCGCGGGTGGACGGCAAGCGCCTAGCTCTCGCGCTCAAGAAGGTACATCCTCCATCTCGCGGCATTTAACCCGTTTGCCTTGTAGCCACGGTGGAATGGTTCTGTACTTGCGTCGAGCACATTGAGATCGTTTGTTGTTGTGGATGTGGTGCAGAAAGAATGCGGTCATGTGGATGTAGTGCATAAGTTAGCTAGCCATGGTAGCTGGTAATGTTTATTTTCAACCATATGCTGTATGTACTTGATTTTTCCTATTTACTTAGTAGAATTCCTTTTTTATGTTGTTCGCACCAGCTCTTCCTTTGATTTTGTCTGATCCTTATTAACTTACTGTTATTTCACTAGCATTCTCCAAAATGGACCTAAACATTTTACTGTGCAACTAATGTTATAGAAATATTTTACCACAAGCATCAAGGGGGGAGGGATCAACTTAAACTGCTATGTTCTCCTCATTTATAGCATCAACTAAAATGGATCATCTGAATAGTTAACAGTAACATGGATGCTTGGTAAAATATGTGTATGCTTTCATCTATGCAAGTAAGTACTACTGTAATTTTCCCCCTGTATTACAACTTACATGTGAGCTTGTGAACAGCCCCATCCAGTTAACCTGTCGACACTCATATGTATGGATGTGCCATGAAACGGTCTTACTATGTTTACCTGCACCATCTGTAAAACACTATTTTGGTAAGTTAATATTGGTTTAATTTACTTGCAGGACTTTGACACGTCATATGGCCCTGCTTGGCACTGCATTGTTGGGACGAGCTTTGGTTCCTATGTTACACATTCATTGGGAGGTTTTTTGTACTTCTCTGTTGACAAGGTTCACATTCTTCTCTCAGAACTGCTGTTGAGCCATTAGGCCATCTACGGTGAGACCTAGAATCAGTTTATTAGGTAGTCTAGATGCTCTGTAGTCCGTATTGGAACATCTAACATGCAGAAGGTTAAGGAGGGTAGGATGATCTCCATGAAAATATGTAGAACCGATGTAGCTTCCATGTATTATGTGCACATCTGTCATGTAAACCCTAGCACTTGTTAGCTTTCAATGATGTACTCAGACTGGCAGTTCTTCGGCTCCTTATGAGGTAGCATAATGCTTAAGCTTGTAAGCATAGCTGCCAGCCTTGATCGAGCCTAAATTTGTGAAGCCTTGCTGCAGGGTTTCCATGGTGGTTCTACTGAATGCCTACGTTTCTATCTTTTGCCTAAACGGTTTTCAAGATTTGAATGTCTGCACCCTTGAAACTAAAATACAGTGTCCTGAAGAAGCAATTGAAACCACTTTTACATCTAGCCAAATATAGTGGATGCATGTGGCAAGCGGCTGGTGGAAGATATGTGGTGTTCGTCATACTTTCGTTCTGTCTAATTCTCATAAACATGATTCCAATCAGAGGTTCACATCTAAACCAACAAAGAAGTGAGTAACAGTTCTACATTTTTCCAGTCCAGAAAAAAAGAAACAGTTCTACATGTATCTGAATAAGCACGCATGGTAGCAAGTCACTGATGAACAAAATACTGTTGTTGGCACTGCTCATTTGGATCTGCTGATACGCAACAAGCAGTGCCATCTTTCTAGCACTAGAAACTGAGAGGCTCTACTCCCCTAATGTGAAAAGCAAACACACTGTATCTGTAACTGTATACGGCTAAGAGCTGAATCATCATGCAGCGAGCAGAACAATTCTCACGGCTTCGCGAGGAGGTCGTCCAAGAAGACTAAGAGCATCTCCAACCATGGTTGTCAAACCCTCCCCAAACGTCCGGCGGACAGCACGGACGCGGTTTGGGCTGAAATGTGCCACCCAAGGGCGACCCCCAAAGCCTCCTCAAACGTCCGGGCGGTCCGGCTCCCCCCAAACCCAGCCCATATGTGGGGAGGGTTTGGGGCCGCCCGGACGCGTCCGCCACGTCGGATCTGTCAAGGCGGCTCCACCAAATTTGAAACCAAATTTCAGCGCCGGCCACTTTCACTTATCCCCTTCTCCACCTCCAATTCCCGCCGGTAATTTTCATTCCTCCCGCCGCGTCCACCTGCACATCCGGATGGAGGCGGAAGGAGCCATCGATTCGGTCGAGCATGGCGCATCCTCCCAGTCCGTCGAGCAAGCGGCGGACTCGGTGCTGAAGCCGGAGACCGTTGCGCGGCGGGCGCGGCGCCGCAAGCAGCGCCTACGCGAGCAGGAGAAGAAGGAGCAAGCGGCGCTGGAGGAGGCGAATAGGATTGCCAACGCGGAGACGCAGGAGGACGAGCCCGCGCTGACCACTCCGGTGCCCGTGGTCCGGCGCCCGACGCAGGCGCCGGTTTCGGCTGCTGTGGGCATGGCGGCGAGAAGGTCGACATCCTCAACGACGAACCGGGAGGTGACGTGCCTCATCGCGGATGAGTACCCGTCGCAGGTTCCGCCGACGCAGGACGAGGAGCAAAAGCGGACGCGAGCAAAAGGGCACAAGGTTGTGGGAGAAGATACATGCCCACTTCCATCATCAAAAGGAATACGTGCAACCCCACCCAATTGTGTCCGATCGCAATGCCGGCTCTCTCCAACATAGGTGGGCTTCGATCCAAGAAAGTGTCAACAAATATTGCGGTTTTCATGCACAAGTGTTGAACCGGAATCAAAGTGGTGTCAACGTGACTTCCCATGTAAGCTATTGCTTCTACTTGGTTCATTGTCATCTCTTCATTTCATCACATTTCATTGATGTCATATTGCTCTACTTTTGTACTTGCTAGGCTAGTTTGGCCGCCACTTTGTACCATCAAACGGAGAAGAAACCCTTCACCCTCGCACATTGTTGGCTAGAGTTGACCGGGAAGCCCAAGTGGGTCTCCCAATATGATGATCACAAGAATCCGGCCAAGAAATGGAAGAAAAATGATGGATCATGTTCTTCCATCCCAATTGGACTTGATGAAGAAGATGGGCCGTCCGAAACCGGAAGTGGCCGGAAGAGGATGATGATGGGGAGGGGGTGGGAGAAGGATCGAGCGGCTCGAGACGGCGCCGCCACGAAGATGTCCACCACATGGAAGGACATCTTCTCAAAGAAGGATGAATCCATGCAAAAGTTGGAGAAAGAAAGAGAGGACAAGAAGGCCGAGAGGTATGACGCCTTCTTGGCTTTGCAAAGGGAAAGAATGGAGTTTGATCGCCTCCGACTCAAAGAGAGGATGGACATTGAGAGGGCGAGGTTGGAATTGGTGAAGGAGGAGGCTTGGATGAAGCTCCAATTGTAGCAAAAGAAGATGGCGGATGCCTATGCGATGGAACAAGAGAAAGTCAATGTTGCAAGAATTACCGAGGAACAAAGGATCATGTTCCAAGACGCTTCTCTCTTGGATGAGCCTAGCGCAAAGTGGATCCTCATGATGAAGAAGAAGATCTCCGACCGTGACCTCGGCCTAGATGGCTCCGGTGGAACCGCCCCTTGAATAAGAAGAAGAGAACACTTCTCATTCTTGTATCGGACAACTTGTTAAACTTGTTAATTTCATTTGATTTTGAACCACTATGTTTTGTAATGCGGATCCGGTATGTATCGGATCGACGTTGCATGGTTTGCATGAGTTTGGGGACAATATTTTAGGGGATGTGGTTGTAGGAGCCCAACTATGAGGGCTGTCCGGGACGCGTCCGCGGACACTTTGGGGGCCAGATTCGCGGACACTTTGGAGGCCAGATTTGGGGGCTCCGCTTGGAGATGCTCTAATGTAGCACCGCGATCGAGACCAATCCGCTAAACAGCACCGCCGCGATCGCGCGCCCGACGCTGCTTGTCCTGCACCGGCCGCCACTCGACGGATCGCCAGCACGGCGCGCCGGCCGAACAGCTGATGGCGGCGGCGGCGCCTCCACAACTGCATGCACACAATTTGGCGCGTCAAAATAGCTGACACCTTCGAGGATCGAGGACGCGCGGCTACACTTTATTATTGGGTGGGAGTGTGGGACTAACCTGGCTCGGAGCTGCCGGTGGCACCGGGGCGGCAGCCGACGGGGAGGCCGCAGCGAGTGGGGAGCCTGAGCGCCTGCTCCCTGGTGACGTTGAAGTCGACGAGCATCCCGGGGTCGGCGAGCAGCTGGCACAGGCACGGCATCTCGGAGCCCGCGGCGCGGTTCAGGGCCGTGCAGCACGTCGGCGAGGGGCGCTTGGTCGACTTGAGGTACGCCGTGCACGGCAGCACCTCCTCCAGGCACGAGATAAGCGGGTCCGGCACGCCCGGGGCGGGTGCGGGGGCACGCAGGTCCGGCACGCCGAGGGCGGGTGCGGGGGTGGGGGCCCCCGCGTCTGCACCGACGGTGGCGGAAGGGCGGGGCCTCAAGAGAGCGAGGAGGAAGAAGAGGAACACGGCGGAGCAACGCATCGTGAGCGCGCGCGGGCTGCTCGGGGACGATCGATCGGCGCCGTCACGATCGATCTGAGGTTTGTTTTGACTCGTTAAGCCTCCTCCGGGCACGCGCCCGCGCGCTCCGTGCAGAGTGGTAATGGTGGCGACTCAGCAAGTGCGCATGCAGGATCAAACCCAGATCAGAAATGCATGCGCAGGCCGTTACGAACTGACGGTTTCTGTTAAGGCGGACACGACACTCGCTAGTTACGAGGGAAATACTGGCGAGCATGCACAAGGGATGCACAGCAGGAAGAAGGGTAGGATTGCAGTCGTGCTTCTGGAAACAAGTTCAAAAGCCATCTGTTTTGTTGTTCAATGCTGTAATTGATAGCTTGTCTTTACGGGAGGTGCACATGACGGGGAGACAATTCACTTGGGCTAATAGTCTCCCCGAGCCGACATACGAAAAGTTGGATCGGGTACTGATGGACTCCCGTTGGGAGGATAGATATCCATTGGTGACGGTACGTGCTTTGGAGCGTATTGAGGCTTTCTCGGATCATGCCCCCATACTCCTATCTACTGGAACTTTGAAACCGCCCGTTAAGTCCCAATTCAAATTTGAATTAGGTTGGCTGTTGCGGGATGGCTTCGATGATCTAGTTAAAAGGATATGGGCTCAACCGGTTGTGGGCGTTACTGCTATCCAACGGTGGAATTATAAGATGCGCAAATTGCGTAAATTCCTTCGTGGATGGGCAAGGCACACAACCGGCATACTTAAAAAAGAAAAGGAGCGCCTATGTTCCATCATTGATGAGCTTGATAAACTAGCAGAATCACGACCCTTATCAGCAAATGAGAGTGACCTCAAACGGCACTCAAATGAGCAAGTGGGTTGTATGCTGCGGGAAGAAGAGCTCAAATGGTACCAAAGGTCTAAGGCCCAATTCATTCTGCAAGGGGATTCGAATACGAGGTACTTCCACAATGTCGCTAATGGCAGACATAGGAGGAAACTCATTCATTCTCTTCATCAGGATGAGGGTCTGATCGAGGGACAGGAAGAGCTCAAAGAATATATTACGGACTACTATAAAGGTCTGTTCGGATCTCCGGAGGAAGGAAACTTCTCTCTTGATGAGACACGAACGGATGATATTACCCAAGTAACTCCGGAGGAAAACAACCTGCTTATCGCACCCTTCTCTGAAGAAGAGATAAGCAAGGCGGTTTTCCAAATGGAGCATAATAAGGCGCCCGGACCTGATGGATTCCCAGCTGAGTTTTACCAGCATTTTTGGGAAACTATTAAGTCCGACTTGATCGAGCTATTCGGCTGCTCACATGCTGGAGAACTCGAGCTTTTTCGCCTTAATTTTGGGGAAATCGTTTTGTTGCCTAAGATTCAGGCGGCGGAGAGGATACAACAGTACCGTCCGATATGCCTACTGAATGTTAGCTTCAAGATCTTTACAAAAGTAGCGACTATTAGGTTGAATTCGGTTGCAGATCATGTGGTTAAACCTACCCAAACTGCCTTTATGCAAGGGAGGAATATACTAGACGGGGTCGTGGTCCTCCACGAGACCGTACATGAGATGCACACGAAGAAACTTAATGGGGTAATATTCAAAATAGACTTTGAAAAAGCTTATGACAAAGTAAAGTGGCCGTTCTTACTACAAACCCTGAGAATGAAAGGGTTCTCTGAGGAGTGGTGCGAATGGATCCGAAACTTTGTTGTGGGTGGAAGTGTGGCGATAAAAGTCAATGACGACGTGGGCCACTACTTTCAAACAAAAAAGGGCTTAAGGCAAGGTGATCCTCTATCGCCTATACTATTCAATATAGTGGCTGATATGTTGACCATCATGATTGAGCGGGCAAAAACGGATGGCCAAATCGAAGGGGTAGTTCCACATCTTGTCGATGGGGGACTTTCTATACTTCAATATGCGGACGATACAATAATCTTTATGGAACATGATCTTGATAAGGCGTCGAATCTGAAATTGATATTATCAGCATTCGAGCAATTATCAGGATTAAAAATCAATTTCCATAAAAGTGAATTGTTTTGCTTCGGCGATGCACAGGATGCAGCTGCTCAGTATGCTGATATATTCGGTTGTGAGCAGGGTCAATTTCCTATTATGTACTTGGGTATACCAATACATTATCGGAAATTGACTAATGCGGAATGGAGACACGTTGAGGAACGTCTGCAAGCACGGCTGGCTAGTTGGAAAGGCAAATTACTGTCCCTTGGAGGAAGATTGGTGCTCATCAATTCGGTACTTACAAACATGGTACTGTATATGATATCCTTCTTCCAGTTACCAAAAGGCGTCTTGAGTAAATGGGATTACTTCCGATCAAGATTCTTTTGGCAAGGGGACGGTGAGAAAAAGAAGTATCGACTGGCTAAGTGGGATGTTGTTTGTAGACCAAAAGATCAAGGAGGGCTCGGTATTCATGATCTTTGTATCAAGAATTCAGCCCTTCTAGGGAAGTGGCTTTTTAAGCTGCTAACCGAAGACGGAATTTGGCAAACACTTCTCAAACGTAAATACATAGGCACAAAGGCGGTATCACAGGTGTATTGGAAACCTGGTGACTCCCACTTTTGGGCCGGACTAATGGCGACTAAGAAGCACTTCTTTCGCTTTGGTGTATTTAACATTAAGGATGGCACGAAATTAGATTCTGGGAGGACAAATGGTTAGGAAACACCACCCTCCGGGAACAATATCCTGCTCTATACAATATTGTCCGACACAAAGGGGATACTATAGCCACTGTTATGCAGTGCTCACCACCCAATGTGACGTTCAGACGAGATTTATTTGGTCCAAGATTATTATCTTGGAACGCCTTGCTGGCACGGTTGGCCTCAGTCCAACTTACACATGGTCCTGATGAATTTTGGTGGAATCTATGCGGGAATGAAAAATTCTCAGTAGACTCTATGTATAGGGCGCTTGCGCATTCGGATATTCCAGTCGATGATAATAAAAAAATATGGCAAATGAAGATTCCACTTAAGATTAAAGTATTTACGTGGTATCTTCGTAGGGGTGTCATTTTAACCAAGGATAACCTTGTCAAACGGAATTGGCATGGAAGTACTAAGTGTGTATTCTGTCCACAACAAGAGACAATAAAACACTTATTCTTCGAGTGTAGTTTCGCACGTTCTATATGGTCATCCATCCAGATAGCGTCTAATCTTTATCCGCCCAAGTCGGTGGCCAACGTCTTTGGCAACTGGCTTCATGGGATTGATAAAAAGCTTAGAACGGTTATTAGGGTGGGAGCTATTGCCGTTATATGGTCGCTGTGGCTCAGTAGAAATGACAAGGTTTTCAATGATAAAGATGTTTCTCATTTGCAGGTACTCTACCGATGCACAGGTATTCTCCGTACGTGGTCCACCTTACAGCGTGTGGGACATCGAGACCTCTTTACGGAGGCGTGTGCACGGCTGGAAACGGTGGCAAGGGACATTTTTACACAACATGGGTGGCCGTTTGATCGCCGGATTGGACCGCCATAGGCCGTCGAGCTTGCCTACGACATAGGCGTCTTATGTTATCTTTGCTGATTGTAATTCGCCTTTTGTTCTGATGCTTTTATTTTCCCGTATGAATTGTGGCTGTGTGCATTTTTTATGCAGAGGCTGGGTGTAATACTTAAACTTTTGAGTAATAAAGCCCTTTATCTAAAAAAAAACCACATAATAAAACAAAAAGAAACGAATTAGTACCGGCTAGCAATACAAGCACTTAAATGTGGACAGCTGAAAACAGTGGGAATTGTTTTTCTTTAACAGTTCGGAAAAAAAAAAACCAGAGGGAATTGAGAACAGTGGCGATAAGATCTGTGGTACCATGGTGTGGTGCGGAGGTTTTTCCGGTCAACGGCGATATCTACGGGTGTCATAACCCTTTGGGGGACGCCGTTGTGGTTACCTTTACCCACATCAAGGCACCAGGTGAAAACCCTTAACCGTTTCGGACCCGATGACAAGGGCATACTGCGTCATCACCCGCTTGGGGGTGTCGTCGTGGAGGCTCGGCACTTTCGGTCCTGTTCAAATAGCATCGATGGACAAACTCGAATAATGTCTCGGGTCACTTTTGGTGACTCTGTCTGCACCTCTCCCGTCCTTGTTGTCGCTGGCAAGATCGGTGCTCCACGGCCCAGAGCGAGAGGGCAGCAGGTGCTCTCCAACGACAACTTGCTGGGTGTGGTTCCGGTGGTTTCACGAGGAGGCGTGGTGGCACCTCTGGTTAGTAGTTTCGGAAGCTTCGTCCAGGTGTGGCTACTCTTATTCTTTTTGTTTATCTTTGACATGTTTTGTAAGAGAGTTGTCTCATCAGTGCGTGTCGGTTCGGCCGTGTGGTTTTATTTAAAAAGTGGGACAAAAGACTGTTTCGAGAGGGGAAATAGAACATGGCTAGTGTCCCATCAAAATGACTACTTGTTCCGCTAAAGCACAAATATTCAACTGCTCATCTTAAAAATTTCAAGCACGGAGACACCCGCCGAAGAAGCACCGAATCAGATCAGCACCAGTGCAGCCTGGCTCGTAGAGGACCATCGACTAATTGCACTAGCGAGAAGACGAAACTTCAGGGTTCAAAAGGCCAGAGCTTCATGACAATGCCCCACAAGCGTGGCCGTTGTCGGCACCAGACAAAACCCTGCAAAGATTTCGTAAAAGCTCAACGCCCACCCTAGGAAGCATCTATGGTTTTTCCCAAGCAACTAGGATAGCCAATGGCTGGTGAAAAAAACCGTTATACTCCATGGCAACCAATACTCCATGGCATGGCAACCAACCACGACTTCACTTTAGGCTCAAGATAATCGTGCAAACCGGGAAGCACGCCACTTAATAGCAAGCCAAGCTAACTTGACGATAGCATCGACGAATAGGGAGCCCAATCAGGAATTCCCGAATATGACACAAGTCATTAGGGAGAAAACAATCACCACCAGGTTCGGCATCATGGCCATACCTCCAACAAGGTGAACGCCACACAACGACGTATCTATAAACATTTGCAGAGTATGACTTTGCAAATTATCAAAAAGATAGAACTTCCCATGATAATCGAGAGAAAAGAATATATACATCACAGACACTCCACATGATATTCATGACAACACACTGGTTTCAGATGATATTCATGAATCATGACCATAAACAGATCATGAAGGGTAGTGATTGCATCTATCTCAGTGCCATCAGCCTCGCTAAATGGGTTGTGCAGGAAGTAGGAATTTTGGCGATGATTCATCTGGAATGGAGATATTGTATTGATCATGCTGCACAAGGGGTCACTGCATCTCGAACCTATACTTGTTCGGCTTGGGTCTTCGATGGTCGTGGTTCCAGTGAGCTTGATCAAACAAGAGTAGTACGTCTAGAGATCACCATTCCATAGCAAATGCCTTCAATCCAGGCAGATATAACCAAATAAATGACGTCAAGGCCACATGAGGAAATCGGCAAATCGCCATGTCTCAGATCCGGCCACAAAACCAAATACAGAAAACATGTGGTGTAAGATCATCGCACACAGTAAAGGCCTCTTTGATTCAAAGGATTTTTACAAAATAAATATAAAGGATTCACATCCTTAGAAAAAGATTTATGTGTTGTTTTAGATTGGATGCTATAGGATTTTTCCCACAATATCCAGTACATTTCAAAGGAAGATTTCATCAACTCAAACCTTCTTGGAAAGATCCTCTGTTTTTTTCCTTTAGTGCAGTCAAAGAAAAGTTTCAGTGCAAACAAAATCTTTTAGGATTGGAATGCCGCATTGTTTCCCTATATTTTCCCTACTATTATATTTTCAGAATTATGTGAATCAAAGAAGACCTAATGAATGCATTACAACTAAAACTCCAGTCACCTGGATTTGGGCATCACAGGGTGAAGGGTGAACTTATTTTAACTCTACTAACGATTTGATCATTTGACCAATATTAGCAACAAAATTTAACTAGAGCAGGCAAGCTGGCATGTACACGCTTTTCTAATCAAAAGATAGAAGAGCACCGACATAGGAACGAAATTTAGCAGTCATCCAAACAAAAGACCACAAATTTGACTATGAGCAGGAGATTGGTAAAGGTTGGTTTTAGACACCAACAAAACAAGCCCTAGAAGACACCCATGACCCATCCGAAATTAAGAAAAATAGATGGATACAAAGACAACGGCTCACAAACAAGAACAGAAAATTCTAAAAGCAAAGTAGCGGAAGGTTCAACAAGAGGCTCCCCAACTAGCATAGCCCGATAACCAACCCGCCAAGCAGCTAGGCAGCTACATTGCTATAAGCCTCCCTATCACACCACAAATAGGAGGCCTCCAAACCACAAGAACACTACAATCTATACTGAAGAAAATACAAACCCAGAGCACATTGAAGTGTCTCTCGAAAGACATAACACTATAATTCAAATCTCCAGGCACATATATCATGTTTACTGCCCATCGCCAGATTCTCCCTTAGGAGCATCCTTGATTTCTTCAGCAGCATCCTCCTGCAGCCAAGCACATGAAATTTACAAATTTAGAATGGCTAGAGAAAATAGGATGGAAGTGAAAATGCTTGGGACAAAGGAAATACCGAGATGTCAGAAGTCCACAGTGTTAGGTTATCACGCAGCAGCTGCATGATCAAGGTGCTGTCCTTGTAGGATTCCTCGCTCAGAGTGTCCAGTTCTGAGATGGCCTCATCAAAAGCCTGACATAAGCAACGCAGAGTAAGGCTACAGTGCAGTCGTATCGTACTATGTTTGAAAAGATTAACAAGGGTTAGTGAGGCTTCAAAACTAATAAGGGCATGAGAAAATAGACAGCAACAAATGGAACAAAAAAGATTTATCTCTGCCATGACATGAATAGCATGATGCGGCTATAAAATTTATTAAGTCGGATAAAAAGCAAGCGGATGACTTCCATCCTCAGAACATGGGAAATGATATAGAAAAAGTAAATGGGTACAGGTGAAATAAATTTGATCTCCTACGGTTCTTTGATGGAACTGGGACAGTGGCAGAGGATGCACTTCCATTGAATGCAGACTACCATATCAAGACATGCTAAGTTGCTAACTTGCAAGTGTTTCTACCACGTCACGAATCTGGTCTAAGGTGTTGCTCTAAACTTAACGTCTAAATTCAACAGTTAATTGATTAAAATGGCCATTGAGAAATCAATATTTGTTGTGTAATTCAATTCATATTTTTATCTCAACTTAACGGTGTTATGAATATGCAACTTGTATTCCATGGGGGCCAATGGCCACAATATATAGTACATATGACTTGAGAGACAAGAAAGTGAATCTAGTCTAATATGGACTCCTAAACCAATACTAATACTCCTTAACACCCCCTCAAATGCAAAGTGTATGCAATAGCACTGCATTTGAAGAAGTGTAAAACTAGAAAACAAATGATAATCCAAAATCCGCATCTTGAGAGTGTCGCCATAGCATGAAGAGTCTTCAGTAACCTTTGAGTCAAGCCACAATCGATCGAAGAAGAGACCGACACAAACCGAGGGACGGTCAGAAGAAAAGCATGTCACAAAAGATCATAGCACAATAAGCCCAACGGCACAAGAAGCCCAACGGCAAGGAATGTGGTAGATCAATGACAATGCAACAGATGGCGCATCAGAGAAAGACACACACCACATCGAGAGATAAATGGGTTGTCAAAAGATGGCACATCAAGAGAATTAAGCATTGCGCACAAAATCATAGCCCAAGAAAACCGGCGACACAAGCACGGCGGCGAGAAAATGGGCGTAGATCCACAATGCAAAGACAGGCCACGGAAATCCTATAAAAAGGACCAGGACCGGAAAAGAAAAGCAGGCTGACAAAACAAAAAAGGTATAGTGGACTCGCATGACAAGAGAAACACGATAGAACAACGGATTTGGTGGACACAACGGAAAGCAACAGAAAATATAGAATACTAAAAAGCACACACTAGACTAGGTGATAGAGCGGAGAGACCGGCGACGGTGGCAGCGGAAGAAAGATGAAGCCAGTCAAGCTCCCAAATGGCATGATAATCAAGGCGCCGAAGGCCAGGACCAACCAGAGCTCCCGTGTTGTGCTCCTGACTCAGAGCTAGAAGGGTTAGCAGCAAGACCAACTGAACCTGTCGAGACAGAACCCGAAGAAGCAAGCAAACGTAGAAGCTTTGCAATATCCTGCTCAGTGAGAGAGACAGTTGGGGTGTCGAAGAAGCATGAGTCCCGGAAGAAGTGTGTCCCATATCACGCTGCTTCCTGAAGCAATCAGACTCGGGGTGACCATCCCTGTTGCAGTAGTCGCAGTGAGTACGAGCACGAGAGCGTCCGACACCACTAGGAGGAGTGGGTAGGAGCGGCGGGGCACTGGAGCGAGGAGGCACTGGTGGAGAACCACAAGCAGACCAGCACCACGAAGACGGGTCTCCTCAGAACGAAGCTCAGAAAGCACCTCCGAAATAGGAACACGGCCACTCGCAAACAGCTGAGCATGTCGGGGCTCAAACTCTGGACGGAGCCTAGACAAGAACTCGTAGACGCGCTGAAACTCCAAGTCCAACCGCACCGTCCAGCAACACGAGCATGTACCACAAACAGTAGTGCGAAGAGAGTCAAGCTGGCGCCAAATAGCAGAACTCTGTGTGTAGAACTCATCAACAGTGGAGTCATCCTGCTGAAGAGCATGCTCCTGACGAACCACAGATAGGTAGAGAGCATCACCAGAGGGCTGGTAGCGCTCGCGAAGGTGAGTCCACATCTCGGAGACAGTATTGAGACCCATAAACTCATAGGCAAACTGAGGTAGAACATTAGAAGTGAGAACAGCCACAGCACGAGCATCATCATCATACCACTGAGTGTAAACAGTCAGATCATCACGATAAGTGGAAAGAGCATTCGAGTAGTCTACCGCGACATCATCAACACTCTTGGTTGCATCCTTATCAGCCTGAGAAGCATCCGCGCCGAGAACTGGTGGCATCGGCGGTGTAGGAGCCACAGGAGGAACCGGGCACAGTGGACATGAGAGCTCGCCGGATAGAACGCCCCAAAGACGAAGACCACGCATGTGAATGCGCATAAAGCCAACAAACTCGGTATAGTTAGCACCATCAAAAATCACCGGGCAGCGAGGGATGGCAACATAGCTCAACGACGAAGACATTGTACTTTTTTTCTTTTTCTTACGAACAAATCTGGGACGGAACGTAACCACGCAGCAGCAGCAGCCGAACGAGACCACGGGCAACAACAGCACGGAGAGATAGAGGAGATCGGTGGCAGTCAACCAACAGCAGCAGCAGCAAGCAATGAAGGAGATCGGAATCGGCCGGAAAGCAGCAGCAGCAAGCGAAGATCGGAATCGGCCGGAATCCCGCAGGCAGCGCCCTGTGCGTGAGAGAAGATGTGCGGCGCAAGAGAAGATGTACGCCGGCACGGCAATCCAGGCAGAGATATATCAGTAGATGATACCATGTTATGAATATGCAACTTGTATTCCATGGGGACAAATGGCCACAATATAGTACATATGACTTGAGAGACAAGAAAGTAAATCTAGTCTAATAAACGGAGGCTAACATGTCTACCAAATGTGATTAACTAATTCTGTTTATTGGCTTCAAGAAGCCTACAACTGTAATTTTATCTATCATCATATCTTATGACCTTTTTACACTCTACGGAACAATCATTATTCATTTTTCTGTCTTTCAGGTTCAACCAGATACGATATTTGCCTACACAACTGTATAGCGCTTGTCACTGATGCCTTGTTAGCTACTTAGCTTACACTAGTTATTCAGTTGTTGATATTTAATCCCAATTGTCAAGTTGAAATATTACATAAAAGATGTATTGACTTCAAATATTGTCAAATCCACATGGTCTATTCAGTTCAGAAGTAATGATAACTCATTGACCAGCAAAACCAGTTACTGTAGAAGACAAACCTGTTTGGCGAGGTTGCAAGCACGGTCAGGAGAGTTGAGAATCTCATAATAAAACACTGAGAAGTTGAGTGCCAGCCCAAGCCTGATAGGATGAGTTGGGGGTAGATCTGCTAGTGCAATATCCTGAAAGATTTAATATAAACTCAACTGAGCAAACTTCACCACGAGTGATAAAACTGAATAAAACACACATGAACAGATTCCCTACAAGGGAAATTCAATATTAGATAAGTGAAATCCAGGGCAAGCAAATCACCTGGGCAGCTTTGTATGCCACCATTGTGTTCTCAGCAGCATCCTTCCTCTCAGTTCCACTCTTGAACTCCGCAAGGTACCTATTAAAAAATATATATTCAGCTAAATCAATTAAGTAATTCCATGAAAGGAAACATGCAGGAATTGATGCTGGCCATTACTGGAATACCTGTAGTAATCACCCTTCATCTTGAGGTAGAAGACCTTGGACTCTGGAGCGGTAGATGAGGGGACAAGGTGGGAATCAAGAAGCTTGAGGATACCATCACAGATCTTAGTGAGCTCAGTCTCGATCTTTCCACGATAGTCCTTGATGAGCGTGACGCGGTCCTCATTGCCACGACTCTCCTCCTTCTGCTCGATGGAGGAAATGATGCGCCATGAGGCCCGACGGGCACCAATAACATTCTTGTAAGCAACTGATAGAAGGTTGCGCTCCTCAACAGTGAGCTCCTCAGAGTCAACTGTCTTTGCCACCTTCTCCATGAACTCAACCATCTCTTCATATCTCTCAGCCTGCTCTGCAAGCTTAGCCATGTACACATTCTCCTCACGAGAAAGCTCAGCAGGCTGCGACATCTTCACTTTCTTTGGCTTCTACTGGTCAAATCTGGTGTATTGTGAGAAATTCAGTGAGCTAACTATTGGATAACATCTCATTAAGATAGCCACAAACAAGCATGAATCCAGCTATTGTTGCCCAAGTACAATAGCATTAAAGCAATATACTCCGTACCGTGACAATGTAATCACAAGATCTCACATTTTCAGTTCAAATCTTTAAACACAGAAATTTAGAGAAGAATCCAAACCAACTCAAGCTACATATCTTGTATTGTCAAATAGAAACCAAATAATTAAGGGGAATAGTACCCAGCTAACCGTCACCCTTACTCCCTTCGAAAATTAAAGCTTACACTGTTTGTTCTAGCGTCACAAGCTTCAGAATATTATGAATACACCTCTTCATACCATAAAAAAGACAGCATTTACAGAACTAGGATTTCATTTCTTTTCATTTAGAATCACAATATTTCCTACAGAACCAATCACAGAACTTATGAAGACATGGATTAACTACAACCAAATAAAGATAAAGCCATAAAGCAGCTAGCACAGAACAATAGGGAAGATCAAAATATCAAAATTTGAGCGAGGATTAAACTACGATAAACAGAAGTATTCAATACCTCAAGTCATTCCCTCACATTGCACGAAGTTCAATCCAGGAAAATCCATTGCCTTTGTGGCAGTGAAAAGGGGCATTCAAGCCAACGAATGGCACTCATATAGCCATATCAGAGTGCCCTGCAGCCCATGGTCTAACTTGGGAAACATTATATAGCAACATGGCACACGGTGCACAATGCTCTTGACTTATCAAGGCATGCTTTGCTGGAAACAAGTATATCAGAAGCCAGAAATGACTGAATTGGGGTCATTTCTCCACTTAGAGATTCCATTAGCTATGGCACCCCATTTGTCCCATGTGACTCAACTAAACCACCACCCATCAGAATCCATACACTTATCCACATTTCATGAATCCAAGTGACACTATCGTCTATCACTAACAAGTATACTAGAACACCATAATTCGACCATCTGAAACCTTGCACTTCAGCTACATCTCTGCCATGTCTCTTATCATCCACCCCCACAACATTTTGCTATATCTCCTCCACTCTCTAGTATCTCCCGTCAGCCAAGAAGGTATCTAAAACTACAAGCCACATTCACAGCAACAGACGGCGATGCTGCTAGAGGGATAAGCTTGTTAGGCAAACCAGATCAGCCGCACTGCCCACCTCCACTCTTATCGCTGTCACCGCCCTTGTCTTTCTTCGGAAAAGGATGATTAGGCATGTTCTGAAAGAACCCAATCGAGAACAGGGACAGCGAGAGCTGAACCTGGTCCCTGCCCAACCTCACAGGCAACTGCCGCCTTCCCTGTCCCGGTGCACCCGCACCACGCTGCTGGAGGGGCGGATGTATACGGCGTGCAGACGGCGGAAGCCGCCAAGCGAGAGCACGACCGCACGGAGCTGCTGCTCAGAGAAGCCAAGGTTCGCCCACTCCCGAACGCACGCGGCCTCCCACAGCCGCTCATCCTCCGCCAGCTGCCGCCACCCCTGGCTCACGCACGCCGCAGCGGCCAGTGTCCGTGCATCCGCCGCCGCAGCACCTCAAATATCACGTCCTCCCCGACATCCGGCACCCTCGGTGGCTCGCCGACCTCTGTTGCATCCGTAGGCGGCGGCGGCGGCTGCTGCTGCTGTTGTGGTGGAGGCTGGGAAGAGGAGGAAGCCTCGGAGTGGTGGCTCGAGCTTGAGGGCGGCTCCGTGCGCTGCTTCTTGGCTGGCTCGTTGGAGCCGCCGCCAGCAGCAGGAGGAGGAGCCCAGGGATCATCACGACTCGAGGAATCGGAACGGGACTTCATGGCGGAGGAATCTAGCCTTGGTCAGGGAGCTGCTGCCTGCGCGAGCGATGGATCACCTGTAGACACGACAGCTTTATCTATCTTACACCGGAATCATCCCAACGCAAATCAACTTAAAACGCCCCCAAATTGTACCAATTCTACACTAGAAATCAGCACAGATTCGCGGGATTTAGCTCTCTCAAACCCAACCAAACCCCCCGGAACACAGCAGATCTGACCGGCCAAATCGAGCTACAAGTGGACCAAAATTACGTTCAGAGAAATTCGAGAGGAGTCCGTGAGTGGTAGTAGTTTACCTGCGCTGCGACTGCGGCGGCTACGCGCTTCCCGTGCTCTCGTGCTCGAATCGAGTGACGGGAAATGTTTCTGCTTATGTAAACTGTTGTTCTTCCTTTTCGCAGCCGAGGCGCTGCAGCCCTATACAAGATGGGGTGGATGCCCTCCGTCCAGTCCAACGTCGACACGTGGCGGGTCTGTTCCTGTCTGCTGCGTGGACCCACGAGCAGGAGCAGCTATGTCTCGCACATGCCATGATGGGATTTGCTTACAAGTGGGACCTGGCTCTGCGGTGAACCACCGGTCAGGGACTGAGCGGCGCTACGAAAGTAGTAGTACGAACACTACGCATGGACAGTGGCGGGATGATGATGCCCTGGTGTTGGCCTCGTGGAGTGACGGCTGCAGTGTGCTGCCGATAAAAATTGAAATGCTGTGGCGGCCGGCGAGAGTCCCTCCGCCCCCAAATCTCGTCCCCGGCTTGCTCCCCTCTCCTCTCCGGCGACGCTGCCGGCCGGTGCGGAAGAGGATGCGTAGCGCGGGCTATAGATAGTAGGAGTAAGATTAGATCTAGGGTTGCAGTAATAGCTTTTGGAGTTGTCGTGGCGGATGCCCGGTTGTTTTCCTCCTTCTTCTTCTTCCTCGGCTGGCCTCCGGCGACTCGCAGGGACGCTGGAGCCAGACCTCTTCTTTTCTGCACACCGTATACATGGTGGATCTCCTGCAGGGATGGAGATGGTCAAGGCAGTTTCAATAATTTCGCTTGCCGTATCTTCTGCTCTGCAGATCGAGAGATGTGGTGATGGCTTCTTCCCCTGGCTGGCCGTGGCGGCGAGGAGCGGAAGAGGCGCTGCTGCTCTTCCTCAACATCGCTGGAGTGGGCTATGCTGCATCCCAGAGCTCCACACCCGGTGGTCTTGTTCACCGCCGCGGTCAATGGCCAAGAAGGTGGCCAATCTTCAACCTCCAAGTCGGAGGCCTGCTGGATCCGACGCCGGAGCTCGGCTTCTCGATGCAGCCAAGTGGTTCGTCCCCGGCTGTGTCGAGCTTGCCGGCGTCAGCGGTCAATCGCCGGAAGGGGCGCCCGAGTGTCTTTCGCTCCGATCTCGGTGCTTCACGCACCTAGAGAGCGCCGGCGACCGGTGGCAGAGCAACCCTAGGACCTGATTGCTTTACTTTTTTTTGTTCTAGGGTGTTTTATGTAAATGCACTGGCCTTATCTTCAAATAGTAGGTTTCCCAGCACAATAGATGTAAAGGGCCTAAGTGCAAAAATGCACCTGCCACGTGTTTTAATATAAATGCAGCTCCGGGATCTCTGGACCCCACCCCTTGTGCAAAAAAAAATTGTTGTGGCGGCCGGCGAGACACGCCCGCAGGGTCCCGGACTCCCGGTGCAGCCACCGCGCCTACAGATGCAAGAGAACTCTCTGGGAACTTCTATTTTAATTAATTTGGCGCCGCACTTTTGATCGTTGAGTCGCAGATGTGAGGATGAAGGCAAACAACATACAAGTCTCAGTAACTTGATTGGTATACCGATCAAACAACTGTAAGAGCATCTCCAACCGGAGGCCCCAAACCCACCCCAAACATCCGGGCGGACCGCCCGGACAGGGTTTGGCCCAAAAACCTCCACCCAACGGAGGCCCCCATAGCCATCCCAAACGACCGGGCGGTCCGGCACACCCCAAACCCAGCCCATATCTGGGGCGGGTTTGGGGCGGCCCGGACGCGTCCGCCCCCCTGTCGCTGACATCGCGGACCTACATTTTCCACCATAAATCGGACGAACCCGGCCATTAGATATTTTGCACACCCTTCTCCTAGCTCCGGCGCCGCCCCCTTCCTCCTCGCTCCCCAGCACCCCCGCCGTCGTCCGGCGCCCTCCAAGCTCCGGCGCCGCCGCTTTTGGTCACGAACCTTCCCCGGCCAGTTTTGCAGATCTGTCGCGGCCATTGTCGCGACGGATTTGGCCGCATTTGCGAGGGATTTGACCGCATTTGCAGAGACGGATTTCCGCCGCCGCGTCTGTCCATCCCACAGCATTCGCATCTTCCACGCCTTCTCGGCCCACCCGGCTCCCCGATCTGTAAGTTCGTCCGAACCCAAGCTCCGCCCTCTACGTCGTGGTCCATTTCGGTCTCGGACATGATTCAATGGGACCAAGAGTCGGTCGGCTCCTACCCTCTATACGAGGAGGACAGCTCCTCCGGCAATGTCCGTGGAGTGATATCCGAGTTGAACGAGTCCCTCCGAGGCAAGATGCGCATATTGGAGGATTTGAACTTCACAATTAAGGAAAAGACTAAGATTGAAGAAAAGTTTGAAGAAGTTCATGCTACTAACCGGAAGTTGGAGGAGAAAATAAAGAGGATGAAAGAGGAGAAGAATAAGATGGAAGAAGAGATGAGCATGATGGAAGAAGAGAAGAACAAAATGAAAGAAATGAAGATGACTATGGAGTTGCAACATCGTCGATGTTTACGAAAAAAAGATGGAGAAGGAGATGAAGAAGATGAAGAAATACAAACAACATGCCATCGAGAAGGAGATGCATCTCCATTATGCATTGGGAGCTATAACTATTATAGTTATAATTATATTTGCCATGTATAGTATACACTAGATAGGTTTTACGTATGCAAAGAATGTAGCTGCATGTAATGCATGGATTTGGGGAGAGAAATATGAGGTTCATGATTGTAGAGCACCAATTTTGGGGGCTGTCCGGTCAGTGTCCGCGGACGCGTCCGGACGCGTCCGCGAACACTTTGGGGGCTGATTTTGAGGGCTCCGCTTGGAGATGCTCTAAGGCGTACAAGCATTATCGGCAATGGTGTACCGATCAATCACTTGCAGCAAAGCAACATGTTTATGGTTAAATTGCATTAGTTTATACTCCCTCCGTTACAAAAAGGATGACTTTTATTTATTTACATTTAGAACCCCTCGCGGAGCTTTATATACTTATTCAGGTTTATACAGGTCATACTTGCAGAGTGTTGTGGATCTGTTGCGCCTCTTTATGTTGGACTCTTTGCAACATGAGGAACAAATTTACGATTGAAGGGATCTTTCCCTCACAGCAGGCTGACATCATGTTCAAAATATCTATGCATATGGAGGTGTGGAAGCCAATGGCTAGGAGACAGGACCGAGGCGCGGTGGTTGGCGATTCGTCAGATTCGCGAGCTCCACAACACTATTCGGGATCGATTTGCTTCATTCTGACTATCTGCTTTCCCTAGTGTTTGTCGTACTTGGCTTACGGGCTGTGTGCGCCCTCTTGCTTGAGCGGCTGTGGATGTAGCATGCGTGCTACCTGGAACCAATTTGTGTCCTTTGTGACCCTGTTAGTTTACTTTCGTTGTTGTATGCACCTAGCTGGATGGCTTTATTAATTTAAAGATGGTCTCTGCTTGAGCCTTCCATCTAAAAAAGTCATCCTTTTTAGAATGGAGGGAGTATATGTGAAGTTCGGAGGAAAACCTAGCTGCATGTGCGGAATTGTAAACACCAACTAGATCCGGTCAGATCTCTAGACCATCTCATGTATTGTTGATGGTCTTATTTTCCTACCATGGTTATAGTAAGTGTTACGAGAATGCCGATAATAATGAGAGCATTATTTTTAGTATACCGCTGGAGTTAGATAGACCCTTATGATAAACTACGAGATGCATCATTAATATGTTGTCAGTACTTTCTTGTAATTTGTTAACGTTTATTTGCGTTTTTAAACCATGAGATTATCGTTACCTAGATATAAGATGATTACTGACAGGCCAATGTCCCTATTATATTTTGGTTAAAGATGACATTTGTGTTAATTTGAGAGGACAAATGTTACCTATGAAGCGGAAATTCGCTTTGGAGCTCGGGCTCATATGCTCCCGGTAGTTTCAAAAAAATTCAAAATTTGAAAACTCATCAAAAAAATCTGAAAAAAAATCATGCACGTACCTGACCCCGGTACGCACCACCGTATTTTTTTTCGCGCCGAAATGACATCGTACGCCTGACAGGAAATTTGTCATTTTTGTACAGGGCGCGTACGATGTCATTTCGGCGCGAAAAAAAATACGGTGGTGCGTACCGGGGTCAGGTACGTGCATGATTTTTTTTCAGATTTTTTTGATGAGTTTTCAAATTTTGAATTTTTTTTGAAACTACCGGGAGCATATGCTCCCGGGAGCCAAAACGGCGCTCTCCCTATGAAGTGTCTACTCATATGTTAGTCCGTGTTTGACAAGGACGGAGGCCACTCATTTCCATATGATCAAGTGCTAGTGGTTTCTTTTGTTTACTCTTGCTATTTCTTGAGTCAATAGGTACACAACATTACTAAGGGAGTACTCCCGATGATCTTGTTGGAACTGAGCTAAAAATACTATACACACTTTCTATCACCCATATATATCTCCACCATATCGAATTTGAGGCAAAAGGCCTTGGGCAATTCACTTTCGGTGCATTTTCTGAGTATTGGTTTGGAACCGGTTTGGTGTCAGTATAATCGACATGGGACTCGATATGATTTTTTATAGACCGGAGTTGAACCTATAGTTAACGGATGTCCATGACCATCTCGGTTGGGTATCAGTCTCCATGTCGGTCAACTGTCCCATGTCAACCCTGGGGTCTGTTGAACCGATTTAAGAACCATCGAGAAACTGCTCGAATGGTTGGAACGATGCATCAAAATTTAACCATACACAATGCTCACATCTTTATATGAATGTTAAATTGCTTTTTTCATAATTTCGTGAGACTTTAAAGATTTATTTTTAATTTTATTTTAACAACAACCACCATAGAGTTCAACATATAACTTACATTTTTGGTCACACATCTGGTTTTTTAACGGGTAAAAGGCGTGAAAGTTGCATTAAAGTGGTGTACAAAATACATAGAGGACCCAAGAGAAAACAAAAGTACAACCAAGTCCTCCAATTTTGCAAGATGTACCTCAAAAGAAAAGGCAGAAACACGATAAGGTCCCTTGTCTTCACCACATCACGAGGGCGATCTCCGGATTCGGGAGCCGACAATGCCACCAAGGACGAAACCACTTGGGGCAAATCCATCGGCACTCCCAGGTCGAGGTGAAGAAGATCTTCCACCTGAATGAAGATGGACTTAGGGCTAGCAGCATCCGAGCGCGAAGAGGCCACATTGGCCAGGAGAAACATCGGCAAAATGGCCTTCGTTGATCTGCTCCGCCAAAACAACTTTCGGATTACCAAGGGCTCCAAGATCCCTCAGCTCCTCGACCCCGGCCATCTCCGAGCTAGTACCCTCCATCTTGAAGGTGCCTCTGAAAGTGCATGGTGCCCCATGTGTGGTTTTGGTAATTAATGACAATCCTTATGGACTAATGTTTGCATTGAGATATACTTGTAGATCTTGTCCATAGGAAAAGATTGGAATTCATGTGTTGGACTCTAGAAGATTACATGATAATCAATGCTCTATTCAAGAGTTTATATGAAGAATGGTCATGTGTAGAGTTGAGCATATTGCAAGTATGTCTTGAAGGATTCAAGACATCATCTTTGTGAAGAGAGAGAAGATTATGAAGTGCAAGTTCAATATGATCCATCTCGGAAGATATCATTTGATTGAAGCTTGCAATGGATACATGAAGACGGAGCTTAGAGAGGCTCTCCCATAATGGAGTATGGGGGAGTATTTGGAGAAGTCTTCATCAAGCATGTGCTAGCAAGCACAATCAAGAAAGGTGTTTCACTTGAGGAGATCAAGATCGTCATCATCTAGCTCAAGTGGAATGCGCAAGGCAAAGGTATGATCTTGATAGGGTTTCTATTTTACCGGTCTCATGGTGTTAGTGGGAGACCGGGTTATAGGATAGACGGCGTACTATCAAGAGGGGCTCTCAAGTGAGTAACTTGATCGCATCTTTGTGGGGAGCTCAAACCTTTGCATTGTAGGCATATCATCTTTCTTGGTTCTTATTTGGCTTTTATCCATGTGAGGATTTAGGGCTTGTGTTCATCTCCATGCCAAGCCCTAGTTCATCAAAAACATATTTTGTATGGAAAACTTGTTGCGTTTTCGTGTTAGAAATATTATCGATTTATCCTTGAGGAAAGTTCCACACCTTCCCATGTGTGGTGACTTTACTCTATTTATGTTTCTTAATATTTCCAACAAAATTGGTCTCGTCTTATTTGGAGTTTCCTTGCAAAAGTTATTGCAGTTCTTGTACCAAAAGTTATTGCTGTTCTTGTACCTAAAGTTATTTGAGGAAAGTTCTTGTTGCTATCTTTCAAACAAAACTGGTTTCACCTCATTTGGATTTCATACGTAAAAGTTATTGGGTTTGCAGTTTTGCTGGTTTTCTAGGCCGGAGTCTCCGGTGTGCCCCAGCCGGAGTCTCCGGACTCAGGGGTTTCTGTCGAAGAGGCTCAAGTTGGTTCACTCCCTGGACCCTGTTCGGAGTGTTACCGGAAAGTTACCGGAGGAAGGGCGGAGTCTCCGTCCCAGGCCGGAGTCTCCGGTCTTTGGACCAAAAGACTCCGGTCTGACCTGCTCCTAGCCTCAAGGTGGTTCAGCCCCTGGACCCAGGCCGGAAACTTACCGGAATGTGTCCGGAGTCTCCGGCCCAGGCCGGAGTCTCCGGTGTAAGATTTCCTGCAACGGCTCTTTTTTGGGAGACCTATAAAAGGCCCCTTCTTCCCCAAAGAGTAAAGGCTTTTCAACATCACATTTTTCTCTCTCTCTCCCCCACCATTGTTGGCCTTGAAAAGCTTGCCTCTCTCTCTCTAATCCTCCCATGATTCTTGCATATCTTTGAGGGAAAAATGAGAGGATATCTAGATCTATATTTCCACCAATCCATCTCTCCTCTAATTGAGGGGAACCCTTTGGATCTAGATCTTGGAGTTCCATTTGTTGGGTTCTTCTTTGTTCTTCCTCTCTTCTCTCCCCATAAGCATTAGTTGCTTTTTGTGAGATTTGAGAGTAAAGGATTTGAGCACTTGTGCTCTTGCCATTGCTTTGTTGCATCGGTTTGTGCTCTCCACGAGGTTTCATGGAAGTTGAAAGTTTGTGAGCTCGTTACTCTTGGGTCTTTGGACTCTAGACGCCATTGTGGTGGTTGAGACCGTGGTCACTTGTAGCCGCTCGGGAGCCCCAAATCCAGTTGTGGGTTGTGCCCGGGTTGTTGTTGTTGTAAAGGCTCCGCCTCGAAGGATTCCGATAATTGAAGGTGAACCAATCCTTTGTGGTGCGGTTCATCGGAGAAGAAGGTGAGCCTGTTGTGGCGTTGAGACCAACCTGTTGTGGTGGTCTCACACCTCTCCAACGAGACGTACTCCCCTAAAAAGGAGAAACTCGGGAATACATCCTCGTGTCCGCGTGCCTCGGTTATTTCTATACCCGAGCTCTTTACTTATGCACTTTACATTGTGATAGCCTTTGTGCTTGAAGTATTCCATATTTCTATCACCTTGTTGCTTGTCTTGCTTAGCATAAGTTGTTGGTGCACATATGTGAGCCAAGTATTTAGGTTGTTGGCTTGTTAATTTAAACACCTAGTTTTATTCCACAATTATCAAGCCTAAACCAGAAAAGTTTTAATCGCCTATTCACGCCCCCTCTAGGCGACATCCTTGTCCTTTCAGCCTCGACACCAAGAAAAGGAAGGACTGACCTTTAGATGGACCCACCTCCCCCACCTCGAGTGCTCCTCGGCAGAGAGTAGCCGCCACCAGCCCACATCAGTAGGGCAAGACGACACCTCTAGACGGTATACTGCTAGAACGCCGTAGAATAAACGCAAGTGAAGCTACACCTACTGTATACAAGAGGTTGGCCCCCCTCTCCTCATCTAGCCTTGGCCGGTGACGTCTCCGGAGCGAGTGAAGAGAGGTGCCGAAATCGCACGGGAGACTTTTAGAGCATCTCTAGCAGTGACAGTAAACCGCGGAACCGAAAACGTGGTTTTCCATTCGCGGAAAACGTGTTTTTAGGGCTGAAAACGGCTACGGCAAAACATAAACTGTAAAGCCGAGTAGAATATTATGTTTTACCACTTATCTTTACGGTTTATGTTCTGTCGCAGCCGATACCAACCCTAAAAACACATCTTTTTTATCAGCATTTCAACACATATGTGTCATTTGACATAAAAATATGAAATCGACATGAACTAAAATATAGATCTTGTTAATTATACAATACAAACTTAATCCACATTACAATAATGGTTCAAATTACAATTGAAATGAAAATCAAATGAATTAAACAATAAATATTAAATACAAGAATTGTGCCGAATGCAAATAATGGTTCATACCACACATGAATGAAATCAAATGAATAAAAATGGCAGATTACTGCCCATGCAACTGCCAAATCTGATCATTGAGATCCTGGCGAAGCTGGCTGTGGGTTTTGGCATCCTCAATCTCCGGGTAAGTCTTAATGAATGCTTGAATGCGATGTAGGTTTCTAGATGGCTTCAGACGGCTACCAAAATTGTCGTAGACCAAATCCAAGTCCCTCTAATTATCGATGATCATGTTGTGAAGAATAACATAACATGTCATTATGTTCTTCAGGGTTTTCTTGTCCCAAAAAACGAACAGGAGCTCGGACAATGACAAACCTAAATTGCAAAATACCAAAGGCTATCTCAATGTCCTTTCTGCATGGCTCTTGTGCATTGGCAAATTCAGATTCCTTTCTATTCCTAGGATTTGATATGGTCTTCGCAAATGTATACCAAGTAGTATAAATACCATTGACAAGATAGTACCCCTTTGTATAGTCATTCCCTTTGAACATGTAGTTGCAAGACGGAACATCACCACTAGCTAGCCTCGCAAATAGACGAGACTGATTCAATACATTGATGTCATTGAGTGTAACCGGCAAACCACTCAAATCCTCGGATGTAACAGCCTCAAGCACAATTGTTGCATCACCACCCTTACCACAATACTGCCCATATCACAATACTGCTCGTGCCATGCCTTAGGGCAGTTTTTCCAAGTCCAATGCATACAGTCAAATACATCGGTATATAAAGCTAAATCGACCGGAAAAGCACTCATCGACGGATCCGGGGCGGCAGCGGCGATTCGGCCGGGGAGGGTACTCGCGCGGGGCGGAGACTCCCGCAACGATGGCCGTGGTGGATTCGGGGCGACGACGACTCGTGGCGGCTTTCCACCGACATACGTGGCCGGGAAACGGCCAGAATCGAGGGCGGCGGGCTGACGCCAGCGACGAAACTCGCGTGGGGCTGAAACTTCCCTCCCGCCAACTGCCTCCGCACTATATAGGGCATACTCGGTTCAGTCGCGGAAACACAGAAGTTTCGCTCCCACGGGGCGAATTTTCGAAAGCCCTTAATTTTTTCTTTAGGCCGGGGAAGTTTACGGTTTCTGTTCGGACAGTTTATTCGTCTCTATAACCCGTAAGCGGCGGTTATATTTCAGTTCCGCGCGTTTACGTTCACTATAGGATCGTCTCTAAAACCCGTAAGCGGCGGTTATATTTCGGTTCCGCGCGTTTACGGTCACTACAGGATGCTCTTAGAGGGACATCGCCGCTTACGGATTTCGGTGTGGGTTCACTTGTCTTCAGAGCATCTCCACCGGGGCCTCCAAATCGGTGTCCGGCACCCCCTAATTGAGGCCCAATTGGGGGGTGCCGGACCTGTGTCCGGTCAATTGGGGGGTGCAGCCCACAACGGCGCACCCCAAAGACCAAAAAAAAAACTTAAACAAATTTAAAAAAATTAAACGGTTTTCAAATTTCATTCATATTTGTTATATATTACAAAAAGTTTGAATGAAATTTGATTAACCTAAACCTAACCCTACTCTACTCCTCGTCGGTGGTGTCCAGCCACGAGTCGCCGCCGTCGTCCTCATCGAGCATCACGTAGGCGGAGGAGGAGGCCGCGCGGCTGGTGGAGGTGCCGTCTTGGCGGTGCGGCGCATGGCTGCAGGAGGATCCACCGGAGGAGGAGGAGGCCGCTGTTGCCACCGAAGTGGCCACGGTGGCCATGTACCCGGGGCTGTCGCGCTCGATGGTGACCACCGAGTCCGCGATCGCCGCCAGTAGTCCCGGCGAGTCGCCGTCGTAGTCGTTCCGCAGTGGGGACGGCACGGCGTACCCGTACGGGATCGTCTCCACCGGAGGCGGCGGCGACCAGGGGCGACGCAGGTAGAGCCTGCCGCGCGGCGGGGAACGCCGTTGTTCGCGGCGTTCGCGGATGACAATGCCACCGCCACCTCCACCACGACGAGGCGGCGAGCGGCGCTCCTCCTTCACCAGCCGGCAGCTGCGGTGCGGCGCCCGGGACTGGCGCTCCTCCTGTCGGTCGTTGTGCCGTGGCCGAATCGGCATCAGCCGCAACGGGGTGGTGTTCGCCGCCAGAGCGTGCAAAGGGTGTGGGAGACGGGCGTGAGAGAGGCGTGGGAGATGAGGGTGCGGCGAGAGAGGGATATAAAGCGGCGAGGGAGGTGGGCGGTGCACGAGCATCCACGCCGGCGTAAATGCATTGCGTGGGAACACCGGGACGCCGGCGCGTGGACTGCCGCGCACGCTGTCGCCGGCGTTAATGCGACGCGTGGTGACAGGCCCTGCCGCCGTGTAGTCGCCTCGCCTCTCGTCCCGTCCAGTCACGTCGTCTGGGAAACCGCCCGGCGACTGCGCGCGCCATTAACGCGGCGGAACGGCCTCGTGCGCGCCCTCGTTAACACGGGCGCGGCGCGCTGTGTGTATGACGGGTGGGCTACCCCTGTCGGAGGACATGTCCGCCTTTGAGGGTGCCGGACATGATTTAGCTCGGCCCGACCCTTTGAGGGTGCCGCTGGTGACCGATTTTGACGTCCGGACCCCATTGAACCTTTTTGGAGACCCGGTGGAGATGCTCTCACTGCAGTTTACTTCGACGATACCGTCGCCTCGGCTTGCACCCATCGCCGACCTCCCGCTGTATCCAGCTATCCTACTCGCGCCCAACAACCAGTCCCGTTCTAGAAGCCGAAGGCAAACCACGGCTCCACAACCTGCCAACGAGCGCCTTCCTTTCGAACCGAACGCCGGTCCCGCTCTTCCGACCAAACCCCACCTCCGCAGTTCCCCGGAAGAAATTTCCCCGGCGACGTCTCCATCATTTCACAGTTCATCCAGTCCAGCAGGTCGTCGCCGCGCCGAGCCTCCTCGATGACCGAAAACGGTTACGACTACGCGACTGCCGCTGTCAGAGCAGTTACTCACTCCACTCCTCCTCGCTAATCAATCGCCGATCTCCCTCTTCCACTCCAAATCCCCACCCCGTCGCTGTCCCCGCGCGGATCGCTGATCGCCGCGATGTCGTCTTCCCCCTCCTCCTCCCCCTCGTGCGAGCAGAGCGGGAACCCTAGCCCCCACCCGGCGGCGCCGGCGCCGAGGGCGGGGCCGGCGCCGGCGTGGCCCAGGCGGCGCTGCCGCGACGTGTTCTGGCTGGTGGTCTTTCTCCTCCACCTGCTCGTCTTCGGCGGGACGCTCGCGCTCGCCGGCCTCAATCGCTTCCGCGTCGCCGACCGCTTCAACATCGAGCCCTTCACCAACCACACCGCCGCCGCCCCGCCCTCCGCCGGCGCGCCGCAGCCCGCGCCTCTCGGGCCGGAGGTCCACGTGTTCGACCACAAGGCGCCGGCCCGCGAGCTCACGGAGACGTACTGGAAGTACTACGGCGCCGCGGGGGGCGTGGGGACGGTGCTCGCCTGGGCATGGCTGGCGGCGGCGGCCAGGAAGAGGGACGGGGGCAGGGTCGTCATGCGGGCCGCGGTGCACAGCCTCACGGCCTACCTCGCCGTCGTCAGCGTCCTCTGCTTCTGGGGGAAGCACTTCTTCTGGGGCGTCGCGCTCGCCGTCGGCGCTGCGCTGCACTTCCTCTACGTCATGTCAGTCATTGATAGGTATGTATAGCCGACCTCAGCTGCATTTTGGAATTGGTTTGGTGTGTTTTCGCAGTTTCATACGCTCAACTTAGACTGTAGTGGGTGAGGATGTCACATCGACGTTGAAAACGAGAAGTAATTTTCTCCACACAAGTGTCAGAATTCATGCCCCCCTTTCAAACAGTTGGGCCTTGTGCCCTTGTCCCCGTACAGTTTGTATGCCTCCACTCCAGTTGTGTGCACGCCAGTTCAGTGCTTCCTTTGGTGATTTGGACTTGAATTTCACAGTTTAAGCATGGGTTTGTGCTGCTTTAGTTCGTAGGTTAAATCAGTTGCTGAGTGGATAAATCAGTTGGATTGCATTTTAGCTTGTTTAACTATTGCTGCATTGTCATTTTTGGGCATATGTGGCACTGATGATAGTGCACAATCAAATAAATCCAATGATTAGCGCTGTTACATGCATTGGCTGAGTATGCTTTCTGAATGCAGCTTTGCTCAGTGGAGCAAGTTGGAAAATGCATTCTTTAGGTGAAATATGCATATTGTGTAGGACAACTGTACTTTACTAGTAGGCGTGAATACTTGTATTGTAACTTTGTAGGCCAGTGGTACCTTAAAACATGCAAACTATGTGGATTGTGAAGCCAAAACTTTGGGGCATTGCGTAACATGATACTGAGTTTTACTTTCAGAGTGTAAACAATATCATAGTGAGATTAAGCCACAAAGTTGGCACCGACTGTCTGAAAAAAGGTGGGCACATGAATAAGTTTCCTGCAGTAGTTTATCTGTATTTAACAAGTTCACGCAAAAGCTTATATTGTTCAGGAGAGGTGGATGATATATTCCAACACTCCCCCTCACGCCTAGGCTCCTCCTGGCCTTATATTTGGGATCAATGTAGGCTGCAACTATTTTTTTTAATAGTTCATTGGCCGGGTCTTCAACTTGAAACCAGTTGGCTTTGGTACCATAACTGCATGCACTAATTCGTACTGTAAAAATGCTAGAATGAATTGTTCAGATTTTAGTTTGAGAACATAGTGTCCTGTAATTGGCTGATGGTTTCGTATCTATGGACTATGATGTTGTTATTTGTATTATTAGAAACTGGCCTTGCTCCTGAAACTAGCATCAAACTGGATGCTTATTTCTTTTAGTAGTCGGTAACTTGGCCCCATTGATTTTTGTGTAATTGTCTTGCATTACCACCCCATATTGTATTAGCATAAAAGTGGAACCAAGTGGTTCCTCTATAATTGGCACAGTTAAGCCATTTTCTAACAAAGGAGCATGACAGTCTCTGGAAGAAAGCCGTAGCATCGATGGAAAAACTTCAGAACCTTGTTCAGTTTTAAAAGGGTGGAAAATTCAGTTGAATCATGTAGACCATACTTAGATCAGTATATTTCTCCTTTTCTCTATAATCATGTCTTGCCTTGTTGGCAGATGTCAGTTGATCTTGGTTTAGGAACAAAAATCATACCATTCTATTTTCGATGACTGGTATCCCAAAGTTATACTGGGCGATATTCTTGTCAACTCTGTTTGATAGCATGAGCGTCAGTTAGGTCCTAAGCGCTAGATCAATCTGAATTTATTCTCAGAATTATTGACGTGCTATATGATGTTCTGTCCATTAGCCAGTATTATTAATTGCCCAATTGCTGCTTTAATTTTGTGGTATAAAAAGATTTGTCCAGAACTGCATATTTGTTTATTTGTTAGCAGTAACTGGGTCATTTTTTTGCTAGATTTCCGTTCACAATGCTAGTACTGGAGAAGGCAGTAAGGATAGTATGGGAACTTCCTGATGTGATGAGAATAGCATATGTATTTGTACTGGTAATGCTTTGTTGGATGGCATTATGGTCCTTTGGAGTTTCCGGTATCGTTGCTATGAACATACCTAATCGTGGGCAATGGTGGCTTGTTTTGGTGAGGGCAAGTTGTTGTCATTATTCCTTTTTGGAGTTCAATGTTTTGTTGTTTTTAGATATTTATAATAATTATCCTGCCATCTGCAGGCTTTATCAGTCAGTTTATTTTGGACTGGAGCTGTCCTTAGTAATACAGTGCATGTCATAGTATCAGGGATGGTATTCCTTGTTCTTATTCATGGTGGACAGGCTGCTGCATCGATGCCCCCGAAACCCCTTCTAAAGTCACTTCAGTATGCTGTAACAACTTCATTTGGAAGCATTTGCTATGGATCACTCTTTACAGCTGCCATTAGGACTCTGCGTTGGGAGGTCTGTGACTTACTGGCTAGAGTTGCCTGGTGCGAAATTTTTAGTTATCAACTTCATTTTTTTCCATATCATTGCCTCTCATTTGTTTACTCCTTTTCCTTTATTTATATATAATTTCAGATTCGAGGGATTCGTTCTAAAATTGGTAGCAATGAATGTCTGCTGTGCTGTGTTGATTTTTTCTTTCATATTGTGGAGACGCTCGTTCGTTTCTTCAACAAATATGCATATGTACAGGTCAGTGTTTCTCACTTCTCAGGATGTATAAGATAAATTTGAAAGTGTCCCCGTTCTCTGTGTTTTGTTGCTTTGTCATGTATATTTGTGTACAGTAGTTTTTTCATCTTTCCTCAAACTATAGGTTGGCTGCAAAGTGTTTTTAAAATCGAAGTATTCGAAAACCAAAGTATTCCTATGCCTAGCTAATCAATATCAGTTTTGGAAAAAGAGGTCCAACCCTCGTTTTCAGATACTTCAAAAATGTGCAATTTCCTGAATACTGAAGTATATTTGGCTAAAACCAAACACCTTGAAGTATTTAATACTTCAGTATTTCTGAAAAGCAAAGTATTCTTGGAAGCGTTTTTACTAGATCAGTAGTTCCTTAGTATATACCTGGATTCTTGGTACACAAAGCGTGTGTGTTATGAACAACTGCTGATTGTTTTTTGAATTGGTAAAAGTTAGTATACTAAAAAAAGTTAGTATGCTCACGTACTGGTTATTGACATCAAGTTGCCAGTCATTATCTAAAAAAAGGTTTCTGGGGTACTGCATTACGCACATGTATCACACTGTTTTCCACTTTCAGATTGCTGTCAACGGACATAGTTTCAATCGTTCAGCTAGGGATGCTTGGGAGCTGTTCCAGTCGACAGGCATTGAAGCACTTATTGCTTATGATTGCTCTGGTGCTGTTCTTCTGATGAGCACAATATTAGGTGGGTTAATTACTGGAACTTGTATGGGTGTTTGGACATACTTCACACAAAGTGATAAAGCAATTATTGTTGGCTCAACCTCTATGTTGATTGGAATGATACTGGTAAGTGCTTACATGCATATGAAGTTTTGATTGAATTATTTTAGAAACTAGAAAAATACCCCGCGCGTTGCAGCGGGAACATTTTATAAAAACTTTAATATAAACGAAAGGACATATGACACATGCAACGGGAAAATTTCTCGGGAATATTCAGGATTCGATTGGGCACATAATCGAGAATCTAAATTTAATCAATGTATAATATTTGTTAATTTTACAACAAAAAATTAATGAGGTAATTGTATGGATAAAAGAATTTATAATGCGAATAGTTTTCATGGATGTATAAAAAATATTAATAAATATGGATGTCATGGATAAATAATGGATCAAATAGTGGAGGATGTGGCTTAAGGAATAGATGATGTGTGATTAATTAGTGGAGATGACATGGACAATTGATTGGTTAAGAGAATGGATGATGTGGATAGCTTGCATGTTGAGATAGAAAAATAATTAATGAAGTTAGTGGGGTTTTGCTTTATAAGAAGTATAGATATGAACCTCCTGGTCCATATGTTCTTCTTGCAGTAGAAACTCGTAGATGTTGCTAGGATCTGCACAACAGACTTCTTTGACTAGTATCTTTGTTAGATATTTCCAGTTAAATATGTTTTGCGGAGTTTATTCAGGACTGAGAGCCGATTTGTTTTGCAGGTTGGCCTGACTGTTGTGGTTGTTGAAAGCGCAGTCACATCAATATACATATGCTATGCTGAGGATCCCCTTTTAATTCAGAGATGGGATCCTGAATTTTTTGAACAAATGTCAGAGGCACTGCACCAGCGACTGCAGTACCGAAGCTCCGAGCCCGCCAAATACTTAACGGTCGTCTTGATCATTTGCCAAGTACATCGAGTATTTGAATCACTTGTCCATTGTTTCATTGTTTGTCAATCCATTGAAAGGCCTGCAGACATTTCCAACTAGAAGTTTTGGATCCTTCTGCCATCAAAATATAGACCGAGGAAGTTTTCTCTGCCAGTGAAATGTAGAGAATGAAGCGCCCCAGCAACCTTTGAGGCCTTCAAAAGCAACATTCCCTTTCTCTCTAAAAAAAAAGAAGAAAAAAGCAACATTCTCAATCAAGCAGCTGTATGTTCATAATTTTTCTTTTCTTCTGGGGAGTATTTTCATAGGTGTGTAGAATTGCAATGCCAGCTTTTGTTTCTCAGAGGCATTGTGTGTGCAGCATTACAAAGGGAAACAGAGAAACAAATCTGTAACCCGTTTCATGCCATGGGTTTTATGTGACTTGGTTGATCCTGTTGCCCTTGCTCATGAATGTAAATGCTTCATCTTCGCCAAGATAATGTGGCAGCTTCACTTGTAGCTACATTTTGCTACGGATCAAAGAGAGCAATGCATACAAAGAAAGTTCAAAAGGTTGCTTTATTTCGTGGTGTGATCACGATGTGCATAATGTGAACTTAAAACCGTGTATCACGAAAATTCGACGTTTCTGCCATTGACACGAAGGACGCAACTTTGATCACTGATTTCTATTGTAATGTCTTCATAAAGACCAATAATTATAAGATTTAGTAGAACATTTTGAGACAAATCATGATTTTCAATTTTTCAATCTAAATTATATTCATAGTCGAAGTTTTAAAATTTTGACAAAAGACATGTAAATAACGTCCTATATTGTTATATGGAGAAAGTAGACTAGAGAAAACAACAATACATGAAATGCTACATGACCTTGCAAATTGCAAGATACTAGTAAATCACATCAGTCCACATGCAACAAACTCAAGAAGAAGAGCCATCTCGAGCTATCTCTACAAGCGCATAACAAGACACTTGCGAGCTTTCCAAAATTTCGTGTTAGAAATTTACTCCAAAATTTTATACTAGATATGAACGAAATGAAGGAAAAGTGGGGGCAAACGGGTCCTGTTTTTACATCCCTAATGGGACCCCAGATCTGTGTTGCAGCGCTGTAGATAGACCCATTAGGTTTAGGTTTCTTGGCCGCAACACGACTATGGCGATGGCGGTGCCGTGCACCATAAGAATAAAGGTTTCCGACTCCTGGTCTACTTCGTGGGCGATGATCTCGTCTAGGGTTGGAAATAAAACTCAAAACTTGCAAGCTTAACTAGCAATTGAAAGCTCGACTCGAATCAGCTCGAACTGAGACACTAACGAGTCAATCTGAGTTGGCATTTTTAGCTCGTTAAGAAAACAAATTCAATGAGTCGAGTTGAACTTTATAAGCTTGTTAATATCCTTACCTTAACATGCCAGCTCATAGATTATTCAACACTAAAGAAATCTCAAAACCTTTAGGACAAAATTACATGAGCACTCAGGTCAAAATCTCCAAAGTCTACCTACACATGTATAAACGACGAATCAACATTCTTGTACTCTTGCTCCACGATGATTTGATCACTTGTTGAATTTCTTAATAAGCTTATCAAAGCTTATCGAGCCAACTAGATTATTTATCTAGCCCAGTCAACATGGAGTTTTTTTATCTCATTAAGTTAAGGAGATTAGTCGACCAATCTCTTTAACTAACGGGTATTTATGAGTCAGAGTCGAGTAAAGCTTGCACGATGTCCACCCCTAGTATCATCGGCCACATAGAGGGTGGGGATCATATAGTCATTGTTGGAATAGTGGATTTGGTTATAGCTAGTATGTGTTTTGCAAATGGCCATCGTGTGCTGGTCCCTTTTCTCAGATCAGCGGAGCTCGGCCAGCTTCGACTTTATCGTGGATCCACTAAGAGTGCCACAAGCATTGCGACGGTTGTTGCAACAAATTACAACTTTACGTTTTTTTCGCAGAACCACAACTTCTCGAGTAAACCATTATGCTCCACCCAAACAGCCGGTTTAGGTCTTTTGACAACCAAGCCAATCTGATTCACGAGACTCACATGTCAGTGCTTGCGTTGAAATTTTGTGACCATGTCGTCCCACATGGCAAACCAGCTTGTGCGCTAGTCTAATCTTCTGTTCCATTGGTTTTGGTTCAACCATCTTCCAATTGGTTTGACACAGGCAAAGAGAGGAGTCAAGCCAAGTTTATAGTGCGGAGTCTGGTCAATGAATTCAAGCAAACTCTAACCCTCGTCCTCCCACGCTTGTTCTGGATACCTTTACCGCTATAAGAACCCTAGTCTTGGGGCAGAATTTTTTGGATACACAACAATAACTTGATGATGCACTGTTGTTAATTGATGCTAAAACATCGTTAAAAACCATGAAACCTTGTCATCTTATAGAGCCGTGCATGCCACTGTTATTTTACCTTTTCTAAGCTCAGATATAACATATCACATTTTTTTTTTTCATAGGCTTAACATGCCATTTCTTAGTCGGTTTGCCACATGACATGGCCACAAAATCCCCGGGGCCAGATTAGCTGAGCAAACGGAACTAATCAGGTGCTGGCCACCCTCGGATGGCGCTCTCGCGGAAAGGCGATCGTCCCTCCTACGTCTCCGCCACCCACCCCACCACCGTCGAGACGGTGGCCCGGAGCGATGGAGATGGAGATGGGGTGGGGAACGTGCACGCGTGTGGTGCGTCTCCTCCGCCTGCTGGATCGGAGCGCGGCGGCGCGAGGATGGGAGCGGGCGCAGGCAAGGGAGGTCTGTGTGGCCCGGGACGGATCTGAGGGTCGGCTTGGATCCTGACAAGGATCACGACAGCGCGAGCGAGCCGGGTGGACATAGCGGAGCGAAGCTCAAGCGTGTGCCGCAGACGAGTTGCGCTGGATTGAGGGATGCGATTTCTGAGTCTGGCCAGGGTTCCCATCGATTTCCGTGTTCGCGATCTCGTGAGGAGGATTGCAACAGAGGTGGTTTCGCCTCATCTGTTCATGAAAATTTGGAGCCATCATTCCTGTTCATCTGGGGCATGGGTGTCAGGAGATCACGGGTGTGCGGGGTACGGCATACATAGGGGAGCGGCATGGCGCCGTCGCCCGTACTCCACCCGCTCAGGCTGCGAGTGACACCCAGAAATCTGGTTCGAATAAGATTGGGAATCACACTAATAAATAGGAAAGCGCGCTCATCGAGTTCATCCGTGAGAATCGGGATGTTTTTGCATGGACACCAAGTGACATGCCAGGTATCCCGACTGAACTCGCTGAGCACCGCTTACATGTTGACCCAAAAGCAAGGCCGGTAAAACAAGGTTTGAGAAAGATGAATGCAGAGATAAGGAAAGCTGTAGGAGAAGAGATAGCTCGGCTGCTAGCAGCCGGCTTTATCATGGAAGTTTTTCACCCGGAGTGGTTGGCTAACCCGGTTTTAGTTTTGAAAAAGAACAATGAGTGGAGGATGTGCATAGACTTCACGGGTTTGAATAAGCATTGTCCCAAGGACCCATTCGCACTGCCGCGCATTGATCAAATCATTGACGCAGTTGCTGGCAGCGAGCTCTTGTGTTTTCTGGATGCGTACTCAGGATATCATCAGATCAAGCTTCATCGGCAAGACTGGGAAAAGACAGCGTTTATAACCCCGTTTGGCGCTTTTTGTTACAAGACCATGACTTTCGGATTGAAGAATGCTGGAGCAACTTATCAGAGGTGTATTCAAAAGTGTTTTAATGATCAGATTGGACACAATGTGCATGCTTATGTGGATGATGTGGTGATCAAGACAGAGAAAGCCGGGTCATTTATTAATGACCTACGCGAGACGTTTACAAACTTGCGAAAGTACAAGATGAAGCTTAATCCGACAAAATGTGTGTTTGGGGTTCCGGCAGGAAAGCTCCTTGGTTTCATTGTGTCGGAGCGGGGAATTGAGGCAAACCCGGAAAAAATTAAGGCTATACAGAGTTTGAAGAAACCTGAGGAGTTGGCAGACGTTCAGAAGCTAACAGGATGCGTAGCTGCGCTAAGCCGGTTTATATCCCGGCTCGGGGAGAAGGCTATACCTTTGTACAAGCTATTGAAGAAAACAGACAAATTCGGGTGGAATAAAGAGGCAGACGAGGCATTTGAGGCTCTTAAGAAGCAATTGTCAGAAGCGCCAGTCCTTGCGGCGCCGGGTCCCAAAGAACCCATGTTATTATACGTCGCTGTCGGGCCTCAGGCTGTTAGCGCTGTGGTGGTGGTTGAGCTCAAGGAAGAGGGCAAAGAACACCCGGTCCAGAGGCCGGTTTATTATGTCAGTGAAGTTCTATCAGAGGCAAAACAGCGTTACCCACATTGGCAGAAGTTGGTGTTTGGTGTTTTCATGGCAAGTAGAAAGTTGAAACCTTATTTTCAAGAGCATCTAATTACAGTGGTGAGTTCAGTTCCACTAGCAGATATTATCAGAAATTCAGAAGCTACAGGAAGAGTTGCGAAGTGGGCAATAGAGATGGGACCGTATCATATAAATTATAAGCCCATAACAGCTATCAAGTCTCAAGCATTAGCAGATTTCCTCAATGATTGGACACAAATAAGCTCACCACCCCTTACACCATGTATCAAGTCATGGGTTATGCATTTTGACGGGTCTAAGCAAGAGCAAGGTTCAGGAGCCGGAGTTGTTTTAACTTCTCCAAAAGGTGATAAGCTAAGTTATGTGTTGCAAATTCATTTTGATTGTTCCAATAATGTGGCAGAGTATGAGGCCTTGCTGCATGGTTTGCGCATGGCAAAAGAGATGAACATTAAGCGTATCAAGTGCTTCGGAGATTCAGATCTTGTGGCACAACAAGTTTCAGGAACATGGGATAGGAAAGATGCAAAAATTGTGGCTTACAGAAGAGAAGTGGATAGGGTAGCCGGGTTCTTCTCAGGTTATCAGGTGGATCATATTGACCGCAGAAAAAATGATGCTGCAATGCTTTGTCAAGACTCGGCTCACGTAGAGAGCCGGTTCCACCTAATGTTTTCTTGGACGAGTTATGGACTTATTCGGTCAAGCCTCAAGATGAAGAAGAGCTTGCATATCAAGATAACCCGGATTCACAGTTGGTAGCAGCAACTCACGAAATTCCAGAGTGGACAGAACCTTACTTGGCGTATCTTCTGCGAGGGGAGTTGCCACAGCAGGAAGTTATATCCCGGCAAATTGTACGCCGGGCAAAGGCGTATGTGGTCATAGATGGCGAGTTATACAAAAGGAGCGTGTCAGGAGTGTTTCAGAGATGTGTGTCTGGAAAGGAGGGCCGACAAATTTTGAAAGAAATCCATGAGGGAGATTGTGGTCATCATGCATCAACAAGATATCTAGTGGCGAAAGCATTCAGACACGGGTTTTTCTGGCTCACGGCTCAGGCGGATGCAGAACGCCTAGTAAGCAGATGTGATGGGTGTCAGAGGTATGCAAGGCAGATTCATGTGCCGGCTCAGGAGTTGCGAACAATTCCTTTGACTTGGCCTTTCGCAGTCTGGGGGCTTGACATGGTGGGTCCTTTTCACATGTCCCCTTGCAAGAAAACCCACCTCTTAGTTGCCATTGACAAGTTCACAAAGTGGGTTGAGGTGATGCCAGTCACAAATTGTGAAGCAGCCACACAGTCAAGTTTGTGAAGAAAATCATACATAGGTTTGGGTATCCTCATAGCATCATCACAGATAATGGGACCAATATGTCACTTGGAGAAATGCAAAAGTTTTGTGGAAACAATGGAATACGTTTGGATGTGGCTTCAGTTTCTCACCCACAGGCCAATGGACAGGTAGAGCGAGCAAATCAGGAGTTACTCAAAGGCTTAAAACCACGGCTCCGGGTTCCATGCATAAGGGCTGCTGGGGCGTGGGTAGAAGAGCTGCCGTCCGTAGTTTGGGGTATTAACACCACACCAAACCGATCTACACAGATGACGCCCTTCTTTATGGTGTATGGGGCAGAGGCAGTACTGCCAAGTGATATCATACATGACTCGCCTAGAGTGGCGGCTTATGTTGAGGCAGAGAACGAGCAAACCCGGCAAGATTCCTTGGATTTGCTTGAAGAAAATAGAGAACAAGCATTGGAAAGATCTGCAATATATCAGCAAGATTTGAGGCGGTATCACAGTCGCCGGGTTAGAACTCGTACTTTCCAGGAGGGTGACTTAGTGCTGCGATGGACGCAATCCAAAGAAGGGATGCACAAGTTATCTCCTCCATGGGAAGGTCCTTTCATCATCAGCAAAAATCTACACAATGGTTCATATTATCTGGTGGATGCTAGAGAGAAATCGGAGCATGTAAACGACACAACACATTCCACATTCTCATTGGAAGAGCGCGAGCGGCCGTGGAACATTGCCCAGCTGCGCCCATATTATACTTAGTGTAAGAGCAAGTCATAAGATGTAACACACGATGTAACAGGCAGCAGGTTTCAGACGCGCTCTTTTCCTTACCAGGGTACCTAAGGGGACTGGAAGGTTTTTAATGAGGCGGCTTGCTGACCTAACCTTTTCTATCAATAAAGTGAAGGTTGAACAGAACTTTTTGTATTGTCTCAGTTTACATTTTAGGTTATATTTGAAAGCCGGTAATTCTTGAAAAAATTTAGATAAGAAGTACAGTTGATGATATGCCAGGTCTTGGGGGCTTGTCATTAAGGTGACATAGTTTTTCCATCCAAGACCCGGCTTTGCGATTGCCCGGGTCACAAAATTTCTGTGGTCCGGTAGAGAAAGTTTAAGTTGTTACTTTAGTATCTTCTTTTTAGTATGCATGTTTAGTTTTACAGCTTTTATCCATCTTTTTGATATAATTAAGTTGTAGTATAGTTGCAAAGTTATTTTTTATCATGATAGATGCCCATTGAGTGCGTCACACTAGTATATGGGTCAATGGGGTAATGTGCATAGTTAAGCCTTTACTTTACAAACATTGATCCGGGTCTTGGGGGCTCTTACTTGAATAGTTTGTAGCTGCAATCCCAAGACCTGGCTTTTATGCCACCAGTTTTATTCTTGGTTATCTTACTGCTAGTTGATGTGACTCGCAATTATATGGCCTGATTGCTCACCTGGAAATTCAATCAACCATGATGCCCAATGGGACTTGGTTCGACCCTGTTTTTATCAGAGAAGTTGTGACACGAAAATCCATGCGAAAGCCAACTCACAGTTAAAGAAATCAAAAGGGTCATCTAAACCAAAGATAGACATATATCTTAAAACCAAGTTCTGTATGGTTCACACAAAAGTTTCACAGGTGTACTACTACACCATTGCAAGCATGGGATAAAAGTATTAAGTTATTACAATAGCTGCCCAAAGGGCCGAATTAAAGTGTTTTTTGCAGCAGGCAGATATTTGCCTAAGTTTCAAGCATCGGCTTCAGGAGCCGGGTCACGAGGTGGAGAGCCGGCTGGGTGCTCGTCAGTGGTTTTAGCCGGGTCATCTGCCCTGGCAGCCACCGGGTCACCTTCTGTCGCCTTGCCCGGGTCTTGGGGGCTCCATCCTTACGCCGGGTGACATCTTGAAGGGATTGGAAATAACCCTCATCATCGTCTTCAACTGAAGCTCGTGATGGAGGAGGAACACTCGGGGTAGATGAACTTGGAGCAGTGGTGGTACAGGGAGCAACCTTTTCTGGGGCAATGGAGTCCTTGTATCTTTGGAGGAGATCAATGCGTTGTGGTTCATCATCCATGATCTCTTCGTCGGCTTCATTGTATCCATATTGCAGAGTGGTTAGCTTCATCTTGCTAGCAATGACAGTGGCAGCGTGCCGGGTTTGCTACACAACCCGGGAGTAGCTTTTCTTGTCAAACTCCGTGCCATCAGTGTTGAATTGAGGAAAGCCGTTCTTCAGAGGAGCCGGGTTAAGATTTGGATGATAGGCTTTTGCCAACTCAAGGCCACGCATTACCCCGGCTCTGCAAGCAGATTTCTTCAGAAGTTGGATCCATTGAGGCATTGTTGATAGATGACCAAGCACCTCAGTATAGTGCTTGGCGGTTTCTCCCAGTTTCTTGCGGCCTTGATGACTTCACAGCTGCCAAAGTATAGCTGGCGTACCAGAGTATACATGCATTTCACTTTGCCTTCAGCTGTCTTGCGTAGATTGCCATCACGAGGGCCTAACGAGAGAATAAGTTTATTGTCAGAATTTGTGGTTGAGCTAGTAAAAAGACGAGTTAGGATTAGTAATTCTTACCCACTAAGGAAGCAACCATAGAGGTTACCATCTTCTTTAGTCGGGTTAGCTCAGCTGTCACAGAGTCCAGTTTCTTCTAAAGATCAGATATTTGAGCTTTCTAGTTCTCTTCACTTTCTTCAGATCCTTCTTCAGGTCAGAATTTTCTTGGGTCAGTTCAGTGACAGATTTTTCTAGGGTTTGCAGTTGCTCCACATCTGTGAGCCGGGCATTGGACTCAGATTGCAATTCTTTCTTGAGTCAGGAAATCTCTTTCACGGCTTTGGCAACATATTCCTGTGATAAAGGTAATGTCAAGATATGAGATACAAAAAAACGTAAGTTATGATGGAAGTTACGACGAATTGTATACTGGAGTCCCAGGTTGCTGCAGGCAGTAAACACGGAACTTGGGGGCTACTGGTTTTGAAGTTTTGCAAGTAATTGTTACAAGAGTTAAAAGTGGTACAAGTTTTTTAGTCCCAGGTTGCTGCGAGCAGTTAACCCGGCACTTGGGGGCTACGGGTTTGAAAAAGCTTCCTTTGATTAAAAGTACCAAGTTCATTAGCAAGTTATAAACTTAGTACTTGGGGGCTATGGAATGTATGGATGAGTAAGTAAAAGTTGTAGGTAACCCAGGGTAATTACCTTGTGGCGTTTCTGCATCATGGTCACCAGATCGCCCTCAAGATCCTTGTGATGAGCAAGCCGGGTGAAGTACTCGTCACGCAAATCGGGCATGGACATGGACTCCAGAGCCGGTAATTCTGAGTAAGGAACTGGATCTTTGCCGCGGGCAGAGGGAGTCACCTTAGTTTCTGGAGTTGTCACTTTGGTCAGAACTTCTGGGGCATCTTTTACAGGAACGTGCTGGGTTCCAGTAATCTGCACCTCATCTTCTTTTGTTCTGGATCCTTGACCGGGTGATTGATATTTTTCAGCTGCATCCGGTTGAATAGGAGAATGGGCTGGAGAAACTGTGGGGTCCGGGTTTGTTTCTTCTTCATTCACCACCGTCTCTTTGTTGGCGTGTGCCTCCGATGGAGAAGGCACCGTGACAGTAGGTGGTGGAGATGCTTGAGGAGACAATTTCGGGTCATCATCGAGCATAGCTGTGGCACTGTATAGAAAAATGTATGTTGGTTTTAGTTATATTTAGAGAAGGGGTGAGCATAAACGTAGTATAAAGAAGAAAAGAAAGTTACCCGGTGTTGATCTGGAAGTCATCTGGCGTGGTAATGCTATCTGAGGAGGAAACTGATAAAGATTGGGATTTAGCAACCCGGAATTGGCCAGCTAAAGGACAAGAGGCAGTGGGAGTTTTTTGACAACTAGTCTTTCGAGGTTTCGCAGTATTGGGAATACCTGCATTAAGTGGATCTGTGTCTGAGGACTGGCGAGTCCTAGGTTTCTTGGGAGTGTTTTGTTCTTTTTCCTGCATGGATTGTTTGGTATGAGAAGAAAATTTGGGATCATTTACAAAACGAGAGAGTGGTACCTTTGCTATGGCGGCACGTGTTCTTTTTCTGGGAGCAGGAGGTTCGATGTTGGAGGTGCTGGGTGGAGAGTCTGAGCGACTGGGTTATTTGTAGATCTGGGTGAAAAGTGCCTGGGTTAGACTGATGGGATTGCTTTGCAGTGGTGTCGTTGTCAAGGAAAGTGCGAAATAGCTGGCCGATTGAGTCATTCTCAACTTCGTCAGAATCAGACCCGACCTCCTCATCTTCCCCAATTGCCTCAGCATCAGGAGTAGGAGGTGGGGTTTCAATCTTCCACCAGTCACTGTTCTCCTGTGAATGAAAGAAGTCCGAGTTAAGAAATAAAAATATGAGTATAACCAGATTGGGAAGTGTTTGATAGCAGAAACAAAAAAGACGGGTTACCTTAGGAATCGGGTTTAACAGGCAAAAGGCTGGAAGACCGTCCTCCTCAATTTCAGATTAGGATTCCCCTAGCTAGGTCTTGATGGTTTTGATTAGTGATTTCATAGGGAATTCTGCTACTGAGTATCGGAGGGAATCTGTGAGCTTCCCAGTGTACTTGTAGAAGATGTTATCGCGGATGCTCAGTGGTTGAATCCTCCAGCCCATCCAGGTCTTGATGAGATCTGTGCCCTTTAACCCGTGAGCCACGAGCACACGGATCTTCTGCAGAAGAGGTTGTAGCTTGACCCAGTCTTCGTCGGAAGCGAAGGAGTTTTGGGCATCAGTCAGAGTCAATTGATTTACAGAATGACCCGGCAAACGTGCCTCTTTGGCGGGTGAAGTATCTTTGCAGTAGAAAAAGGTCTTCTGCCGCCACGCCAGTGGATCACGTTCTGCTGGGGGAGAACTTGGGCTGCTACCAGTTCTTGGAGCTTCAGGTCCGTGGCCTTGGATTTGCCCCAGTTGGCCGTGATAGCAGAGGAAGGCCTTGCTTTCTTCCCCGTCACCAGTGCGGCAGTGCTATCGTTGTTCTTCTTCTTCTTGCTCGCCATTTTCGGAGCAGCTTTGGGAGCCATGGAAATCTAAAAACGAATCGGAGGCAAAATGAGAATAGATCTGGGAAACGAATGCACGAACTTGTAGCGGAGTGAGAATCGCTCTCAAATCAACTCAAAAAAGGGCGGAGGCCGTACCAGGGATACCAGATCTGGAGCGGTGCGGCGGTGCGGCGCGCGAGCTTCGATCTAGGGTTTGCGGTGGCTGCCCGAGGAAGAAGATGAAGAGGATGGGGATGGGGGAAAGTGAATCCTAGTTTACCCTAATCTCGAATTTATAGCCACAGTAAAAAAAGGCCCCAAGGGCGTAAAGGTAAAAGTGAAGAGATAAGATGAGGATCTGTGACCGTAAGTCAATGACAAACAGAAAGAGACAAAAGGAATGTTTGCTGATGGATTGGAACTGGCATTTATTCGAGATTGAGAGAGATTTTGCTAAGTGTTGAGTATGAAGCCCGGAGGCGCGTGAGCCGGGTATAACGGAGCCGGGTTACGATATGGACCTCCAAAGAGAGCTGGCCTAGTGACCTGGTATTTAAGTTACTGTATGTTTGTTCTTATTTTTCAGGAGGTTAACTCGAACATCGAGAATGGCGGCTTCACCCGAGAAATAAAAGCTTGAAGTTAAAGGAGAAGTACGCCAAACTCGGCGTCCAAGTTAACCTGGAGGCTACTGATAGGGGGATCATAACCCGGTAGGCCCATGAAGAGGAAGCGTGATCCGCCAGGCAGGAGGCCTGGCCAGGACAGTTAATCATCAACATGGGCCGAGTTACGTTGATGGGCCAGCAAGCTTGTCGGTGACCCGGCTTATGCAGAGAAGATTCTATAAGACCCGGAGGCGGTACGCGCTATGGAATCCAAGACTTGGAGAACACGAAGATTAGAAGATGTAGAGTTGGACTCCGAGTACGGGTGGAACCCGGCCTTGCTTTGTATCGAACCAAGAGACCCGGCCATCTATATAAGCGGGCTCCTAGGTCATAGTTAGACAAGTTTGTACTAGCGAGAGAACCAGAGAGATCATCGCTACCAAGCGCACCCTGTAACCTAGATCGAGATCCGGCTCTGTTGTCGTAGCTGGGTTATCGAGATCGAGATCAATAATAGCATAGCAGGAAGTAGGTCTTTATCTCCAATGGAGAGGCCGAACCTGGGTAAATCCTTTGTCCTCGTAGAGCTAAACAAACTCCCAGATACTAGTTTCGCCTGGCCCAACAACTCAAGTTACCCTATGGTAACATCTGCCGTGACAACCCCACGACAGATGGAATGGAAAATTCTAAGGAGAAGGTCAGGGAGAGATCGCAGAGCAGTGGAGAAGGAGACCGTGGTTTACCGACGTTGCTCTACAAACTCGAGGGCCGCAACAAGGGCGCAGAGAGAATTGGAGATGATGGCGGTGGAGGGCCTGCAGATGCTCGGAGAATCCTCAGCCCCAACACCGGAGTGGGCTATACAGGGTCAGATAGCTCGGGCAGAGGTGTTGGTGATTCACAGGAGGATGGATTACAGATACCGATCCAGTGTGGAGGCGTGTTTCACAATTCATCACTCAGAGAATGCAGGGTCGATCCTAATGAAGATCAAGTGCGGTGTCAAGTTATGGTTTCAGAAAGTGAAGAGAAGGTGATTGATAATGAGATGGTTGATCAGAAAAGGAGTGCTCCAGTTCGAGATGATTGCAGTGTGGCGCCGGCAGTGAGGCTGAGCGGTAGATTTTGGTGCTTGGTGGATGAAGATGAGTCTGACAATGAGATGCCAAGTCCTGTTTCGTTACCTGCTCGCTCGCCGCCGGTACGTGCACAGATCGTCGATATTGAACAAGGATGGAGCGCGCCGATTTGTAGGAAGAAGAAGGAAGTAGCTACCCATAGATCGAAGCAGAGACGACTGCTGGTGGTGGATGGTCAGTTTCGTAAACCTGTGAGGAGATGGATTGACTTGGGATCTGCCGTACAAGATCATCGGCCGCCGCCATTGCCTCGATTTGGGGAAGCTCTAGCTTCTGCTACTGTACAGATTGACGGCGTCAGTAACGGCGGGAGGAGAGCTAACCAGGGCAGGGGCAGAAATGGGTTTTCGCACAATAGAAAACCTAACCCTGCGTCTGTGCAACACATACCCAACAACCACCTCGACCCTCTCTTTGAGCACATCTGGGAGGCGGCGCATCAAGGCCCGGCGGTGTTTGAGGAGTGGCCAAGGATTGGGGTTGGGGATCGAAGAGGGAACAATATGTATAGAGGGAACAATTTTGGAGGGCCAAGAAATTGGAGCAGCAATGAGAATCGTCCTCCTGGCGGTTTCAACAACAATGGAGGAGGGGGTTTCAACAACAATGCTCATGGCGGCGGAGGCTTCAACAACAACAACGGTGGTGGTGGATACAACAACAATGGTGGGGGTTCTTATGGCAATAACAGCGGTGGCGGCTTCAACAACGACAACTTCAACCGTGGAGGTAATTTCAGGAACACTAATTGGAGGGTTGTGAATGGAAATGGTCAGAAGGACAAAGCTGTAATCAATCAATCATTGAGTGACCTGTGGAAGGTTGGACAAGCTAAAGCTGCCTCTGGTGGAAGTGGAACAAGTCGAGCCAATGCACCTGCTGTGTCAATTACGACTACCTCACCAACAGCTCCTGTGGCTGTGGAGAAGACTGTTGGTGCAGCTGCTAAACAGAATGGGAAGAAGACCTACTGTCAGAAATGTACAAGTACTGCTCATAACATAGCTGCTTGTCAGGAGAAAGTCTTCTGTGATGTTTGTCAGAAGCCTTCTCATGCTACTGGAGCTTGTGTGTGGCCACATCAACCTAAGCCAGTAATTCAGCTTGTTGGCTTTGCCGCAAAAGGTCTGGGCTGCTTTTTTACTCAGAGCACCAAAAAGACCAGTGGAGCTGCGAACACAATGGTGTTGATTCAGATAAAGAAAGGGAATCCAACTGTGATTGAATTAAAAGCTGGTTTGGGGAGATCATTTCTGGCCAATTGCGAGTGGAATATCAAGCAGATTGGAGTTGACAGGTTCCTATTCAAATTCCCAAATAATGATGTCTTGGAAAGGGTTATGGGATTTGAGGACTTTACTCTCAAAGGGACAAGTGTTTCTGTCTCTGTCTCCAAGTGGAGTTTTGCATCTCTTGCCAAAGCCAAGCTTTTCTCCATTTGGGTTAAGATTGGAGGGATTCCTGACGAACTTATGCACTATAGAGGGATCTGCGAAGCTGCATCGCCACTGGGTGTGGTTCAGGAGGTTGATGTTTCTGCTATGGTCAAATTTAAACTTGCAAGGGCTAGAGTGGGGGTCAGAGACCCTGACTTGGTTCCTCCTTCAGCTGAGATAACCACGGACCCATACGTGTATGATGCTTACTATGAGGTCAAAGAGGTTGTAGAACAAGGTGGTGTGCTAGATGGAAACGGCGTTCTGGTGGAGGGAAGCTCTTTCAGTCATATGATGGAGGTTGATGAACCGAATCCCAGTAAGAAACAGAAAACTGGCTCTGATCAAGAAGGACAGAATGGGGATATTATATCCATGACTAGAGAGGAATTGAACAAGCTTATTCAAGAAAAAGCCGAGAAGAGGGTTGTTGCAGAAGTGCAGAAGATGGAGGAGCGTGTGTTGGCAACTATTCTGAAGAAGAGTTTGAGGAAAGAGCAGATTGGAGTTGACAGGTTCCTATTCAAATTCCCAAATAATGATGTCTTGGAAAGGGTTATGGGATTTGAGGACTTTACTCTCAAAGGGACAAGTGTTTCTGTCTCTTTCTCCAAGTGGAGTTCTACATCTCTTGCCAAAGCCAAGCTTTTCTCCATTTGGGTTAAGATTGGAGGGATTCCTGACGAACTTATGCACTACAGAGGGATCTGCGAAGCTGCATCGCCACTGGGTGTGGTTCAGGAGGTTGATGTTTCTGCTATGGTCAAATTTAAACTTGCAAGGGCTAGAGTGGGGGTCAGAGACCCTTACTTGGTTCCTCCTTCAGCTGAGATAACCACGGACCCATACGTGTATGATGCTTACTATGAGGTCAAAGAGGTTGTAGAACAAGGTGGTGTGCTAGATGGAAACGACGTTCTGGTGGAGGGAAGCTCTTTCAGTCATATGATGGAGGTTGATGAACCGAATCCCAGTAAGAAACAGAAAACTGGCTCTGATCAAGAAGGACTGAATGGGGATATTATATCCATGACTAGAGAGGAATTGAACAAGCTTATTCAAGAAGAAGCCGAGAAGAGGGTTGTTGCAGAAGTGTAGAAGATGGAGGAGCGTGTGTTGGCAACTATTCTGAAGAAGAGTTTGAGGAAAGAGCAGATTGGAGTTGACAGGTTCCTATTCAAATTCCCAAATAATGATGTCTTGGAAAGGGTTCTGGGATTTGAGGACTTTACTCTCAAAGGGACAAGTGTTTCTGTCTCTGTCTCCAAGTGGAGTTCTGCATCTCTTGCCAAAGCCAAGCTTTTCTCCATTTGGGTTAAGATTGGAGGGATTCCTGACGAACTTATGCACTACAGAGGGATCTGCGAAGCTGCATCGCCACTGGGTGTGGTTCAGGAGGTTGATGTTTCTGCTATGGTCAAATTTAAACTTGCAAGGGCTAGAGTGGGGGTCAGAGACCCTGACTTGGTTCCTCCTTCAGCTGAGATAACCACGGACCCATATGTGTATGATGCTTACTATGAGGTCGAAGAGGTTGTTGAACAAGGTGGTGTGCTAGATGGAAACGGCGTTCTGGTGGAGGGAAGCTCTTTCAGTCATATGATGGAGGTTGATGAACCGAATCCCAGTAAGAAACAGAAAACTGGCTCTGATCAAGAAGGACAGAATGGGGATATTATATCCATGACTAGAGAGGAATTGAACAAGCTTATTCAAGAAGAAGCCGAGAAGAGGGTTGTTGCAGAAGTGCAGAAGATGGAGGAGCGTGTGTTGGCAACTATTTTGAAGAAGAGTTTGAGGAAAGAGCAGCAAGATGAGACAGCTCAAGCAAATGCAAGTGACAAATATGCTGAAGATACTGATTTTGGAGAGGATGGGCTGTCACAAAATTATGGGGTGACAGACATAGCCGCTGGATGGCTAGATGATGATGAGGTGTTGACAACACAGGATAAAGCTTCTGTTGAGGAGGAGTACAGACTGGTTTTGGAGCAAGAAATGAAAGAGAAAGCCAAGAAACAAATTGAAGATGAGAACATCAGGCCAAGGCTGCAGTCACAGGGCGATGTAACAATAATGGAAAGGGCTAAGAAACTAGCGAATAAGAAGAACAACATCGAGAACAAAGGTGAGTTTCCCACTGTGCTCAATACCGATGGTATTGTTCTATGCGATTTAGCTGCAAAAATGCATGTTAATTTGGGTAATGACATGCAAAAAAGAATGCAGACTATTGACATCATTAAAAATTTAGAAGATGCTGGATTCAGTATCTACAATGAGATGGTGAAAAACGCGAGGGATATTGATAAAAAGGAAGAGGAGAACTATCAAGCACCGCTTGATATAAACTCTTTTAAGCCTATTTTATCTGACGATGATGAGGGGATTGGGGAATTAGATGATGATGATGATGAGAGCTCAGTGATGCTGAGATCACCTCTGAGATCAAATCTAATTAGTAAACCAAAGACCCCCATTAGTGTTAAGTCGAAAGCTAAATATAGAAGGAGAAAGCGCTAGACAGTTGTATATCTTTATTTGTATCTTGTGCAAAAATGAGAGGCGCTACGTGGAATGGAAGAGGTATGGGGTCTTAGGATAGGAGGAAGTATACGAGAGAAATGATGTGTGAGCATGGGATGGATTTCATTGGAATCCAAGAAACACAGTTGGAGGCTTTTAGAGAAACTTGGCTGGATCAAATTGGATATAGGCAAGATTTTTATTGGCATGTGAAACCTTCGAATGGTAGGTCGGGAGGAATTTTGGTTGGAATGAAGGTGGATAAGTTCATAGTGAAAGAAGTTGAAGAGGGTCTACATTTTGTCAGAATTCTTGTATAGAATAAAAGTGATTCTTTTCAATGGAATTTTGTGACAATTTATGAACCAGCTCAACAGGAAGGCAAAGAGGAGTTCTTGAGGGAGTTTGCTCACTTGATAAATAGTGTTAAACATCCTACTATTTTTGGTGGGGATTATAACATTATAAGAAATGAGGGGGATAAAAATACAGATGAACCAGTAGGGAGGTGGAGCGTTATTTTCAACATAATTATTGAAAATAATAATCTGCTAGATCTTAATATAAGCAATAGGAAGTTTACTTGGAGTAATAATCATGCACGCCCTACTTTTGAGAAACTTGATATATTTCTCGTGACAGTAGAGTTGATGGATCATTACCCGATGGCTAACATTACTGCATTGGCGAGAGATGTATCAGATCATACACATTTGTTGCTTGATGTTGGTGATGGAAGCAAAGGGGTATACCATTTTAGATTTCAGCTTAGTTGGTTAATTAAAGATAACATTTGGGACATAATTAGTAAAATTTGGGAGGCGCCGGCTAGAAATAGGAACTCTATAGATGAATAGAATTGGAGAATGGCAGAATCTAGAAGAGTTATCAAAGGCGGGAGTAGAAATATTGATGGGGAGTATCGGAAAGAAAAGAAAAGGTTGACTGACATTTTAGATGATTTGGATAGACGGAGTGAGTTATTTGGTATTTCTGCTGTGGATAGAGAAATATATCTATCTGCGCAGAAAGAACTAAATGTACTGATAAAAGAAGATAATATAAAATGGTATCAAAGGGCTAAAAGTGTGGATTTGAAAATGGGCCAAACGTGTACAAAAAAATTCATGAATAAAGCGAGCGGGAGGAAAAGGAAAACTAAAATTTCTCAGTTACAAGAAGGGGAAGGTATTATCGAAGGAGACGTGAATCAATTGGAACATGCCACTAATTTTTACGAAAAATTATTTGGACCATCCGATAGAGCTAGAGTGTCTATTGATTAAAGAAATTGTGTTTTCAACTGCTAGGAACAAAAGCCCCGGTCCTGATGGATTCCCTGGGGAATTCTATCAGTTCTTTTGGGAACTTGTTAAAAACCCTTTGAAAAATCTTTTTGACGATTTTGTGAATGGAAAGTTGGAGATTGGGAAATTGAATTTTGGGACCATTACTCTTCTACCTAAGTGTGAAGATGCGTTGGTCATCCAAAATTCAGACCTATCTGTCTTATGAATCAGAGTTTGAAAATAATCACTAAAGGCTTAAATAATCATTTGGCTTATGTAGCAGATATCCTGATTGACAGAACTCAAACAGCTTTCATGAAAAACAGGTTCATTATGGAAGGTGTGGTCATGCTTCATGAAATCCTTCATGAGGTTAAAATTAAAAAATTGTCTGGAGTCCTTTTTAAGGTGGACTTCGAGAAGGCGTATGATAATGTGAATTGGGCTTTTATGTATAATGTTATGCTTAAAAAAGGTTTTTCAGATGCATGGAATGATTTGATTTTTAGCATTATCACTAGTGGTAAGGTTAATATTAAGATGAATGATCAGTTGGGGAGTTTTTTTAGTACTTACAGAGGGGTGAGACAGGGGATCCCTTGTCTCCCATTCTGTTTAACTTTACTGTTGACTCCTTAAATGTGATGATAAAAAATGCTCAAGAGGAAGGTTTGATTACTGGGCTGTGTTCTCACCTGAAGCAGCATGGATATGCTATCCTACAATATGCAGATGATACTATATTCATGCTGCAGGAAGGGATTGAGAATGCTAGGAATCTTAAATTCTTGTTATGCCTTTTTGAACAAATGTCGGGATTGAAAATAAATTTTCATAAGAGTGTGGAAAATATTCACATTTACGAGGAGATCTTTACTCGTAGATCGAGTACTCTTCCTCTGAGATATCTTGGTTTACCAATTGATAAAAAGCGTCTGTTGAATAAACAATGGGACCAGCCGAAGGTAAAATTGAGAAAAGACTTGGGTGCTGGCAAGGGAAAATTCTCGATATTGGTTCTAGAACCACTATTGTGAATTCTTGCCTAACTACGGTGCCGTTTTACATGCTCTCTTTTATGTCATCCCAGTGGGGCCGAAGAAAAAGTTTGATGTTTATAGGAGTAGGCTTTTGTGGTAGGAAGAGGAAGGGATTAGAAAATATCATTTGATGAATTGGGATATGGTTTGTTCTCCGAAGGATTTAGGAGGATTAGGGTGCTAAATCTTGAGCTAATGAATATTAGCTTATTGAGCAAGTGGCTATGGAAACTAGAAAATGTGGATGGCGAGTGGCAAGATCTATTAAGGAAAAAATACCTTAAAAAAGATACTTTGGCACAGCTTGAAGAGAAAAAGGGCAGTTGACAAGGGTATACATCTCGGGTACCCTACCGTGAGGGTACCTGGTGCACGTGACGACTAAGGACCAATAGCGAAGAGCCTATTCGAAGCCCAAGACCAGAGGCCCAAGAAGATGGAGTACCCTCCAAGATTAGTCATAGGCATAGTCGGTTTAGGCTTTCCTTATGTGTAAACTAGGTCGGTTATGAACTCCCAAGACCCAGCCTATTTAAAGGCTGGGAGGGGTGCCGATCTAGGACAAGCCATACTCAAACCACCAAAGCTCTAGCGAGATCGACATCTCGCCGGAGCCTTGTAACCGCATAATCTCACACGATCAATAACAGACAAGCAGGAAGTAGGGTCTTTACCTCCACCCGAGGGGCCTGAACCTGGGTAAATCTTTGCCTCTGCTTGTCAGCCGACGAAACTACCAGTACTACCACGTTCTCTCCCCATAATCTCAACCCTAGGTCCTTAACCATGGGATTTGATGAGTGTACCCCTCGTCAATTGGCGCCGTCTGTGGGAAAGAATAGTGCTGGACTCACGGTTTCTTCGGTTCCATCGGAAAACGGCGACTCGCCGATCGGATCTACAAACGGCAACTCGCCGGCTGCATCAACAAACCAGAACTCGCCGACTCAGGCGGCACACGGCAACTCGCCGACTCACTCGACAAACGGCAGCACGCCAGCTTCACCTGCAAAAAGCGCATCAGATCCTCTGATGGATTTCGAGCCACACTCGCCAGAATTCCAGGAGGCCTTCTCCGATCTCGAGTCAGGTTTGGGTTTAACCGTTGGTTCGTTCAATTTTTTCGTCAACAAGCTTGGTGTGCAGGACTTGACGGATCCACGCCAACTCGCGACTTCCGCACCCGAGGCTCCATCGGTTGCGGCTCCTTCGACTGCGGATCCATCAACTGCGTCCATACCATCGTCGATCCTCCAAGCTTGCTCGTCTGCAACAACCATGTCCACACGAGAGATCAACGAGCTCATTGAAGAACTCCAGGGCGAGGAGGCCGAATCAGCATACCGCACAAACGATCCCGAGCTCGATCTCCCACTCGAGGATAGTTTCGACTGCGGGATCTCCCTCAGCGACTTCGACGAACCGAAACTCATATCGACAACCACGTCGACTCCGAGATCTGCACCAACAACAACAACCTCGACTTCGAGATTCATAACAACTTCGCCGACGCCGAGATGAGCATAGGCGATGAAGGCATCGACAGCGAGATCCGTCCAGACGGACCACTCGATGGGCATATCGACTCCGACATGAGCCTTGATGACGACGTCGAGTCCATGATGGGACTCGAAGACACATACACATACCCTCGGGTGATACCCCAGCAGGTCTACGTTGCCTTCGCCGCAGAATCATCTGATGCTGCGGCCAGTCGCAGGCCTACAGAGTTCCCGTGCACGGTTACTATGCCGGACGGAGTCACAAATCTCACAATTACTGCTGAGATGGCAGCAAAAGCAGATAAAGTTATCAAGGAGTGCACAATGATGCCAGCAGACGCAACACGGGAGGAGATGCTGACCTTCCAGTACTTCAACTGGCAGGAATCACTTCGACTGAAGCAGATAAGAGCAACACTCGAAGAACGCAAAAAGCAGGCTAGCTTGTCGAGTGTGCGCAGAAGACAGCTCTCCCTGAGCTCCACCGGGCGAGCAGACACAAGACCCAGATCAAGGCTGTCACACCTCTCGCCGGACGAGAGGGCGGCACTCACCCGCAACTTAGGCAACTCTTTCATGACATACGACGAGGAGGGAGTGCCAGTACCCAAAACAGCTGCGGGTGCTCTCTTTACCGCTGCAGCATACCTAGAGGCAATCAAGCCTCCAGCTGATGACCCCAATGCAAAACTACATCGCCAACAGATCAAATCACTCGCCTTAGCGGCGAAGGCCATACGCCAAATTCCAAAACTCCAGGGGGAGTCGAGACCGTGCCCTAGTTGACACGCGTCGTGAAGAGCATAATCACAGTGGTCGCCGCCACCACTCGAAGGAAAGAAGCGGCTCACGTAGGCGCAGGTCCAGGAGCAGATCACGCAGATCTTACAGTAGCGACTCATACTCTGATCGAGAGCCTGAGCCACATGGAGCTCTGTGCTTCACTCGACGCGTCCGCGAGACACGGATGCCCAAAGGGTTCAAACTTACATCTGAACAGCCCAAGTACACGGGTCGACAGGAACCTTCGGGTGGCTGGAAGACTACAGGCTGGCTGTCGCGTGCCAGCGAGGCACAAACATCACAGCCATGCAATACATACGACTCATGCTCGAAGGCACAGCCCGCGACTGGCTCAAGGCCCTACCTCCATCAACATACGACTCGTGGGATCACTTCCGCACTGACTTCATCAAAAACTTCGAGCCTCTATGTGAGCGCCCAAAAACGTTCGAGGAGCTGCGAGCTTGCGTTCAACGGTCAGACGAAACGTTGAGGTCATACATCAGACGATGGACTGAGATACGCAACTCAGTCGGAGTAATTTCAGAAGATATGGCCATGGACGCTTTCATAATGGGCCTCGCCAGGCGGGACTTCAAAGAAGCACTTGGTCGCAAAAAGCCAACCTCTGTGGCTAACCTCTTGATGATCGCGACTGAGTGGGCAGACGGAGAAGACATGGCGCGCACCACACGCGGGTCCTCACCCCGTGACAATCATGAAAGTGGCAGTCGAAGCCGCAGAGACTCGTACAGAGACGACCGAAGGCGCAAGCGTTCAAAACGTCACTACGACGACGACAGACCCGAGTTCATGGCGGCTGGGTTCTCCACCCCCGCAACGACCAAGACAGAAGCGACCGACGGTCAGAAGATCGGCGGGACAGTCGAGATGATCGGCGAGACAGTCGAGATGATCGCCGGACAGTCGAGACCGCGGCCAACGCAGTGATAGCTACAAGAGGAAAGACTGGCGCAAGTCACGATCCGAGCACAATCCGAGCGATCATTCGAAGAAAAGATGGATGCTGATTGCAGATTCCACCTGTACAAGGGGGAAGACGGAAAACTGCGCTCCAATCACTCGATGAGAAACTGCAGGGAGTTCGACCAAATGGCGACTGATTACATAAATCTCAGAAAGGCAGCAGCCACACCCGCACCCGTAGCTGCGCCGCAGCCAGCCAATGTACCCGTTCTGATGCCACCACCACCACCACAGCCTGCAGCAGGCGGAAATCGCGGGTGCCATACAACAAGTACCTCGGGTGGACGAACCTCAGTACCCTCCGCCCAAGGGCAGATGTACATGATACAGAAAGGTCGCCCTTCCAACAGGGAGCAAAAACTTCGCACTCGACAAGTAAACATGGCGGTCATGTCACCTCCTGCGTAACTGAATTCTTGAAGGATCCGAAACTGCAATAAGCTTCAGCAGAGAGGACCACCCATCGGTCGTTCGTCCAGGGCACTCTGCTCTGGTACTCGACGCACAAATTGGAGGCTACGCCATGTCCAAGGTCTTCATGGATGGTGGCAGCGGCATAAACATCATCTTCGCAGATACGCTCCGCAAAATGAACAGGTCAGTCGAAAACCTGCCAAGATCTTCAAATACCTTTCACGGTATCGTCCCAGGCAAAGCAATAAGCCCAGAAGGCACCATACAACTCGACGTAACGTTCGGGGACAAGAACCACTTCAGGACAGAATCGATTGAGTTCGAAGTTGTCGACTGGAAGTCACAATACCATGCTATACTTGGACGCCCGACGTTCGCTCGATTCATGGCGGTGCCACACTACGCATACCTCCAGTTAAAGATGCCTGGACCAAAAGGAGTAATCACAGTCAAGGGAAACTTCCAAAAGTCTGACTCTTGCGACCGAGAGTTTAGCAAAATCTCTGAGATGTTCGGCATGGAAGCAACACTCGCTGATCTAGCGGTCTCCAACGATCGAACACTTATGCCGGAGCACAAAAAGGTGGCAGTCGACAGAGCATTCAATGCCACCAATGACACAAGATCGCATCAGGTGCACCCGACTGACCCGACCAAGACAGTCAATGTCTCGTCGAGTCTGCCTATCGCATAGGAAAGCGCGCTCGTCGAATTCCTCCGTGAGAACTGGGATATATTTGCGTGGTGTCCAGCCGACATGCCAGGTATTCCCAGGGAATTCGCCGAGCACTCTCTCCAATTATTTCCAGATGCTAAACCAGTCAAGCAAACAATGCGCCGCATATCCGGCCCAAAAAGAACCGCAGTCGAAGCCGAAGTCGACAGGCTACTCGCAGCAGGTTTCATCAGAGAATCAAGAAATCACAATGGGTGGCCAACCCCGTACTCGTAGAGAAGAAGCACACAGATATCCTTCGGATGTGCGTAGATTTCACAGCACTCAATAAATGCTGTCCAAAGGATCACTTTCCACTACCTCGAATCGACCAGATCGTCGACTCCACCGCCGGGTGCGCTCGCTTGTCCTTCCTGGATGCTTACTCGGGTTACCACCAGATAAGGATGAAGGAAGAGGATGAAGAGAAAACGGCGTTCATAACCCCACTCGGGGTCTACTGCTACACAACAATGCCTTTCGGGCTCAAGAACGCAGGCGCAACCTACCAGCGCATGATGCAAGACTGCCTCAAGAAGCAAATTGGGCGAAACGTCCAGGTCTACGTAGATGACATTGTCATCACAACAAGGGAGGAAAACACACTACTCGATGACTTGCGAGAGACGTTCGCAAACCTCAAACGCTTCCACATCAAGCTCAACCCGAAGAAGTGCACGTTCGGCGTGCCAGCCGGGCAACTCCTCGGGTATCTAGTCTCGGCTCGAGGAATCGAGGCAGACCCGAGAAAATACAGGCCATCTTGACGATGCAAAGGCCTTCAAAGCTCCATGACGTGCAAAAGTTGCGGGTCGAGTAGCAGCACTCAGTCGATTCATCAGCAAGCTGGGCGAAAAAGCACTCCCGTTCTATCGACTGATGAAGAAAGCAGACAAATTCGAGTGGACGCCAGAAGCCGAAGCAGCCTTCACGGACCTCAAGCGAGTCCTCACAAGCCCTCCAATCCTCGTCGCACCAAGGGAACGCGAGCCACTATACCTATATGTCTCCGCAACTAACAGGGTGGTGAGCACCGTACTGGTAGTCGAACGAAGGGAGGAGGGACACCCAAAGCATACAACGTCCAGTCTATTACTTGAGTGAAGTGCTCTCCATATCAAAGCAGCGGTACCCGCACTATCAAAAGCTGGCCTACGCCGTGTTCATGTCCTCAAGGAAGCTGACGCATTACTTCTCCGAGCACCCGATCACTGTAATCAGCACCTCAGGGATCGGGGACATCCTCACAAACCCCAACGCAACTGGGCGAGTCGCAAAATGGCTCATCGAGCTAGCACCGCGAGATATCAAGTATGATTACCCGAAGGCCATCAAAGCACAAGTCTTACCTGACTTCCACACCGAGTGGATCGAAGCTCAGCTGCCAGGAGCGCCAGATGTGTCCAACTCATGGACTATGTACTTTGACGGCTCGAAGAAAAACGAAGGCGCAGGCGCAGGTGTCATCCTCATATCACCAAAAGGCGACAAGCTTCGCTATATCCTGCAGATGGGATTCGAGTTCCCATCCAATAACGAAGCGAGTACGAGGCCCTGATCCATGGCATGAGGATGGCCAAAGCCCTCGGGTGCACTCGACTGATGATCTACGGTGACTCGAATCTTGTGGTGCAGCAAACAATGAAGGCCTGCGATGCAATCGCAGATAACATGATCGCCTACCGTGACCTGTACAACTCATGGAGGGCAGCTTCGAAGGCTGCGAGTTGCGGCACATAGGGCGTGAGAGCAATGAAGAAGCAGATAAGTTAGCCAACATTGGCGCGACCAAAGCACCAGTTCCACCTGGTGTCTTCTTCGAGCGCATCGAGCACAGTCCATCAAGAAAAGCGAGCATCTCCTACATCAGCCGCACCAGCCAAGAGCAAAGCACCTAGCACAGAGGACCCGCCAGTCGAGGTACTCCTCATCGAGCCAACTTGGACTCAACCTTTCCTCGCATACATACTCCGCGGCGAGGTACCTGAAGACATAACAGAGTCAAGACGCGTCACTCGACGATCTAAAGCATACACTGTCATCAACGGTGAACTATACAAACGCAGCATATCAGGTATGTTCCAACGTTGCATAGCATTTGAAGATGGCCAAGCCATCCTTCGTGATATTCATGCAGGTACCTGCGGGCACATGCCAGCAGTCGATCACTCGTAGCCAAAGCCTTTCGCGCAGGCTTCTACTGGCCCACAGCACTCAAAGACGCGGAGGACATAGTCAAAAGGTGCATCGGCTGTCAAAAATTCGCCACAAAGCCGCACGCACCCGCATCGGCGTTGAAGACAATACCATTGGCCTGGCCCTTCGCCCAGTGGGGGCTCGATATGGTTGGGCCACTCAAAAAATCCTCCCATGGAGGGCATACTCACCTTCTGGTGGCGGTCGACAAGTTCACCAAGTGGATTGAAGCAGTCCCTATCACAAGTTCGACTGCCACTACAGCAGTCAATTTCATAAAATCCATCATATACCGCTTTGGTGTGCCAAGTAGCATCATCACTGATAACGGTACAAACTTCACGGCTGAGAATTCCGATCCTTCTGCAAAGAGCAGACATTACGCTCAATTATGCATCTGTGGCACACCCGCAATCCAATGGCCAAGTCGAAAAGGCCAATGGACTTGTGACGAGCGGAATCAAGAAACGCCTCCTGGTGCCACTCAAAAGGGCCGCGGGTGCTTGGGTCGAAGAACTCCCGTCTGTGCTATGGAGCCTACGCACACCCAACGCCTCAACACAATTTACCCATTCTTCATGGTCTACGGCGCAGAGGCAATCCTGCCATCAGACGTAAGGTTCAATGCACCAAGAGTCGAAGCATACAACGAAGAAGATGCAGATGAAGCACTCGAAGATGCAGTCGACTTGCTCGAAGAAGCACGCAACACGGCGCTAGCACGCACAGCTGTCTACCAGCAAGACCTCCGCAACTATCACAGCCGTCGACTGCGTACCAGATCCTTCGAGGTTGGCGACTTGGTACTTCGACTGAAGCAAAAGAAGGTGCATAAACTTGCTTCTCCATGGGAAGGACCCTTCATCATCACCGAGGTCATTGGTGGTGGAGCATACAGACTGAAGCACGCGAAGACAGGCGAACTCTCGCACAATCCTTGGAACGTTGCGCAGCTGCGCCGTTTCTATGCTTAGATTGCTCAGTCGCATAATGTAATAGGCACATATGTCGGATGGCTGCAGGTTTCAGACGCGCTCTTTTCCTTACCAGGGTACCTAAGGGGACTGGAAGGTTTTTAATGAGGCGGCCTGCAGCTTAACATTCAAAAATGGAATATAGTCAATGATTCCTCATATTTCTCCCTGTTTACTACTCGCATAACTATCGCACAACCTTAGCCTCACCCGAGTACTCGGGGGCTGCGCTACTTCAAAACGTGAGCTCTCGCTCCTTCTTCAAACATAATACCCCAGCCGCACTCGAATACTCGGGGGCTGGGTCGTAAAAAATCATACATAAACAAAAAAGTTGCTCAATAACATGAGTTGAAGCTTCAAACATCGCAAAAATTCACAGCCTCACTCGAACACTCGGGGGCTGTAGAATTCATGTTCTATATAAGTGTTTTTCATAAACCCCACTCGATACACTCGGGGGCTGCATACATACAAGTAAAAATATATACTAAGTACAAGTGGCAAAATTTACACTCGGGGGCTGTCCCCTATACAGAAAAACCCTAATCTTCCGGTTCGTCCTTGACTGGAAGAACAGGGCCCATAAGTTGAGCATGATAGCACTCAACCAACACCCTCGCATATCGACTGTATCGTCAAGATGCGACTGCGACAAAGTCGATCCAGGAACGGGTGGACGTAGCTGCATATGTGGACGCTGGCTTCGGATATATGCCATCGTTGCGTTGGCTCCATCCACAAGCTTCTGGGTGACAAAGTCTCGAATGGGACCGGCACTCCGGAAAAGCCCGAGCAACGCGTGGATTCCTTGAGGTTGCGGCCCTGTCGGAAAAGAATTTGGTTGATGCGACTGAAGGCCGACCTGCATAATTCGAGCAGCATAGTGCTCCGCCACACTCGATCCTGCAGAGTCGCGAGTATGCGTGCTCGGTGCTTATCCAAGCGAAAGTGCTGACGGCCCGTCGTGGTTCGTCAGTCGCATTGTTCAACTGCTCATCTACACGAGCCTGCTCCGCCTGGAAATCTGGAACAAAACCTGCAACAACGCACGTTGGGTGAACAAAAAGGACAGACTATGAACTCTTGAGATCAGGCAGTCATGCTTACACTCGAGTTGTCTGTTCACGATCTCCATCTCGCCAAGCACATAGTCCTCCGCTGAGTGGGTAAAGCAGGCCTGCCCTCATCCTATCCAGCTCACTCCGGGCACTCCCAACTCTTGCTCCAGTTTTGCGACTCGAGCCTTCATATAACGCATTACTGCGGCATCGTTTGCCACCTGAGCTCGAGATCGAGTAGGGCGCGATGCCGCGATGAGCTAGATGAAGTAGAGGCTGCCTGTTTCTGTTCCAAACATCATAAAAGTTTCATGAGAAACTCATCACAAAGCTAGGCGAGTAAAGCACACAGCCTTACAGGCAGAAACATAACAAGGAACCAAATCCATACAATGTGGCAAAAGCATAAGCATACTCGAGGTATCATAAAAGTATAATTACAGTCCAGCAAAAGGGAAGATGGCCCTAAAGTCTATGACGCAGACTCCGACCTAGCCCTACGCGCGCGATTGGCGACCTCCGCTGACCGGCGCTCCACGGTAGTCATAAAAATTTCAGCCAGCTGCGAGGCTGGCTCGTTCAAATGCTTCAGAGACACCAGTTTCCCATCCGGCTTCCGAGGGAAATCAGACAGAGCGGCCTTGAAGTCACCCTCTATCCCATGACCTAAAAGGAGCTTGAGGGTGGTTTCTGAGCCGCGTACCGTCAGGGTGCGAGCAAAATTCGTCATCGTGGAGGTTCCCGGGCCAGGACGTCGGCAAAGCCTTCCACGGTCGAGGGAGGTTGGCCAGACGGGAACACGCCCTTGTATACGGCGCCGAGTGTGCTCGTAGACTTGGCGAGTGCATCCTTGGCTTGGGCAGAGACGACGTCCAGGTCACCAATAGCGCGGTCGAGGGATAAAGAGCCACTCGCCTGGTCTACAGGTGCCGGTGCGCCAACAGCTCCTTCAAAAATCAGAAAGAACAGAAACTCTTACACAACATTCAGCGGCAAAAGAAGTAAACAAAAAGTGGCAAATCAACTCACCGCCCACGTCTCGGGTGAGGCTAGCCAGACGCTCAGCATATTCTTTCTCGCGCAAGGCAGCGGAGTTCTTGGCATCATCCAAAGCCTTCTTCGACTCAGCGCGCTGCTTGGCGAGTGCATCTTCTAGCTCCTTCACCCGGGACTCAGCCGATGCCTTGTCATCTGAATTTGATGGCAAGAAGTAATCAAACACTCAGCTAAGCAAAGACAGTGAAAGGGACTTCGGGTTACAAATCAAAATACACTTACGAGTGAGTTGCTCCAAACTGGTGCGCAGGCTATCCCTCTCTTGCTCCAGTTGGACAAAAGCTTTGCCCGATTCTACCAAGTTGAGGTAGTAAGGCTGCAAGCACACGAAATCAGCATAAGTTATACGTAACCAGCTCCGTATGGGACTCGACAAAAAGACACTTACGTGTTCTGTCCAAGGCACGGGCTTCGCGGCTGATGTCCCGACCCCGGAGCTGCGGCACTCATAGCTTTGGCCGTCTCAATAGCAGTAGTTGCGGCTGCTGATTGAACGACTTCTGGGGTCACATGAGAGGCTTCCGGGTGCTCTGCAGTCGTCATCTTCTCGGATGGGGGAGTCATCGGGCGCACAGTCTCAGCACTGCGAGTGACAGAAGAAATACAACATAAGCAAGACTATCAACAAGCAAAAACTTTAGTACAAAAAGCTCAGAGCATACCTGTGCTCTTCTTCCTCCTCACTATCAAGGTTGTCAAAGTTTGGGCCTCCAAAAAGTAGCTCCTCACCCGACATGGGAGGAGGAGCTGAGCTCAACGGGCTCACATTCAAAGGAGCAGCTGTGGTAGTAGGAGACGAGCCCGAGTCTCCGTCATCTCTCACAACTCCTTCGCGGGTGAACTCGTGGAGGAAGACACAACTCGGGCCGCCCGACGGCGCTTGCGAGTGGGAACCTCGCTCACATCAGTCGTGGCGAGCTCCTTGGCCTGTACTTCCTCTGCCTCTTCCTCTTCGACCTCTTCTGTGGGAGATGTGGTAGCCGAAGGTAGAGGCGATTCATCTCCTCCCTTCGCTTCTACCGTTTGCACCTCTGTTTCATGAGTTGGGCCATCTTCGGGAAGAGGAGGAAGGGTCGATGCAGTCGAGTGGCCCTGCATACAAAATACAGCAGTCGAAAGTCACAAGATGCACAACAAAATAACAAAAGCAGAAGATCATAAACTTGAAGTTCACTAACCTCCTCCAAAGGCTTATCAGGACCATAAGGGTGACAGGGCAGTCGACGTTGCAGGGCTCGCTGGACTTTGTGCTGGTGATGGACCGCACATGTGACACCAGCTCGCTCTTCGACAGCTCCTCCTTGCTCATTCGGGTGGCGTCGAGCGCACCCTCGTACTCCCACATGGGGTGGGCGCGAATGCGGAGCGGCCACACCCGCATCTTCACAAAGGTGGCAATCAAATGCACACCAGTACGCTGCTTAGCAGCTCTCCAATCTTCGACAGCAGAGGCGCCGCTTCTGCCTTTTCTTCTGCCGACAGCGGGTGGTCCCAGGCGTTCGTCCTCGCCAGTATGCCAGCAGTCGAAAACGGCGGAACTCCTTCCTGGTCGACGCGCACATAGAACCACCTCTTCCTCCACCCTTGCGCCGAGTCGACTGGCTTCAGGGCGAAGTAGCGGGTGTCGCTGCGCACCTGGATCCCGAAGCCGCCAACAGGATAGGTGCGGCCGCCTCGGTTGTTGGGCCGGACCATGAAGATCGACTTCCAGAGGGCCCAGCTGGGAGAAACTCCCAAGAAGCACTCGCACAAAACCATGAAACAGGCAATGTGCATAATGCCGTTCGGGGTGAAATCATGGATTTGCACCCCGTATGCATACATCAATCCACGAACAAAGTCGTGGAAAGGAAGCGACAAGCCCCTAGGCAGAAACTCCGCAAAACAAACAGCTCGTTAGCGCGAGGCTCGGGGAGTACCTCCTTGGGCGACGGCGCGCGGACGAACAGCTGGTCCGCGGGTGGCAGCAGTCCCTCCTCGCGAAACTTGTCCAAGTGCGCCTCCTTGATGGTGGATTTCATCCAAACGCCATCGCTCTTCTTGAGGTCGACGGCGGAGCAGATGCGCCAGCCGCAGTCTTCTTCCCCTTCAGAGCGGCCGCGTCGGTCGCGGGCGCGTCGGCGGCAGAAGCTTTCCTCTTTGGCGCCATGGGGTGGTGGCTAAGGAGAACAGCAGAGCTTGGGCGCAAGAACAATGGAGGCGAGAGGAAGACGATGAACAGGGGCGGCGCGCAGAGCAAATGGCAAAGTAAAAAACAATGCCAGCGCCGTTCCCCTATTTACCACAAATCAAAAGCAATCACGGCCATTCATATCTTAATCGTGCGTTACGCACGCAATCTCACCGTACACGTGGCAAACGCGGAGGGCAACCGTCGCCGGCCACTCCGCCCACTACGCACGCAAAAAGAGGAGCCATCATCACGCCTCCGTAAAAAGTGGGCCAGAGTGGTCAAATCAAGTCCAAACGGCACCGTCGTTCGGTCAGCGCTGCACAATGGGCCCACCTATGTGTCACGTCCCATCCATCACAGCATAACGCACGCCACCGCGTGTCAGGAAGCGCAGTCGCCAGAAACGTCATCCCTGACGTCATTCAAGCATCTGTTCAGAAATACAATCGAGTCTGCCCAACGCATATTGGTCATTCGACTGCTTTGTTTGGTTCGGGTGTGAAAAAGCAATGTTAAGACAAAATTGGTCACTCGACCGTTCCTTCGACTGAGGTATATTACTCCCATCGGGAGCGTATCAAAAATTCTTCGACTGAAGATGCTCAAGATAAAATGATTTGGAGATTATCCTCCATTACAACAAATACAGCATAATCTCGGGGCTACTCCCATCGGGAGCACTGTCGTGCACCCGATAGAATTACGGCAAAAAATTTCTTCGATTAACATATGCAGGGTATAAATCTGAGATTATCCTCCATTGCAAGCAATAAAGCACAATCTCGGGGGCTACTCCCATCGGGAGCGCTGTCGCGCACCCGATAGAATAACGACAAAGTATCAGTCGACAAAAGGCTCGACTCAGTCCATATACAAAATCATACTCGAAACATTCCCGAGTTGCGTCCGCCGCAATACTCGGATGCTGCACGCATAGTGCAAAGGTAAGACCCGCCGAACTTTCGAGCTGGGCTAAGGACCGTTCCAGCAACGACAATCCTTATACTTTCCGTGTCAGCAGACATGATGAAAAATCCTGACGGACGCGTTGGGTAAATTTCAAATCTATACTGCAGATCGACTCAGTAAGACGCGTCTGTTCCAGATTCGAGTCCGGGGACTCGAGTTTGATTGAAAGCTAGTAAGGTTTTACCCGAATGTGTAGTTAACCAGTCCCGATCCGTCGAGTGTACTGGGCCTGCTAAGCTATTATCCCTTGGTCATCATAAGCAAAAACCACAGTCGATGTGATACTCGACATAGCCAACATGTGCTATTCATACAGGAATTCCAATTATAAATACAGAGTAAAAGCATATGACGTGCACTTACGAACGAGTCCATGCCCGATTCTTCGAGTCAGACAAGTACTCGGGGGCTACTGACAAGGGTATACATCTCGGGTACCCTACCGTGAGGGTACCTGGTGCACGTGACGACTAAGCCCAATAGCGAAGAGCCTATTCGAAGCCCAAGACCAGAGGCCCAAGAAGATGGAGTACCCTCCAAGATTAGTCATAGGCATAGTCGGTTTAGGCTTTCCTTATGTGTAAACTAGGTCGGTTATGAACTCCCGAGACCCAGCCTATTTAAAGACTGGGAGGGGTGCCGATCTAGGACGAAGCCATACTCAAACCACAAAGCTCTAGCGAGATCGACATCTCGCCGGAGCCCTTGTAACCGCATAATCTCACACGATCAATAACAGACAAGCAGGAAGTAGGGTCTTTACCTCCACCCGAGGGGCCTGAACCTGGGTAAATCTTTGCCTCTGCTTGTCAGCCGACGAAACTACCAGTACTACCACGTTCTCTCCCCATAATCTCAACCCTAGGTCCTTAACCATGGGATTTGATGAGTGTACCCCTCGTCAGCAGTCTCAGTTTTGGTCTGGTCTTATGAAAATCAAGAACTTCTTTTATAGTTTTTGTGGAAGAAATATTAACTCAGGGGAATCGACGCGATTCTGGAGGATGAATGGTATAACGGGCAGGCTCTTATGTATACCTTCCCTAGATTATATGATCTGTCGCTTAATAAAAATATTAAGATTGACAGGGTCGTTAAATCTAGGGGAGCGTGTCTTGTGTTTCGGAGATGGCTTTGGGGGATCTTGCTATTGCCTAGAACAAGTTGCTTGAGGTGATTTTGAAGGTGGAATTGAAAGATGGCAAGGACAAGGTCTTTTGGAAACTAGGCAATAAAGGTTTCACTTTTAAATCTTTATATAATGCTTTGCAGACCAAACGACCTCGGAAAAAATTTGAAACACCTTTGGAAAATGAAAATTCCGATGAAAGTTAAAATTTTCTTGTGGTTAGTTATGTGGAAAAGGACTTTGACAAAAGATAACTTGAGGAAAAGGGGATGGGAAGGAAGTAGGCAATGCATGTTCTGTGCTTCTGATGAAAGCATAGACCATCTATTTCTGACTTGTCCTTTTGCAAGATTTATTTGGGGTGTTGTTCAGTGTGCTTCATACAGTGATTCACCGCCCACTTCGATTGATGAGTTGGGTGATTGGGTTAATAAGTTTGAGGGCTTTGAGAAGGTGGCTGTTAAAGTATTTTAGCCGCTACTTTCTGGGTCCTTTGGAAAACTAGAAACCGAGCATGCTTTGATCATATTATGCCAAATGATCCTTGTGGAATTATTTTTCATGTATGTCAATTGGTTGATGATTGGGCCGGTTTGCAGAAGCCAAAGGTGAGAAGAGCTCTTCGTCGCGGAACTGACCAAGTGAAGACGGTGATGCGAGAGATCTTCAACAGGACAAACGGGTGGGCGCCGCTATGTCGAAGGCTAGACAGTGGTTGAGCTTCATCTGCAACGATTGCACCTGGGCGTTGGTGCTGTGCCTGGGAGTCTGTCTAGATGTAGTTTCAATTATATCTCCTGTTGTTTCCTTTGTCTTGAGCCGCATCTAAACGTGTTTGATGCCTAATAAGGTTGTTTTTCTTATTAGTTTGCCAGCTGCGCCTGGACTAGCTGATAAGTTTTGCAATCTTCTGAACGTTGTAAACGAATCGCTGTAATGTCCGAAGATTCCTTAATGAAGTTGGGGACAAGGTCCCTTTAGTCTAAAAAAAAAAAGCTGAGCAAGCGAGTTAAACCGGATATTTGCGTGCAACAAAACAGTTTAATCGAAAATTTTGGTTCTATGCAAGTAGTAAATATGTAGTACTTTGTTGCAACAACTGTCATAGTAATTGGTGTTTTCTGCAATTCACTCGATGACTCGCTAGAGCCACATCGGAAGGAACAGCTCTGTCCAAATAAGCACGAACTAGATAATGCCTATGCTGTCCCTCTCTGCATGGGTACATCACTTTGCAATGCACTTGCATCTCAACAGTTTGAATGCTCTAGTGACCAGTGCCTAACTGATCGATTGCGACGGTTCAAACTAACGCTTGCCCCGTCGCACCGGGCGGGCGGCCGGGCGACGACTTGACCCCCGATTCCCCGGCTGAGATCCCGCCATCAGTCAGTCCACCACTCTCACCGCTGAAGTGGACTCCTCCTCCCACCCCAGTTTCTCCCTCTTCTCGGCCCTTCCGTCTTTTGGTCTTAACGCCTCGCGCCGGAAAAGTCTGGGTCCAGTCCAACACACCCGTGGAATCGTAGGACGAAGTTTCTTGGAAAATCAGACGGCCGGGCCGACCAGGAAGCGACGCTCCGGAACAGCCAGACTGTGCGGTACGGTGATCATCGCCTGGCTTGCGTCGTCCATATGGTTGCCGATAAATACGCTCTGCCTTGGTCCATTGCTCAGTAATCAGTATCGCTCTCACCACCGGCGAGCGGCAGTTCCCCTCTGTCAGTTACCACCGAGGGCAAGAAAGACACCAGTCCTGCGTGCCCGGAGGAGCCATGTACCCGAAGCCGGACGACACCGCCGCCCTGTACCCGAAGTCGGAGTCTGCTCCGGCGACGGGTATCCCGATGAGCGGCGGCGGGCCCAACGTCGCGCCCAACGCCAACGCGTACTACCACCAGGCGCAGGCGCCCACGGCCGCCGCGTTCGCCATGCAGGCGCCGCCGCTGGCGGCCTGGTCCACGGGCCTCTGCGACTGCTTCGACGACTGCGGCAACTGCTGCGTGACGTGCCTGTGCCCGTGCATCACGTTCGGGCAGATCGCGGAGATCATCGACCGGGGCTCGACGTCGTGCGGCGCCAGCGGCGCGCTCTACGCGCTCATCATGCTGCTCACGGGGTGCCAGTGCGTCTACTCCTGCTTCTACCGCGCCAAGATGCGCGCGCAGTACGGCCTGCAGGAGAGCCCCTGCGCCGACTGCTGCATCCACTGGTGCTGCGAGCCATGCGCGCTCTGCCAGGAGTACCGCGAGCTCAAGAAGAGGGGCTTCGACCTCCGCCTCGGGTGGCACGCCAACATGGAGAGGCAGGGGCGTGCCCCGGCGACCTTGCCGCCCCTGATGCACCCAGGGATGACCCGTTGATCTGTTCTGTTGCACTGCACGCGGGACGCCGTGTGAATCGGACGTAATTCTGCTGTACGGGTTTGTGCAGAATCCAGTGTGGAACAGATTAACAGAACTACCACGTTATTAGTGCATGATCGATCTAGCAAAGTATTTGAACTTGTTGCTCATATGCATGGTTTGCAAAAACTTAAACCTGTGGCCAATACACATATGTTTTTTTTTAACGCAAATTCCTGGATATATTAAGTAGGAAACAAGAGAATACAGGAAATATCCAGAAACAACACAGCTGTTCCCAAATTAACAGAGAGGACCCTGAAGAACAAAAAATTACAACCTAGACCCTGGGACCATCTCTGCACAGACGATTCCGGCGCCGCTCGAACTGCCGCCGTCGCACCACCGGAAGGGGAAGCGAAGACGACCCAAGCCGCAGCTATGTCGCCGAATCGAACCTGTAGAGGTAACCACCTCGTTGAAGTCGCCGCATGAGCCACCCGTCGCGGACGACGGGATCTGGAGACGGAGCTGTCCTCATCGGCGGGGGCGACGCCCCGATTCGGCCCGACGGTCAGGCCACAGATCCCAGCCAATGCCAGCCTGCAGGCCCGCAAGCAAGCACCAAGGAACAGCAACACAAAAGCCAGATCCAGCAGAAACAACCACAAAAATCTCAGCTCCTTCATCTCCCTTCTCCTCCCACCAAGGCAACAAGAATAGGACACAAAGGATCACCAGATCCGCTCCCGATTTAGCCGAAGAACGAGCTTATTAGAAGGTCGCCCTCCAGATCCACCCTCCTCCTCCCCCCTCCACCATGGAAAGCAAGAAGAGAAGGCCTTCTCTGAACCACGGCCGCTGCTCGCCGGCGGCCGAGGTATGCGACTAAAAGACGGCATATAGCCAACACGCCATGGCGGCACACCTAAGCTAGACCCTAATCTACTATTTACAGGGAGGGCCAGACCACCTAGACCATCTTCTCGCCGGCTGGCTGCGCCACCGGAGAGAGAGAAGGCAAGGGGCGGCAGCGAAGCTCGAAATTCGACTCTCAACAGAACAGGGGAGGAGACAGAACTGGCTGCACGTATTCCTCCTCTGTACATATATATGTTTTTTTTGTACAAGGGATGGTACTCATTCATTCAACAACGGTGAGATACAGTTTACAGCAAGGTCCGCAAGAAGTAGGAAATTACATCGAGGACCACTACTTTTACAGTAAGGACCCTGAAAGGAACAAGAAAAAGCAATCAGGCCGTCAGAGCACTTCAGCACCGCAACACCAATGAACTCAGCGGCCAGGGTAGCGAAGCAAGCGCCGGGGACGAACCACTTGGGCAAGCTTCGCTGTGAGATCCCTCGCCGGAGTTGAAGCTCCTCCGCCTGGAGGAAGAACGGCCAACAACATGTGGCCAAGGAGGGTCGCCCAACGACCATAGCAAGCAGCGGCAAGATGACCATCACCATCGCGAGGTCCGCAGCTGATGAACTCTTGCAGAAAAGAGTAGCAAGCCGGCGAGAATGAACCAGCGTCCTGCTCTTCCACTCCCCTTCTTCCTCACCTTGAGGCATGAAGTAGAGAAGGTGAGCAGAGGCGCGAGCAAGAACATCACCGGCGACGACCTCCACCAATGAAGGCCAACCATCGAGCTTATTTAGGGGATAGCCCGCAGCTCCCTTCCTCTCCGCGTACAACTCCGACCACCGGAAGCTTGGGGGAGGTACAAAAAAACTAGATCGACAGCCCTGAAAGGATGGCGACCCTCTCCACCCACCCACCATTTTGACCTAATCGCCGGTGATCTCACATCTCCGACGATCAACCCCCTTTTTCCGATCCGCTCATCCTCTCCCCCATCACGCAAAACCCCCATGGCCCCTGGCTTGGCCCCCACATGGTCTGGAAGGTGGTTTACACCACGTCGAAAGATCTAGATCGGGGTCGCAAGAAGAGCTATGATGGATCCCTCCACTTCTGGTCGACGAAGAACTGGATTTCTATCAAGAATGCCAAAGGCGAGGCGTTGGCAGGAAGGTCTCTCCCTCCTCATGAGAGGATTGTTCCTGGATCTGAGGTAATATTTCGATCTCATCAAGTCAGGGTCGGTAAATGCATCGTGTCTCCTCCGGGTCATGTCATATCTCCAGCGGGCGTGATGCCACCTAAGGTTAGTAATATGAGGATCCAGCCGATCTCGGGATCTGATCCCCCGTTGAACCACACTCGAAAGGATTCTCATGCTCATGCTTCTCTGGCCTTGGATCTGGATTTCTCAAATGGTCTATCTTTTGCCAAGAAAGTCAGAAAGGACTTCTGGATACCGGTTCATCCTACTAGAGAGTCTGGACATTTTACAATGGTGGCCTCTTTTGGCAGAGCTAGTTTCAGATTGGATGATGCTTCGGTTGGTCTTGCTCTGGAGGCAGCCATCGGTGGTTTTTGTGCAGACATGCAGGTTTCCCTTCTACGTGATAGGACCTTCTCTTTTAATGTTTCTAGCAAAAATGTTGGCTTCCAAGTCTATAATTTGCGTCAGTATGCCTGCAAGCAGTTCAAATGTCAGTTTTTTCTGTGGGGTCGTGGAGGACCAAATTGGAGAAAGGAGTTCCAGGACTGGCAGCGAGAATGCTCTCAAGAATGGACTTTGATTAGCCCCTCTAAGAGAAGAGTTCAGATGGGTCTACAAGCTCTGAAAAAACCTGTTCTTAAGTCAATTATCCGTTCAAAGGATGCCCCGCGCAGGAGTTTGGTTTTTTTGCAGAAACTTTGAGTTATGATGCTTGTCACGGCTATTCTGATCCAGCGATCCATCCCAAACCAGCTGAGCTATACCAAACTGACACGATGCCACAAATCACTTTTGGAACGGTTGAGCCTTTCTTTTTTCGACAGAAGAAGCTGTCAGATTCAGTTCTGGTGGAGAATGTCTCAACTTTAGAAGAGACAGTGTCTGACGTCAGTGAGCATGGCATGAAAATCACGGATTCAAATCCGCTTCATGATGGGCTTTCTGCCCGCATGGAAGATGGGCCTGTGAGCCCAGAGAGAGATTTAGGTGGGCTTGAGGAGGTCATTGATGATATTGCTTGGCGGTTTTGGGATTGCAGGAGATGTCTCTCCATGGGTCACGATATGAGCACTTGTAAAAGACGGATTCGATGTCGTTTCTGTTGGAAATTAGGGCACAAGCAGAAATCTTGTTTTGAATGGCTTGCCAAAAGATAAAAAAAGTGGGTCCCCAAAACGGCAACTGTCCCTGATACCATCATTGACCCCTGCACCAAGACCTCTGTCCATACAACTTCTGAAGCCCCTCTATCACCTACATCATCGATTCAGTCACAAAATCCCCAGCTGCCGCAACTGCCCCAGTCGATCCTGCAGCAACCAAGCAACATGGCTAACCTCGAGCTTGATCCAACGCCATGGCTGCCTGCCGGCCATGAGATCATCGATGGAGGACCGACTCGACTGCCATGCACCTTCTACTCCCCTGCAGTTCAGCAGCCGGTGAAGCGCGGGGTTTTTTGTGTCGGCATCCTAATGCCGCCGCCTCCGGAAGAACAGGAGCAGCATTGGAGAGAACGGATATGTGACTTCATTGTACAGAATCAAAAAATGACAGTAAATTCAACTCAGCCAGCTCTGTTTGGAGTAGGGATGTATGAACTTCGTAGTGCTGCTGCTCGTCAGGCTTTGTTTAGCAACGGTCCGTTCCTAATTCAGAATCATCCAGAGGTCTTTGTTCATTTTGTCGATCCTGAGGATAGAGATAATCATACGAAAACAGTGGGCTACCATAGCGGCTGGCTCATGTTTTGGGTGTTCCTCCTGTTTATAGGAATGATTTTGACATATCCAATGCTGTAGCCACTTTTGGAACATATCACCAATGGCAACAGGATGATGCTCTTATGGACCGAGTGCTTGTTTATGCCTCGTTTCCATCGGTTCCTTTGGTCCCCAGAGATGTGGTCTTTAGTAGATATGGTGATTTGGGTCTGGTGAAAGATTCATGGACTGCGGCCTGCTATGTTCTTACTGCTGAATTTGTTGATGGATTACCGTCTGATGAAGATTCGATGCCAATGGAGGAAAGCCCACACCTTTTTCCAGGTGATTGGATGCAGGAGGAGAACATGTTTGTTAATCCCCCATACCCAGATTTGGGTTGGAATGAGGGACCTCCTTTTCAGCCTCAGCAGCAAGAGCCAGATGGACCACCGAATGAGCATGACCAGGTGAACCCAGTTGCTCAAGAACTTATGGAAGCGTTTGTTGATGACTCAATTCTTCTAAACCCATCTGCTGATTCAAACCAAGTGGATGCACATCTTGAAGTGGAGCAACCAGCGAATCATGCCCAGCAGGCTGAGGTGGGCCAACAAGTCCAGCAAATGCAAATTATACCATATGTGCCTGGCCCAGCCCAGCCCAACTTTAATGAGGTTTTGCATGTGGGTTTTGTGTTGCCAGTTTTTGGACCGGTTATACCTCCTGAGATGCAATGGGAACGAGCTCTGGAAACTATTGTTCCTCACTTGCTAGCTAATTCAATTGCTATGCCAATTAGGATGCTGATAGCTCCGTAGTCGCCCTGGCAAAGAGAAGCTGGGACCTAGCTTTTGCTGAGAATGCTTTACAGATGAAGATGATCCCTGCTATTGCAGCCCAAAGAAAGAGCATTGCGGTCCCTTGTAAGCCTGTTGCAAGAGCTCTACGTTTTGATGACTCTGATTTGGATGGTGCGACTGCTATGCCTGCAGTTTTTGCAACACCTTCCTCCCCTGCTAAGAGGCGCAGGGAAGGCCAAGGAAGATCGACACCCCTAAGGTCGAGACGGCAGTTCGACGCTCAGCTAGGCAAGCGGCACAAAATGATGGTTTCAACCTGACTCGCTAGCTGATAATGAACCAAGGTTTGGCAAGAAAACCAAAGGGAAGGTGACAACGGCGAAAAAGAGAAAGCTGACCAAGGACACGGAGAAAAAGCACCTGAGCCGACTGAAGAAGTACAAGTTGCCCAGAAACACCAATCAAGGTGATGCAGGAGGTGGGAGCATGTCTGGGAATTGCAGCAGAGAAATTGACTGAGGAAAAGCTTAGGGCTGTTCCTGAGGGGAAGGTTCAAAGAAAGTTTAATTATGTGTCTACAAAGAGCTAGAGTTTGGAAAATTCTTTGCTGGAATGTTCGTGGTCTAAATGCTGATGTGAGGCAGAGAGCTTTGCGATCCAAATTGGAAGAAAGTCAAGCTTCCATTGTCTGTATACAGGAAACAAAATGTGAATATATAGATCACAAATTTATAAGGAAATTTTCCCCAAAAAGATTTGATAATTTTGCCTATGCACCTTCGAGAGGTGCTTCAGGGGGTTTGTTGGTGCTATGGAACTCGGCAGTTTTCTCAGGGAGGCTAATTACCATAAATGATTTTGGAATAATCATAGAGTTCACCTCCACTCACAATGGGGAGAGTTGGACGATGGTTTCGGTCTATGGGCCGTGCAAGGTATTCAGCGTGATAATTTTGTGACCTGGCTTTATAACCTGCAGATCCCATCAATGAGTAACTGGTTATTACTAGGTGATTTTAATTTTATCAGATCAAGTGAAAACAGGAATAAACCGGGAGGAGATGTTAATGATATGTTCATCTTTAATGATATTATTGGACAGCTGGGGTTAGTTGAACTGCCGCTGAAAGGAAGATCTTATACCTGGTCCAATATGCAAATGACCCACTCTTGGAGCAGCTCGATTGGTTTTTCACATCTGCAAATTGGATCTCTACCTATCCGAACACTGTGGTCCTTCCCCTGGCCAATTCAGCTTCTGATCATGTGCCGTGTGTGGTGAATATTGACACTGTCATTCCCAAAGCAAATCTTTTTAGGTTTGAGAATTTTGGGCTGATCAACCTGGGTTTATGGACTGTGTGTCGGCAGTTGGGAGGAGCCATCTGAAAGGTTTCTAGTGCTGCGGTGCTGTCCGGAAAATTCAAGAAAGTACGATATGCTTTGAAGCGCTGGCACATGAGTCTGTCAAAGCTAAAAGTGCAAATTCAAAACTGTAACAAAGTGATTGAGTATTGGATCAATTAGAGGAGAACAGAAGGCTTTTTGTCACTGAATTTAATTTCAGGAAAATTGTAAAATTGCATCTAGAGGATCTGCTTCTAATTGAGTGTAACTATTGGAGGAAACGTTGCACAATTAGATGGATCAAATTGTCGAGGATAACACAAAGTTTTTTCATGCTATGGCCACCTCAAGGTATAGAAGGAATTCGATAGCAATGCTAAGATGAGGACGGCAGAGTGGTGTCAGGACATGATGAGATGGCTGGTTTGCTTTGGGCATCATACAAATCTAGAATGGGACTATCAGAAGGCATCGATATGCAGTTCCCCCTCGAGATCTCATTCATAGGGTGAGTGGTCTGGATGAGTTAACAATTCCTTTCTCTAAAGAGGAAATGGATCTAGTGATCAAGCAAATGCCTCCAGATAAGGCCCCGGGACCTGATGGCTTTAATGGCCTTTTCCTCAAGCGTTGTTGGTCAGTGATTAAGGAGGATTTTTATAAATTGGCAGCAGAATTTCACTCTGGACAGTTGAATTTGCAGAACATTAATGGGTCCTATATTACACTAGTTCCTAAAGTGCCATCTCCTGAAGGGTAAACGATTTCAGACCAATTTCCTTGACTAATGTTTGTCTAAAGTTTTTGACAAAGCTAGTGGCAAATAGACTTCCAAGACATATCCTCAGGTGTATTCACAAGAACCAATATGGTTTTCTGAAAGCAAGATCCATTCAAGATTGTGTTGCATGGGCTTTTGAATATATCCATTTATGTCACACCTCCAAAAAACCTGTCATCATTTTGAAATTGGATTTCGCAAAGGCTTTCGACACAATAGAACATGAAGCTATTCTGCAAGATGAAGTGCATGGGTTTTAATGACCTGTTTCTTAGCTGGGTGGAGAGGGTCCTAGCTTCTGGCACTTCCTCTATCTTGCTAAATGGAGTGCCTGGCAAGCAATTTCACTGTAAAAGGGGTGTTAGACAGGGAGATCCTCTGTCTCCGCTGCTGTATGTGCTTGGTTCAGAATTGCTGCAAGTGGTAGTGAATGATTTGTTGCAACAGGGTGAAATCTCACTGCCCATACAAACCAATGATCCAGATTTCCCATATTGCAGTATGCCGATGATACGTTGCTGATTTTGCCTGCAGAGGTCTCTCAAGTGGAGGCTATTAAAAGGTTGCTGCAGAAGTTTTCGGTATCTACTGGCCTTAAGATAAATTATCACAAATCTAGCATGATACCGATTAATGTCGATGATCAGAGAATGAGTGAATTGGCAGCTTGCTTTGGTTGCCAAGTGGCATCTCCTCCTTTTACCTATCTAGGTCTACCTATGGGGACTACTCGTCCGAGGATCATTGACCTGGTGCCTGTGGTCACTAGGCTGGATAGGAGATTATGCTCTACTTCTTGTTTTCTCAATCAAGGATCTAGGTTGCAGCTGATTACGTCTGCTTTGTCTTCGATGCCTATTTTCTGGCTCTGCACTTTACAGCTGCCCCCGGGAATTATTAAGCAGTTGGATAGAATTTTGCGACAGTGTTTATGGAGAGACAACAAAGACACCCTAAACAAGCTCTTGCAACGTGGGATATGTTGTGCAAGCCAAAAATGAAAGGAGGAGTTGGAATAATTAATTTTAAGAAACAAAATGAAGCATTGTTGATGAAGCATCTGGACAAGTTTATAACTATGCTGATGTGCCTTGGGTGAAGCTCATCTGGTCTGTCATTATCAGGACAAGGTTCCGCATGCTGAAAATCTGTGTGGCTCTTTTTGGTGGAGAGATATCATGAAGTTAAGTGATGGTTTTAGGAACGTGGCCCTAATAAAGCCTGGTAATGGTACCTCTTTCATGTTCTGGTCTGATCAGTGGCTGTTTGCTGGCTCATCTCAGCCACTAGCGACCAGATTTCCTAGGCTATTTCATTGTGTGGATCCTTTATTGTCAGCGGCTCAAGTATATGAACAAGCAGATATTTCTGATTTATTTCACTTGCCCCTGTCAGCCCAAGCGTTTGAGGAGTTGCAGCAAGTTTCAGACGCCATGCGCTTGCAGCCTCTCTCTCTGGACCGTGATTGCTGGTCCTATGTGTGGGGTGCAACTTACACATCACGTGCATATTACAAGCACCTGCACGCTGATATTCAAGTACTAAGTATATCCAAATGGATCTGGAAATCCTGTTGTATGCTCCGCACAAAATTCTTTGCCTGGCTTCTTCTAAATGATCGATTGAACACTCGAGATTTGCTACAGAGGAGGCATTGGAATGTGACTGATGAGTTTCACTTGTCTTGTGCCCTTCTTGGCAGCATGAGGATAGAATGCATTTGTTCTTTGAGTGCAATTTCAGTCAAAGGGTTTGGAACTACCTGCAAATCGATTGGACTCAAAGCCAGGATTTACAGACTGCTGCTAATCGAGCTAGAGCTCTTTCGCTAAGCCTTTCTTCATGGAGGTAGTGATATTAGCTTGCTGGAACATCTGGAAGCAAAGGAATGGTAAGATCTTTGAGAATGAGCGACCAACTTTCTATGGTTGGAAAAGAGGTTTTGTACATGACATCTCTATGCTAGAACATAGGATAAAGAGGAAATATGTTTCTGCCCTTAAGGCTGGATAGGCAGCTTATTGTAAGTATTTTTACTCCGCTGGCTCTTGTAAATATTTGTAAATTTCTGTAACATTGGGGTTTATATAAAATAAATTGCTGTGGGGCTTTTGCCTCACAGTCTTTACGTTCAAAAAAAACTCCGACCACCGGAGCACCATCCAGAGAAGAACAGCCGCCAGCAGCAGCCCGACGCAGCTCGGATGCGCTGACCCGCAGTTCTCCCGCGGCAAGATGCCATACTTCATGAAGGAAAACAACCTACAACTACTACTATGAACAGGGCGGGTCCGCCCCCCCTCCCCCACCACCACCGGCCGGCGAGGCCGCTGGGGAGGAGAGGGAGAAGAGCCGGCGAGACACGGGAGACTCTCAAAGTACGACCGTTCACTGGAGAGAGAAGGTTGATAAGAATGAGCCCCCCCGGCCAATACACATATGGTGAGCAGGCTTGTGGAAGCAAGAGATGTGTGAATGATTGGTCTCAAACTTGTGTTCTATTGATTTTGGGCAAAACCTTTTATACAAGAATTGATGCCTGCCTGTTCGGCCCGGCACGGATTTTCTGACTTTGCCCCTCTGACTTTTCCCTGACTTTGGGTCACTGGTATGCAGGGCCCACATGACGTGTGACCTACCTGTCAATGACACAAAGTCACCCTACACTAAGTCAGAGAATCCCCACCACTGTTCGGCAACACTTCCCTATTCGAAAGGTCGGTTTGCTTCTTGAGATGTCGGTTGTTTCTCAACATCCCCATTGTATAAAACTGCTTCTTGTATGTCTTGTATAATCTTGTAGATATTGTCTTGATCATAAGCGTATATTATCTGGAGTAGCTCCTAAAACTCCGCGGGGAAAATATAAGAAGAGTAGTGTGTATAATATGTTGCTAAAACTACTTTAAACACGTAATTTTGATGAGAATCTTGAAAGTAAACTCATATAGAAAAAAGAGAGTGTAATATAACGTTTAAATATGTTATAATTCATGAGGAGACTCCCATGATCCTTACAATTTAGGGCAATGTGCTAAGTGATATTTGTTTTTAAATAACATGTTTGCACCACAAATATTAATATCTTTGTAGATAATAGTTGATGATTCAATAGATCAAAGCCACATTAATATACTATGTGGGTTTTTCATTATGTGAAGCCACACAATAGATATGGCTTTGTTTCAGAGCTTGTACCCAGGAGTCAATAAGCAACAGAACATGATCCGACTCTGATCTAGTAAGAGCCCGCACAGAAACCATCTGGAATTTTTGTTCCCACTCGACGCTAGATAGAATCCTATCTAGCTTCTCATAGGTGGGGGTATCATGACGATTGACCAAAATAATTAAATTGCCTGTTGGAAAAGATCATGATCTTTATGGTCAAGACTTTCTATGATGACATTGAAAATAAAAGGTCACCCTTTCGCAAAATTACCATTGCTCTTTTCCCCCGGATGATGAATATTGTTAAAATCCTCTTCTACCAACATAGGCAGCGGATCTGAATCACAAAACCAAACAAGAACTCTTTTTTGGGGTGTCATGGGCTGTCTCGTACACCGTCATTAGGACATATCTACCCGATCCCTTAAAATTTAGTCCCCCCTATATGCCTTCCTTTAACTCCTCATATTTGCTCCGTTACAAAAAAAGTGGTTCCTAAACGAACCCCTAAAACATATCTCCCCCTTTTGATTTAACATATTTTTATAACTTTTGGGCTATGCAATTAATTTCACCACTTCACTACTTTTTTGCTAATAGAACTGACCCAAAGAAGAAAAAAAAAACACTTAAATAGGAACACAACTTTTGTCCGATCAATATTTTCTCCATGCTTATAATCATTTGCTATACTGTTGCTCTTCTCTAGTTGGCACATCTCTTTCTCTGCCTCCTCAGTCATGGACCTTATGCCATCTATAATCTCATATGTAGCAACTAGTGTACCAACATCTAGTACATTTATATTGATCAATGTATCAATGCACCCTTCTTCCAATTACCAAAACACGCAACCTTCCTACTTAACAAGAAAGTAAACAGTGAGTTTCAAATTGCACGGAATCGAAGAATAGCGGCATAAATTGCACTCACTTTGTCCATTTCACGCTTGAAAAATCCATCCGGGATGATTTCCGTGTTCGAAACCCACCGCTGCACCAACCACCCGTAGTCTGATTGGTAGAGGCTGGCCGCGAGCTGCTGGGCGAGGGCTGAGGGATACGTCCAAAACGTATCTATATTTTTTATGGATGTACGCTCTTATTATATCATTACTACATACTTTGTACATCATTTTATAGTATTTTCATTGGAATAACCTATTAACCTAGTGCGAAGTGTCACTTGCTATTTTTTTCCTGTTTTTGCACCGCACGTATCACAAAGGAAAACATAAGGAAAATTTCAGGGAAAATAGAAAATGCAATAACTTTTCGAGACATACACGGGGCATAAATTATCGATGACACCAAAGGCACCACATGACGGCGCACCCACCCGGCGCATCCACGGGTTGGATCACCATGTGGGAGCGTGGCCCTCCTATACACCGCATTTCAACGGCCTTTGGACTATAGGTAGTCCCCAAAAAAGCTAAACTCCGGTGAGGAGGAACTATGCGAAATAAGATACAAAGGCACCATCGTCGCGAATACGTATTTGGAGCCCTACTCCGATATCCTGCCGGAGTGAGGAATGTGGGGGGCACCTAGAGTTTTACACCACCACTGCTGCCTCATGGTGATGCGTGAGTAGTTCATACTTGGACTACGGGTCCATATCAGTAGATAGATGGTTATCTCTCCTCCAAGTTTCTCAATACAAAGGTCTCGTGAGTTGCCTAACATGATCGAGATCCATATAATGTAATTGCTATCAGCTATTGTGTGTTCCTGATGATCATATTGTGCACCCTATATTTATAATGATTTTTATTACATCTCTCAACTTATGGGTAGACTCTGGCCAAGTTTATGTTTAATTTTGTAAGAGGGAGTTAATATTTGGTAGTGGGTTCAACGTTGCTCTCTCAGCGCTCACGTGACATAAACATGCAAGTAGGGGTACTTTATTGAACCAGTAAGGGGAAAACATCGATGTTTATATCCTTGTGTGATAATAAATATTGCTTACATCATGTATTATGCTTAATGCAATACTCTGCTACTTCTCAACTTAATACCTAGAAAGGCAAGCATCGAAATGCTCTAGAAGTAGATTATTTAGACATACATGATGTCTGTGTGGCGGTCTATATATATATTACAATCTTCTCATTTGACCAGTTGTAATTTATCCCCGGTTTCCTATTTGCATGGAGATATCTCTAGTGACACTATGGCCCCTGTCCATCCTTTTTACATTGTTTACAACCTCGTTTATTCACTTTCCACCATCATTAGCTTGTTGATCAATTTTTACTTTTATTTTTATTCATCTTACATGCCATACGTTTAATTTTTTTTAGCAACACGGGGAGCTTGACAACCTTCTAGAAAGTTGGGGACAATAAAGTTATGTATTTTCTGTGCAGGTACCATCAACGTTGGGATTTTCGTACTCCTACTGTTTCGATAATCTTGGTCCTCAATCGAGTGAAATTCTTGTCGTTGTTCTAAATCGTCCCTTCCACTTGGATTTCCCAACATCATCACTAAGCCCGTACGACCTGCGGTCATGGATGTACTGACGATCAGTTGAACGGCGAGACATGAGCTCTTAGAAGAGGAAGACATACCCAAAGGCGGCACAAAGTGGTCCGGGTGACTACACGGTTCTGTCCTCGACGGATCCCACCGAAATGCGACGACATCGCCTTGGATTTGTCAAATCCGGCGACGCCGGAAGCGAATGTAGTTTTGTCGAATGTGTCAGCGGCGACGAGCGATGACCGAATCAAAGTGGGGAAGGAGCGTGGCGGGTGTTAAGGGCTGTCGGCGGTGGCGCGTGGAGGACTGCGGAGGCACATAAGGCGGCGCCGTGGTGCTCAGGCGGAGCAGGGGACAACGAGCGGCTGATGGGATTTTTTTCTCTAGGGGGGCGCGATCGAGTATATTTAAGAGTAGGCGGACTGTGGAGTAATATTTTTTTACTCTTTAACGGTTAGAGGGGATATCACTAACTATATGAAAGATGGTCGATTTAGCGAGCTCTCTGCGCTCGCGCACTGTAGACAGCTACAGTGCGCACTGTTTCACTGCTACAGTGTTCTACAGTGCCGAGATCCACACCGTCGCTCGGCGATCGGACGGCCCGCACATCGTCTCCGTGACACTTTTCCAAAAAAGCCCCTCACAGATCCAACGCCTGCTCCGCGGTGCACGATTTTACGAAGAGATGGACCTATACGCAAATTGTGGAAACCTTAGGGGCCTTTGAGCAAAACCGTCCGCAGATCCCCCTCCCTCTCTCTTCCTCACGCGCGCCGCGGAAGCCGCCGGCACCGCCGCCGCGCGTCCCGCCCCTCCGCCCCTCCCCGGCCAGATCGAAGGCCAAGGAGCGCTCCGTCGCCGTCTCCTCCACTTCCTCGCCGCAGATCGGCCGCCGGGACGCCGCAGCCGTGCCGGATTTTTCGCCGCCACGGTCGCCGTCCGCGGCGACGGATTTGCTCGCCGCCGGCCGCTCCGGCGACCAATTGGTCCGGGCCACCGCCCCTCCAGCTCACCTCCATCTCCTCTAGCGGTTCCGCGCGGCCCCAGCCCAGCTCGCGCGCTCGCCTGCTCGAGCGCGAGCTCGCCAGCGCGGCCGCGGCCACGGCCGCGTTCGCCGTCGCCTGCTGATGTCACACGATGACGTTATCGTGGGGCCCGTCTGTCAGATTTTCACATTTTTTTAATAATTACAGGAAATGCTGGAATTTGAAAAAATCATATCTTTTAATGCGTAATTCAGAAAAATACAAACAATATACCAAAATTTGCAGAAAAATGAAAACTTTGCAACTAACACATTTCCATGCATGACTAAACAACCGTAAATAATCTTACTTAGAAGAACTAATATAGCCTTTTTATGTTAACCATAGAGCTTACGAAAAATATTTCAAATTGCTGAATATTCAGACATGCTGAAAACAACAAACTCTAATTCAGTATAAATATATTCTTTCAGTTTTTCCCAAATTTATTTCCGAACCTAATTCTAACACATTTTCTCTAATTACAGTTAACAATTCATGGCAACATTGAAACATATTTAAATACTTCAATTTGCTAAATATTCGAATATTTTCTAAACTACATGAAAAATGCTCAGAAAAAATCAACGCTAACTATGTATGTCAAAACACAAAACATATTTCAACAATTCAAAATGGTTAATATTAAAATGCAATATAAATGAACTTTCCCGAATTGTGGACTCGAATTCAAAAAATATGCATTAGCACTAACTACGCAAATAAATTAATTTTTTTTTTTGCAAAATAGAAGTATATTTGGATATTTCAAATTGCTAGAATATTGGACATACTACAAAATATGTAGACATGTTCACAAAATAATTCACAAAGACCACAAAAAATAAATGATACTTATTAATGGTAATTAATTATAGCAAAACAAAAAACATATTTACACATCCTAATTTGGTAAAAATTTAGAAAAAAATCCATATACACTTGCTCCAAATATATGGAGTTGAATTTTTTTAAAAAAATCTCTAGCTATGGAATCCAAATGAATAAATGTGCATTTCCACCCATTATAGACTTAAAATCAAAATTAATAGTTTTTTCATCATTCCAAATTGCTTAAAAAATTGGAGATACTCCAAAAATATATCAACATACTCACCAAAAAAAAATGCCAACTCTTTACAAAAATAAAAAAATGTTAGAACATTTTTAATTGGTGAATATTTGACGAAAAAACAAATGCACTCCCCATAATTATGTAGAGTTGAATTTAACAAATGCTCACACCACGTACTTCCCTCTGATTATGGATTCTAATTGAACTAATTTCCTCTAAATATGAAAATCTGATGCAATTCAATATAGTTATTATTAAGATGCAATATAAATGAACTTTCACGAATTGTGGATTCGAATCCAAAAAATATGCATTAACACTAACTATGCACTTTTTTTTTTTTTTTTTTTGGAAAATAGAAGTATAATTGGATATTTTAAATTGCTATAATATTGGACATACTACAAAATATATAGACATGCTCACAAAAATAAATGATACTTATTAATGCGAAAATACAAACATATAATGCACATCTTGTGATTACGAAGCTAAATTAATTATTTATGCCAACATATAAACATAATCAAACATTCAAATTTGCTAAGTATTCGAAATTACCCTAGCATCTATTTTTTTTAATTGGTCAACATTTGGATATAATTATAACACATTTTCTCTAATTACGGTTAAGAATTCATGGCAACATAGAAACATATTTAAATACTTCAATTTGCTAAATATTCGGATATTATCTAAACTATATAAAAAATGCTCGGAAAAAATCAACGCTAACCATGTATAGCAAAACACAAAACATATTTCAACAATTCAAGATGGTCAATATTAAAATGCAATATAAATGAACTTTCCCGAATCGTGGACTCGAATCCAAAAAATATGCATTCCCACTAACTACGTACTTAAATAAAACATTATTTGGAAAATATAATTATATTTAGATATTTCAAATTGCTATAATATTGGACGTACTACAAAATATATGGACATGCTCACAAAATTAAATGATACTTATTAATGCCAAAATACAAACATATTTAAACAATTCAAAATTATAAAAAATACAAACTAACCAAAATTCCACTAGTGGTACCTGATTGCCTCGTCACGGCACATTAATCTCCTGTACACATGGTTAGATTTGTAGTAGAATATGAAGTGCTGCTGGTTGAATATTATTAGACTATACCTGGCAAAAAAAGTATATTATTAGATTATTATACTTCAATTGTTTGTATTCGTTGTTACCAAGTCACACACTGGCAGAGTGTTCTGTGTTATAAAACTTCTATTTTGATCAATGCCACGAGATGGCCCTAATTTTTTTTGAAATAATACACGAAATTTATTTAATTCTGGGAATATTACGCAAATTTTCTTTTTTCCAAAAATATTATCCAGTCGGCCTCGCTGAAGCCGACATGGCCTAGTCGTCGTTGCTGAAGCCGACTAGAGGCCTGTCGTCCTTGTCGAAGACGATAAGCCTAATCGGCGTTGGCAAAGACGACTAGCTAGCCGGAGCAGCCGTGCATGCAGCCGTGGATGCAGCCTAATCGGCCTTGGCAAAGCCGACTAGCAGCCAGCCGTACGCATGCATGCATGCAAAGGCACCTATCGTCTTGGGTAAGGACGACTAGTACTAATCGTCTTTGCCCAGGACGATTAGTACTAATCGTCTTCAGCGAGACCGACTGGATAATATTTTTGAAATTTTTTTTTTGCGTAATATTTCCAAAATTAAATAAATTTCATGTATTATTTAAAAAAAAATTAGCCGAGATGGCAGACATGACAATCTACACATAAGACATAACACTTCCATTTTTCTATGATGAACTTATGCTTGTTGAATGGTATAAGAACAACTGTGCCATAAATTTCAGTGTGGCACTTATTTGCAATAGGTTTACAAGTTAACTCAACGAATCATCATATAAATACTTTGTTCTGTGTTTCTCTGATATCAACTCCTTACATCAAACAATACCCTCTTCAGCATACATGTTTTTTTATAGGGGGAAGCATACAGGATTATAGGGGGAAGCATACAGGATTATAGGGGGAAGCATACAGGATTATCACCCTGGTTCATGGATTTAACTGTAATCTGCAGGGTTTGACATTATACCACTGAAGTTAATAATAATGAACAAATAGAAAGTATGTCGATAAGAGTAGATTATGAGGTTACCCTAGTTTTGGAGCAGCTGATTCCTCAGTATCATGTTGGGGCAGTGTGATAAGTCCAAGTTGCACAGGAACATTCCTGTTTCCAACTACTGCAAAGTTGTATGGTGTCGGCGAATCCCGATTGACTTCACTTGGTCCTTCGGCCTCATATATCTGAAAACAAAATCAATTGCAACTCAATATTTTTATGCTGTTAGGTGGTTTCTCAGTAATATTCTTATCTTAATGTTGTCAGCTACCTTCTTATATAACTCAGCATTTTCTTGACCAAGCAGACTGATCTTCTTGTACAATTCCATGTTTTCTTGGTGAACTAGACTTCCCTGCAACCAAAAAAGATATGCAGTCAGTCTATTATAATAAAGCAAATATGTCATAAGAAACTGCAAAATTTAAATGATGCAGAACCTTCCGATTTAGTTCATGAATTTCATCAAACAAGATCTGGTCCTGGAAATAGCAACAACAGTAGTAACAATCTCGAGTTAAATCTTCTGTAGGAATGGGCGTGTGGTGAGAAATTCTATTATGGTTTGACCTTCTTTGTGCGGACGCCACGTAGGCTTACTTCCAGCTGATTCTCTATGGACTGCAGTTCCTTAGCATTCAGTCCAGACAGATCTTCTCCCATCAACTGCCTGTAACAAGTTAATGTAAAATACCTCTGCATTGTATCTCATTAACGGTTAGTTCTTGTGATAAGAGGTTTAGCATTATTGTTTTCTCAAATAAATATTTGAGTGACATAATATGACCTGCTATGTAAATAATTTGGAGATTGTATATTTAACTGATAAAATTTCTGGTGAATAACTATTTATGATTATAAACAATACACCAATTTGACCTGGTTCAGAGAAATGGATCATAGCAACAGCGAAATCGCATTGTAGGCTCAATGATTCCTTACATATTAAAACATATTTTAGAACATTATTTGTAGCTAAATGTGTTGCAGGATGTGGATAATAAGATGATTATGGAATATATCTTGTACTTGCAGAAAACTAGCTACGTTCTGCCAGCTAGATACAGGCTTGGAACTGAAGTTCAGCTACATGGTTTCATTCTAATTCTAGTCTCTTATGGGACCTATATTGATAACTCAATCGAAACATATACCTACACGCAGCTATAGGGCCATGTTTTCTGGTAGAGTATGGGAGCTGAGTTCAAAGCTGCACATAACTTCACTATGAACAGTCTTTATGTGTTTTTTACTTTCCATTTTAAGTGTACTTACTAGTCTTTAAATGATAATTCTTACTTGGACGATTCATGCTTATTGAATGATTGTTTCTATTAGTTGGAACAGTATAGTACATACCTGGGTTTTTGTTCTTGAGGAAACAAGTTCTAATAAATAATTTGCTAGAACTTATGCATGGGTTTTAGTACATACCGATGATTGTCTTGCAAGTTGTGCAGTTGTTGTCTCAAGCTTGCTGCCTCCCTCTGCCAAAACTATGAAGTGCAATAGCAGAATTATGCATTGTAAAGGAATGAAAAAAATCTCTCAATGCTGACATGTTGACTATTTATCATGAGAAATATTGTGATGCATGATCTTTACAAAGTAACTTGACAACAAAGAGAGAAATGCCACTTTTTGGTTACCAACGTAGGCATTAGTGTCGAACTTTGCAATATGGACGCTATAGTTAGCAAAATGTATGTCGAGCTGGTGGACGGTATTCACATTTCAGTATGCCGTAAGAACTGTTTAATGGAAAGTCGACTCAAGAACATAAGAAGTCATATTAGGGTCAGTAGAGAGGGCGCAGGAGAGTTTCGAGCAACCCAACCCCGACCCCTCACGCCGCTCCCCCAGGCGGCGCCAGGGGAGAAAAATCCCCGCCGCCAAGCCCTCTCCCCGCCCGGCGCCCTCTGCCGCTGCCGTCGCCGGCTTGGTCCGCGGCGGTGGCGGCCCCCCCTGCGCTGCCAAAAGGTGGCCGAGGGGATGGTCCTCGCGAGCTCGTGCGGTGGCGGACCGGCCCGTGGGGCGGCGACGGTCGGGGCTAGGGGATGCCGAGCCGGCGGGCTCGGGCAGAGATGGTGGCCGGCGAGGCCTTCCGGCGACGGTGTGGCGCGGTGGGTGCCATCGGCGTGGATGGCCTCGCGCTTGGGCTCGATCTGGGCCTGGTCGGGCTCGATCAGGGCCCGGCGGGCCCAAGCGGGCGGCGAGCGGACGGCGCGGCAAGATGGCGTGCGGCGACGGCAGGCGTGCGTACGCGTGCTGCCTGCGAGGGGAGCGGTGCTGACCGGCGTTTTCCGTCGGCCGGAGGCTCCCGGGGAGGGGAAGCCGGGGCGGCGGCCCCGGATCGATGGCGCTGCGCGAGGAGGCCAGGGCGCATCGGTGCGGTCGGGGTTTGTCCCGGCCGTGTGGCCGGCATGAGGTGGCCGTGCTGCACCTCCGGCTGTGTGTTCGTCTTCCAGCCGGTTGAGAGGATACCGGGGGGCGGCCCCGGACACGGCGTCATGCTACTTGCTACCTGCCGCGGCGTGAGGTGCCACGGTGGCTGCGGCATGCGGTGTCGGTGGCCTGGCCGGTCTCCGACGAGCGGATGCGTGGTCTGTGATGCATCGCCGGGCGAAAGCCCTGCCCAGGTTGTCAGCCGGGGCCGACGACGGCGACGCCCTCGGGGCGCCGCTTACTTCTTGAAGGCGTCGTCGAGGTGGTGCTCTCGCTTCCCCACGCCGGGTTCTCCGGGGGAAACCCTTGATCCCACGCGGGATCGGGCGAGGGCGGCGCTTCTGCGTCGCTTGCCTCTTGGTGCCTCGCCTTGGATGTTCCACCGGCTAGGGGGACCAGTGGATTCTGCTGGTGGTTGGCGGCGGCGAGCCTTCGTCTTCGGCTAGGGGGTGCGCGGCCCTGGGGCCGACGTGGATGTCGGAGTGGCGGCTCCGGTTTTCGTCTTGCGTTGAGATCGTCTCCGCCGTGTTAGTGTCGGCTATGGTTGCTAGGGTGACATGGTCGTCGACTCGTTTTTGGGGCGTGGCCTTGGGGCCGGTGTGGATGTTGGAGCGGCGGCTCCGGGTTTCGACTTGCGTTGAGGTTGCCTCCGCCGTGTTTGTGTCGTCTATGGTTCGCTAGGACGACATAGTTGTCGACTCGTTTTTTTGGGGCGTGGCCTTGGGGCCGGTGTGGTGCGTTGTGTTGTATGGTTTTCGGTTGGTTTCCCTCATAAACTGTCCAACTCTTTTCGACTTTATCAATCAAAGACATTGCCGAGGTTCGAAAAATATTAGGGTGAGTATAACTGATTACTGTTATTACTACAGTTAGATCATGTTATTGTTAGGGCTGCTGTTGACTAGTGGAGGCTGTTCAAGTTTAGTCCCACCTCGCCTAGGGGAGGAGGCCACACCCAGCTTATAAGGGAGAGATTCCTCCTCCTTTCAGTCCGGGCTTTTGGGATGGAATGGGCTCTCCTCTTATAGTTGGGCCGTGTGCGCATAAACGTCTGAAACTAGTCCGAGTGCTGGGCTAAATCTGAGTGGACGCTAACATCTGGTATTAGAGCCAGCAATGCCATGCCTGCCTGGGGGGCTTCCCAGGGGATGTGATGTTAGGGCTGCTGTTAACTAGTGGAGCCTGCTCAAGTTTAGTCCCACCTCGCCTAGGGGAGGAGGCCACACCCAGCTTATAAGGGAGAGATTCCTCCTCCTTTTAGTCCGGACTTTTGGGATGGAATAGGCTCTCCTCTTGTAGTTGGGCCGTGTGCGCATAAACGTCTGAAACTAGTCCGAGTGCTGGGCTAAATCTGAGTGGACGCTAACAGTTATATTTCAAAACTGTTACTTATTCTTTTGCAGGATTTTCAGCGGGATAGTTAGCAGACTGAAGTTTTGCGTTTGAGGTGTTCTGCTTTAATTTTTACCGAGGAAAGTTTCTGGAGTCCTTACTTCCAATATAAAGCCAGGGTATGAAACCCGACTCTTGTTCTCTGGCCAAGGCAGGAGTAAACAGAAACTCTAATTCAGGTTAAATTTAGTGGAAATCATGCAAGCCATTGCTGACTATCTCAAAAACACAACAGATATTTGTCCAACACTCCCAGAGATTTCAATGGAGTCATAATTGTGCTGATCAGGTTCTCAGACAAACCCGGAGTAGCTCATAGGATTAGTTCGTGCTTTGTATCTCTGCTGCTTCAAAATGCCTATTGGAATGGCTTTGTAATTGACGATGTATTATGTACTTAAGCTGAATTTTGTCATCGGCGCTTTTCCTTGTTTAAAAAACAAATTCCTTTATTCTGAAAAAAATATTCAGGACTCTGAACGAATGTCCTGCAATCGGCTCAGTAATTTCTGGAGGCCAGGAATGCTCAGCATCGTTCAACAGGCATCTCTGCATCTGTAGGCACACTACTACGTATATCGCTCTTCTCTTGATTGAATAGCGAAGTGCCATATGCGACAGACTGGAATTGTAATAATTAGCTGATGATTGTTAGGGTGTTTGATCTGTTGCAATCTGTTTGTTCAAGTTCAGCGGATTGCAAATATCGGCCATAAAGCTATGCGAAATGTCCTCTGTACTTGTGTTATAAAGCTGAACGTCTGGAGTTTGCAAGGATTGTGTTACCAATACTTTGAACCCGTGAGTTCTTGTTTAGCTTATAATACGACTATGAGGTAAACAAAGAGTACCGAATTGACAGTTTGACACCCTAGATTTTCAAATTGCTACTTTTTAGATAAAGGATTTATATTGCTCGAAGTATCCCGAAGATACAAAGTAGTTTACACCCGTCCTTTGCACAGCGAAGATGAACACAACCAAAAAATTCAGAACAATAAAAATTAAATGACGATTACAAGGAACATAGATAGCTCGTAGACCGCCTAAGGAGTCGGAGGTCCAATCCAAAGATCACACTACAACCTAAAAAGATAACCTTCACCGCGTTTTGTTTAGGGGTGCGTGATTTGCCGCATGAAGAGGGTACTAACCTTGTCTAATAAAGGCTACAAACTGATCATTTGTCCAAATTTTCTATTCCTTGATGAGCTATCTCTCTAGAACATTCTAGAGAGAAGCCACGTTTTGTATAACCAGTTGGTGATATGAATTAAAACATGCAATTCCCCTAAAAAGAAACTCCATAGTTATATACCTTTGCCACTGACCCACTAAGCCAGCCCTACTAGGCCTTCTCTTGGCGAATTCTCAGTTTGGGTCCAACTCCCTAATTATGGACCTCTTCCATTGGCCTACTGTGCCTAGCTGTACTAATAGGCCTTTGTTCGGCGCCTTCCATGGTGTTTCCAACTCTACGGCCATGGCTTAGCCAGTGATGCATAATTTTTTTAAAAAGAGTATATTTTAATATCGGGGAGATACCAACTACAACCCAGTATCTGTAACAGCTCAATACTCTAATACCATTACGGATGCACACAACAAAATAAGAGAAAAAGAAACTAAAAAAGAAAGTCTCGCTACATAGTTCCAGCCCATACAGCAGCAACACAACCACCATCAAGACAACACATGGCGTCCAAGTTCTTCAAAAAACAATGCCTTCAAGAAGAAAATAATGCACACGCACCGTCATCGCTTGATCGTAGATCTTGGATTTACACCCTAGAGATAGTCCCCGCTCTCAAAATATTTCCTTCACGGGAACGAATTTGGGTTCTTATTATTTAAAAAAAACTCTCTGTGGGGCTTCCCCTACCGCATTCCTTTAAAAAAAATTAAGAACAAATCTTGGATTTTTACCTTAAAAGGTAAGATTTGAACTTCACTGTGCTGTCGCCCCCATTTACATACCGCTGCTACGATTCCTAAAACTTCAAGCAAGTTTATCATCGCTGCAAAGGCTCCAATCACCATTGCTAGTCCTCCAATCTCGGCTTCCATGACATTACCATGAATTTACCCATGATGGCAACAGTAGCAGAGTTTCCCGTCGCTCCCTCTAGCGTGACCGAATCCCACCCGATCCAGCAATCTATAGGCATAAACGCCCATGGGAGATCGCCGGTGGAGTCTTCCAGAACCCGACACTCCAGCCGGATCAAGCAGGACCGGCGTCAGGCAGATCTTCGTCTTGGAGCAAAAGGAACCCTAGGACCACCGCTCTTTATTCTGCAAGAGATGGGATCCCAAGATTCGCCACATGTCGCTTCCTACCTCCGTGTAGAAGGAGAGGGCCACCTCCTCCATGCCCGGAGCCGCCGATTCGGTGCTCAAGTGATGCGGGCAGCATAGACCGTCGTTGTCGCGCAGGGGACGAGTAGGGTACATGAGATAGGGATCCAGACCCGAATGGGCCAAGATCCCAGCCGCCCCGCTTCCACTATCATACGTCTACCGCCGGCCACCGGCGCCGCGCGCCACTGCGGTAGCAGGAGGGGAAGTGCGCTGCCTTCCCTCCTATGGCCGCGCCTCACCGCCGCCATACCGCACAACCTTTGCCGGCGACACCTCCGGTGGCGACAGAGAGAGGGGAGATGAGGGGATGGGGGTAGTAGGATCTAATGGGCGCTCTCTCCTTGTCGCAAATGTACCAGGGGAAGAAAGTTCATTTTATGAACTATTTAGAATGATACTTGGGGGAAATTAGAGTTGGGCAATACTAATTGCGCAAAAGATGATCTTTTGCGTACCACCCTATTACTCAACCTTTTGGTCGGCTGCCGCAAGACTAGTATTCTTCAGGTAGGCTTTCAACACACTCTTTCGTTAACTACTGACATAACGATTTAGTACTTAGTATTTTCCTAAAAAATGAAGTAGGGATATTCAAGTCCGGAACTGCAAGTTCTATAGAAAGGTAGAAATCAAATCAAGCATGCATGCTAACAGTTGTGGTAAGAGAATGGAATTAATCTTTATTTTCCAGATAAACTCAGTGATATATATTAGATTTTGATCTTCGAATTTCAGTTAAATTGGTACAATATATATATGTTAACAAACTGTATCAATTGCTTAATGGCCATGCGATGCATAGGTTTGTTAGGTTTACCTTATGTTAGAATCAAGGCGTATAGCATATGTTATGATCCATGTATACATTAGTTCAAGTTTGCCGTTTCGGACAGGAGTGACAAATAATAAAGGAAACGATCCATAATGTGTTATGATATATGTGTGAACGTGTATGCCTGTAATTCTGAAGGGTCAAATACTATATTTTAGTATTTATTTATTTGGTTGTACTAAATCTGCTTAAATATCTATATTTTATGTTGACTTTCTTAGGAAGAATTCTAAAGGAATAGGATGCCTAAAATTTTATGAAATTTGAACCAAAGAAGCCCTTAATTGGCATGACTCCTTTCAGGATTGAAATCCGGGTGCCTAGTTGCATGTAAGAGCTCGGTAATAGCATGTGATAAGATTTGTACCCGTCTAATGAAGTTCTCGGAATGTTGGGAGACATCTATGATGTGCCCTGATGTATTGCATATTGAGTATGTATCGAACTTGTAAGAACACATAGTGGTAAAAAAACAATCCATGCATATAATTTTTGACAACTAAATCAAGTTATTGTCTATGGTTATCTTAACACTTCATATTCATAAAGCACATAACTTGAAACACATTCATAGAGCCCAAATAATATTCGAAAATACCAGTAATTGGACATAATTGGTGTTTCGATGCCTTTCGAATTTCAATTAACAAGTTTATCTATATTAATTGGATACTAACTATATAAAGTACAATCCATACATCTATTCCGAACTTAACATAACATGCATGATCATGAAATAAGTCATACTCGACATCTTAATCGACTTCTGCGCAAAAAGGACTATTCTAACAATAAAACCAAAATATGTATGTGTACGTCTCTAGAAAATTATGGAGAATATAGTCAATGCACCTTGAACTAGGATCAATATGATTCGTTTCTCCCCAAGGTATATCAGAAATCTCTTATGAATTATACTTTGATCCAAAGATCAATAACCTTACAACAATGGAATTTAAATAACATAACGCTTTAGTGTCCTAATTAATCTTGGGAGTTGCAACATGTGGTAAAATATGTTTCAGTAAATAAACCATACACATAACTTTGCAGTCGCAATTGTATGTTTGATTCTTTTACCATATACCGATCTACCGACCCTATGCGACCTATAAAATGTGCACGTTGTGCTCCTCTTTTTTTTTGCAAGGTCTTGTGCTCCTCATTTGTGGTTGAATAAATGCACACTCATAATTTATATCCATTTTTGTTTGTATAAGATTTTGAGTCCAATAAAAAGTAAATAAGGCACATAATAATATTTATGCAACTGAATCCTACTACAGTCCACTTTGTGTGTCATATATTATCACGATCTAAACAGTTTGGATATAGAGATTAATTTTACTTGTAAGAAAACTGTAGAATATATCAATTGTGTAGAGAATACCTTAAGCTCCGAGTTGGGATTCGCAACAACCTGCTGCTCGTCCTTGGTCTTGCCGTATCGATCTATCACTGACTTCATGCTACAGAACAGTTACGAAATTAGCATGTGATGAGAGCAACAATGGTTGGTACTTCAAGAAATGAAAGCTAGTATAACACCTCCTTTTTTATTTAAGTTAGATCCATGCAATGCGACTTGAAATAATCCAGCAAATTGGAATATTTTATGACATGGGAATGGTAACAGGAGACACCACTGACTGCATATATGCTAGCACGAAACTCCAAATATTTGTTGATGCAATGCATGATATCAATCACATGAAACTGTACGACATGTTCCTATATAAATGATTTGAATAGATCAATACAATGGAAAAGAACATGGATGCTAAACCAAAGAAGAGACAGTGCTTCTGCCATTTCAGCTCAACAGCGAGGGCAACAAACCTAAATATTACAGAGACAACACTTTCGAAGTCAAGAATAGCAACATGGCTAATCCTCTCGGTGAAGTGCGAATTCCATATGTGTGGTAAGTACATTTTTATTGTTCTTATTAATTCCATCCCATTGAAGATGTGTACATCTATAGAATATCAATTTTGACCAAGAAAAAGGCTAGCTAGATTTCTATATGTCATGGCAAAATTGTAAGCAAGGAAAAAGAAAACAGAAACAAACACACAGACGATCAAATTACAAACAGACCTGGTGCTAGAGTACTCATAGAGGCGTCCGGTGCTTGAGAAGATCATGAGGCCGACCTCAGCATCGCAGAGTATGGCGAGCTCCTTGGCCTTTTTGAAGATCCCGTTCCGCCGCTTGGAGAAGGTCACCTGCCGGCTCGTCGAGTTGTCGATCCGGCGGATCACGATCTTTCCCCTCCCCATCTCCTCCTACCCACAGTCCCACACACAAACAAAAAATGGCCCGACTGATTAAGAGCCAGCCAGCCAGCCAGGAGATAGAGGAAACTGATGAAATCTCTCTCTGACCGGCCGGAGGCCAAACGCAGTGAATGTGTGTTGTAGCCAAAGAAGGTAAGTAGGAGATCCAGGGGAGCTGGAAGAAGAAAGCTCAAAGGTTTCCTTATGGGAGGAGGAGATGGAGAGAGAGGGAGGCTTTTCTTGGTGGTGGCTGCAACTAATTGCAAGTGGACTTTCCTCAATTTGCTACTTGCTTTATTTAGAAAGAAGATGCGAGAGGTGGAAGACGGCATCGGATTCGCTGATTGGCTAGCTGATCGTCGCGGTTAGTTTATTGGTCCGGGTTAATTGAGAGAGAGAGAGAGAGAGAGAGAAAGAGAGAATTGTGGCACGCACGAAAGGTGGTGGGTAATCTTTGTCTACACAATGGCAACACGTATACTATCCCTGATCGTATGCAGGCCTAGACAAACGTCTTATGTTCCCTGTAACATTCATGGATTAATGTAAATAATTGCCAAGAAAGTAAGTTGTTGCTAAATGAGGCATTCAAACTTGCTGAAAATAGTAAGGTTGCTTTAGATACTTACAGCTCTAAGGTGACACTATGACCATCAATTTGTATCGAAGTTCCCCCTATAAATATATGGAGTTCTAACTGAAAATATAGATACATTGTGAAACCATTTCTCGTGATAGATAAAGTAATGCTACTGGTAAAAAAAGATGTTAAAGTAATGCCAAGTTAGTGTTAAAGATGTTGGCCAAATTATTTTAAACTGATAACCAAATTAAAAATGTTTAATTTGCTCGGATTTCTGAACATTCTATATATTGTGACAGATTGGACAAATATAGGCTCCGAAAGCCCATTTGTAGCTTGTACGCTCGATTGCTCGTGTATCGTGTGACTGCGTGCTGCACACTGTGCACCTATTGATGACTACCCTATAAAAGTTTAAAACTGACGGAAACCATCTACTTGCTACTCCCTCCGTTTTCTAATATAAAATGTTATAGGTGTTCTACATGTTGTCTAGATAAATACTAAAATAAGTTGTCCTAAAAAAAATACTAAAATAAGTAAATATGCACACTAAAATTTGTCTACATGCATTTGTATACATATAAATGTGAAAAATGAGTAAAACATTTTATATTTAAAAACGAAAGGAGTATAAGTGATTAGTTTTCTTATCCTCTTTCATTACAATTGCATGCGCGCATAGCAAACGTGCAAACAAATTTCAGAGGTTTCCTAGTCCTAGTTATTTTTGGCAAGTTTGCGCTTCTTAAGAAACGCAAGAAGTTCGAAATGTGGTGAGTAAACAAAACTGATTAGGTGCTTGTGAAAAGTAGCCAATGGCCAGTGCAACAAAATTTACATGCGCACAGAAGATCAGGGAATGTTAGATGTGTGCGTTTAGCGTGCTTAACAAAGTTCCATAGAAAGTAGTGTTTAAAAATCCTGATCGGTGGTGAAGATAATATTGTTGCCCTAGAGACGGGTGAGAGACTGGGAGTTGCTCTCGTGGTGTCCCCGCCGCCTGCCGGCCGGCTTAACGACGCGTGGAGAGGCGGCTCGCACATAATAAAAAACGTTAATAAAGCAAATTAACTTGAGCGCGACAGGGTTGAGGAGACTATACTCTGGCCATATCTCAGGCCGCGGCCCGAGAAAAAGATCGGTGCTGAAAATCTAGACCCCTAAGCCCAGCCCGGCCTGACTATCGGGTCACATAAATCAAGCTGAGCCTGGAAAAGCCCTGCCCAAACAGTCCGATAGATTTCTGAATTAATTTCATTCGCTAAAGTTTACTATTTATTTAGGATATAGGTGGTGATGGTCGGTCGTAAAAACACATTTTTTTCACCTCCCAAAACTTGTATATCAACTTGCAATCCCCTTAAAAGTAGGAAAAACTAACGAAGATATAAAATGTTATATCATGTATTGTCGCACGAAGTGTTTGGCTCAGTTAGGCCACCACACACTATAGCACTCCACATCAGAGGTACTTCGCTATAACACCCCAGATATGTGGCCATACATGTTCAGGTCACGACAATATTGTAATCATCAACCAACAAATCAATCTCCTCCCAGGCCTCTCGCGTCGCCCCCCCAGGCGGCGCCAGGGGAAAAAAATCGCGCCGCCAAGCCTCTCTCCCCGGCCGGCGCCTCCTGCCGCTGCCGTCGCCGGCCTCGGCCGCGGTGGCGGCGCCCCCCGCTGCCAAAAGGTGGTCGGGGGGGGGGGGGGGGGCGGGAATCCTTGCGTCGCGCGGTGGAGACCGGCCCGTGGGGGCGGCGGCGGTCCGGGCTGGGGAGGCCGAGCCGGCGGGCTTGGGTGGAGAGGGAGGCCGGCGGCGACCTGCGGGTGGCGGCCTCGGCGCGCCGGGGGTCGTCGGTGCGGGATTGGGCGTGCTCTGCTGCCGATCCTGGCAGGGCCCGATCTGGGCCCCATCTAGGCCTGGTGGGCTTCGGCGGCGCGCGTCTCCTGCGCTTCGGAGGAGGATGCTGCGGCGTGGAGACTGTCGTGGAGGGAGGTGCCGCGGCGGCTGCAGCATGTGTGGAGCTCGGTGGTTGATGGCATGGCCAGGATGCCATCCTTAAGCTCCCGAAGCTTCGTGGTCGGGTTGAACTCCGGGCGAAAACTCGCACGGACTTCGGTCGGTGCCGATGACGGCGGTGCCTTCGGGCGTCGTTCTCCTTCTTGATCGCGTCGTTGTGGAGCTTTTCGACCTCGACTGATGCGGGTGGTTCCAAGATCTCCGGGTGAAAACCTTAGCTCCGTGGGAGCGGGCGGCGGTGACGGTCCCGTCACGACCTTGTTGGAGTCGTCGCCTTGGAGTTATTGGCCATCGTGGTGTGACGGTTTCGCGGTGGATGTGCAAACTGGCAGTGTGGTCGGGGGAGGTGGACGTTGGGGCAGCGGCTCCGGAAGGTGGTGGTGCGCCGAGGCGGCGGCCTCGGTCTCCGTTGCAGTGACGGTCCTATGGGGCAGGACAGTGACCTCGCACGGGCTTGGGTGACAACCTTGGGCTGTGTGGGCAGCGGGTTTGTCGACTTGGCTGGATCACCTCCGGGCTATGCGAAGGTTGATCTGGTTGCTGCGCCAGGGCGGCGGCCCTGGATTTGGCGCGACGTTTGAGGTCTGCGGGCGGTCGTCTTTAGCAAGGGTAGCAAGGGCTACGAGACGGCTAGGCCATGCGGCGTTGTGGCTCGTGTGCTTTGGTGCCGAGTGGTGTAGGCCGGGGCGGCGGCCCCGGGATGGTGGTGTGTTTTTTGTGGCGTTTGGTGGGCTAGTGTCGTGTGGGCGACAGTCTCCTCGCTTGTGCGGTTTTTTGGCCATGTTTCCCTCATAAACAGGGCATTTGTATGGTTTTTGGACCCGGTTTCCCTTATAAACTGGGTCAATCTCTCCTATCTATTCGAGCGGTGGATACGACCACCTTGAGCTCAAAAAAAAAATCATCAACCAATAAGGCCCAAAAGGGCTATAATGTTTTTAACTCGCAGCAGAAGCGGAAAACGTAACTAAGACAAACTGGCTGGAGCGGCTCCACCCCACAGCTATCTGGTTGGGCTACCGATTCTAGCACTCTCCCAAAGGTATCTTCTTGATAGAGTAGAAGATGGGTCCTTGGCTAATATCTGTCATGAACAACCCAATATGAGTACAATGATATACTCACAAAAAAAAAACACTCGCAATAAGTTCCACATAAGAATGCTAGACAAGCATACCAATATCTAAAACAGTAGTCTAACAAGGCATAATACATAAAATACTCGATAAGCGAGTAGATCGAGTACATGGCATAGCAAACAAGCATGGCATTACACAAGGTACCGGTCACAGAGTCCAATCCAGGTGGGTTGAACCTATACCGGTGTGTAAGGTAAATTTTCCTGTGACGAAGGATGATAAATATAAGTATGAAAGAGTCATACTTGAGTAACAACTAACCTCCAACCATAGTTGACTTTGGCTAGCCTCTCAGTAGGCGTGTCTTGTATTGGTGAGATTAGTGGCGTGTCCCACAATCACCAGGCCAGTAGTAACTTACGTCGGTTCATACTCCCACTTATTAGTGGCATGGAGTAAATTATGTTTTTGGTTTTACATCCACAATGATATCTCAGAAATTACCTAAGAAGATACTCCCTCCGTTCCTAAATGTAAACCTTTCTAGCTACTTTCTGCACATATGTATCTAGACATGTTTTAGTGCAAGATTCACATGAACCTTACATTAAAGCATGACTAAAACGTGTGTGCAGAAAATGGCTAGAAAGGCTTACATTTTGGAACGGAGGAAGTAGCTTTGAGCACTAGCATCCTGGGTGACAATGATGGGCTACACCTTGTAGCAGCGCCGTCAGCACCATTGCTTACACCATAGACAATGACAGTCACATCATTTTCAGCAAGAATACGTGTAAAGAGTTTCTCCGGAGTAAGAATGTACATGTTGGACCAGTTGTTCTAGTCATACCGAGGAACATGTATTATATGTTTATTTGACCAAACTTTTCCAAATACTCTGAGCATCTCCAGCGGCAGCTGCCAATACCCCCCTCCCAAGGCCCAATGGAGATCCGGACGCAAAAATCGCCTAAAGCGGCACCCCCATGTGTCCGGGTCAATCAGATTTTTGTTCGGCGCCCCTGACCCAGCCGCCAAACTTGGCGGTCAGCTCGGGGATGCCGGTCACAGCCCAAACACGCCCTCAGTTAGGCGGGGCCCTCTGTCATTGACACGGCCGGGTGCCAAAATCTCCCAATTACTCAACATTGCCACCCCGGTCGCCAAAAGACCCCAATTCATTCCCTCCATTTCAACAGTATCGGCGCCGCCGCAACCCTTCTCCCTCCCCGACCCTCCCATGTCTTTCAGTAGCTCCCGTCTCGCGACCACGGAAGCCGGCGGCGTGGGTCGACGAGCCGTGAAAGAAGGCGATAAAGCGGGAGCCGGAGGAGGCGCCAGATGGGTTGATAGCGGCACAGATTCACGTGGTGCAATCGCGACGAAATGACCGGCAATATTGAGCAAAGGAAAGGCGGACCAGCCACCCAGGGTTGTGGCAAGGCCGTTGCGTCGATCAATCTATAGCTGCCATGCTGCTCGAATTGAGCCAAGGTAGCATGAGCGTCGTCCCAGCTCCTTGCCATCCTCCCCAGCCTACTATGATATGGCTGGACTATGTGTTCGTCGAAAATGTTGGCGGCATAGTCTATTTTGTTGAAAAGTTATTAAAATTGGTAAAAAATGGATCGGCATGGGTGTTTGGGGGTGTCGCTGTGGGGCGCGCCGAACATGTGCCGGACACACCAAAGCGGATACAATTTAGAGTGTGTCGGACATAATTTTGAGGTGCTGCGGGAGATGCTCTTTAGTTATAATAATCCAAGCACCGCGCCTGTCACATGGTTTGTAGCACTCCCTGTCAGTTTTTTTTTCAAGAACAAGCAACCAAAGGCTGCGTGTCTTTTTTATTAAGATTAAACAAGGGGGGTTTTACAAGGTGCCCATAGGCCCACACTTACAACACACACAGAATGAGAAGTCTACTCCTCGCTACGACCTACAGTTCTGCGATCCACTCCTGTTCTGCGGCCCACACTTACAGCACTCCCTGTCAGTTCATTTTGTATGTTTAGTGGAGGCGAAACCAATTAGGACTGATACGTGAGAATCACTTATCCTGCTACGTCATTGCTTCGCTGTTTGCACTGGTTATTTGTGAACCGGAGTGGTTAGCAGCATATGCTCGAACTAGCCGTGAACCCGCGAATCGAGGATAGCCGTACATCGACAAAAGGTATGGCAGTATTGGATGATGTGACCGTCATGCATACTGTTCTGGCCAAAGAAAGAAGAGCTTGAGCTGCAGGCTTTCCTGATGGGACAAAGATCATGTGCGCTACACCAGATCAAGTATGGCACATACTTTGTGAATTGCGTGCTGCCGCAGTTTCTGTGTCAACCATGCATATGCCACATAGGCCTGATTTTTCTGTGGTGTACACAAACCTAATTACCTACTCTCAAGTTGGAGAATTTCACTCTCTATGTAATTAACACATTGAATTCATTTCCCAACTTCTCTCTAAATTAGTGTGCATGTTCTAATCGTGCTTACAGTTGTTAAACACGCACTGATGAAATCTTGTCGAGAAATGGCTAGACTACAAAGTTTTAGTGAAACTCAAATATCATTACATACTGGAGTGAGATCTTGTTCGCTAACTTGAGTGTGTGTATAGAAATTGAAGAACATCAAGCTAGACATGTTATGTATGTGTTCAAGTTTTTTGTTGTTGAACAAGGTAAGGTCCTGAAGTATTTGGATTCTGCGTTAGGCGGTTCGGGTACAGTTACAGGAAGGACCCTGAAAGATACAACAAATATATGTGTTTAATTGAGGAACAACTAGAAGAAACTTGTATCATATGAAACTTATAGTTTTGACTATTTACTAAGCAAATGGCTTTTCAAAATACTATCTGAGGATGGGGGGGTATGGCGAGAACTGATTCATAATAAGTACTTGCACTCGAAATCATTGTCTCAGGTGACAAGCAAGCCGACAGATTCCCCTTTTTGGAAGGGACTTATGAAGGTAAAAGATGATTTTTTTGACCACGGATCTTTTACTGTAGGAAATGGAGAGAATACTCGTTTCTGGGAAGATACTTGGCTTGGGGACAAGCCCCTATCTAGTCAATATCCTTCCTTGTATAACATCGTCCATCGGAAACAAGTTTCGGTTGCTGATGTTCTGTCCCAAGCGCCACCACCAAACTTAGGGTTTAGAAGAACGCCCACGGGAAATAAATGGACTAGATGGCTACATTTAGTAGAACGGCTTATGAGGGTTAACCTTACAAATCAACAAGATGTTTTTAAGTGGGGTTTAACCAGTACCGGGGTGTTTACGGTAAAATCTTTGTACCTTGAATCCATGAGTGGTCATACAGGGTTTTTACGGAAGTACATTTGGAAGTTGAAAGTACCTCTAAAAATCAAGATTTTTATGTGGTTCTTACATCGTAAGGCGATTCTAACAAAGGATAATTTAGCTAAGCGAAATTGGAATGGATGCAAAAAATGTTGCTTTTGTGATCAAGATGAAACAATCCAACATTTATTCTTTTCATGTCCACTTGCAAAAATGACTTGGCGTATCGTTCATATGGCTTTCAATATTAAACCTCCACATGATGTAAACAATTTGTTTGGTAGCTGGTTAAGGGGAGTTTCTAAATTACAGAAGGTGCAAATTCGAGTGGGTGTGTGCGCCTTGCTTTGGGCCATTTGGAACATACGAAATGATTATATTTTTAACAGAGCAAAGAAAACTTCATTTATGCAGGTTATCCCGATGGCTACACATTGGATCCGTACGTGGTCCTACCTACAATCAATGGAGAAGCGCGGCGCAATGGATTTTGGGTGCAGCCGCCTGGAATCGATCGCGTCGGATCTATATTCCCAGTTTAGCTGGCGTTCTGATCGTAGGATAGCATGTTAATGCAGTGTCATTCCATGTTGTCGGTGCTCTTTAGATGGCTGGTTCATGTCGCAACTTTGTGTGACCCATGATGTAATAATGATTGTAAGGATAACTGGTTTTTAATAAAAATAAAAGCCGCATGCATCAATCGATGCAGAGGCTGGGACTGCCCCTTTTCTAAAAAAAACTAAGTTACTCTATCATGGCCTTACGATCCTAGGATACAAAAATCTTGTTTGTGATTAATTATATATGTGTTGGTATTTGGTGTCCTAATATCTATTTGGCAATCATTTTATGCATACGGGTCATAATTTGTACAACCACTTGGGTCCCCTTACATCCAAGATCCAAATATATTTTTGTAAAGATTGGGCCCCACAAGGCAACTCAGCCATTCAAGCGTTAGTATGTTTTGTTTCTCAACCATTCTATATTATCGCATGTACTCTACCCTTTAAACTAATCTATCATGCTGGACCGGGTCATGTATTACTACACTTATGCATTTTGGAAGAAAATTTTGTAGGCGTTCATTAGATTGAAATATAGCATTAAATATGTGACAAGAACCATGAGGATGTAATAATAATATGGGAGTAGTGACGTATATTATGCAACAAATAATTCTTATTTTGAGATTGAAATTCAAAAACTAATTAGATTGTTTATGCAATAACAACTCCAAGGTATATCTACATTGATGAGGATGTTGTGCAGCTAATGCTGACGAAGGTGGCAATTAATTTAGAATAGTAACATGCATATGTTACTAGTCTATGCTTGTATCTCTATACTCGGGAGTAACATATGTGTGAGGTCATGCAAAATTTTACTTATAATAAGTTCTAGACATACTGCCTTGGAATGTGGTTTTGTTCACATTATGTAACCATAACCTTTTCTCTCCTCATTAATTACTTGCCACATCAGAGGTTTCCCCTACATGACATGCATGTTATTGCCTATATTACTCCCACTATGCCTAGTCTAAAGCAACGATTATGTAAAAATGAAGTTTGGGTCATATTTACGAGAAAGACAACCTTGGGTTCTAATAGCACATGTCGTTCCTACAGTGCAAATATTTAATTCATCGCATGCTAATAAATGGATACACGTAGAAATAAATTGCGATGTCCAAAAAAATGATGTGCCTTTCCAGTCAGATGAAAAAGGCGTGCTATGAAAAGCAAATAGTTCGGCTAGTTAAGCGCAATGAACATAATCTGTCCATAATTGATATTCCTCCAATGGACATATATTTTTGTATTTTCAAAAGAGGGTGTGTTATTTTGATCAAAATAAGGCCATATACTAATGGTAACATGCCCTATTACATGTTCCAGTGTCGAAGCTAATGGGTGGATCTTTTGACCATGTTTAGTCACGATTTTCTAAACAAGTGTGCATCCTAGATCATTTTATTCGATGGTCCAACTGCGCACCCTGGCCTAAAGTTCATCAGATTAGTTCAAATCCGATTCGGGCTTAGGCCCTTAAGAAACAAAGAATTATGCACAAATCTCAAGTTATTCCATGAGTAGTCCCACTACAACTATTACATAAAAGTTATAATAAATTTTGCATCCAAATTTTGAAATATAATAACATATTAAATACCATGACTCCCAATAAAACGGATACCATTTCACGCTCCAGTCGAGGTATAATTGAAATAGGCATGCCTAGTTTTTGACGTAATGAGCATTCGGCTAACACGGTGAAAAGTTGGTAGAGACAATCCCAGGTTGCAACGGCGAGCCCAAAACATAAATACAGACATGGGCCTGGGCCAAAGGTGCTAGACTATCAAAATTATGTAGTTAATGAGAAAATATACACACATGGCGCCTTTTTGTTGTTGGGCTACACCATGGCTTCTACAGTTCTAGCCCTAGTCCCAGACCCACCACTGCCGGTAATGTTCCTCATTTCCTTTTCATACATCTCTAATAAAATGGTTAGTAAACATTCTAATTATGTACTACTCCCTCCGTTCCAAATTAGATGACTTCCATTTGTCCACACGCGGATGTATCTAGACATGTTACATGTATAGGTACATTCACATGTGGATGAATGGAAAGTCATCTAATTTAAAACAGAGAGAGTATGTGTTAAGCCTAATCTACTAATATGGTTCTCTCTAATTTGTTAGGGTTGTTTGTTCCCATAGTTACCCTATCTTGATTTTTTTGAAATACACCTGCCGTTAATTTAACTTTGCCCATATTAGGTACGCCTAATATCTGCTTTTGAGGGATATAAGAAAGGTCATCCCAAAAATTCGTTCATTCTTTCTTGTAGTGCTTTTCAATCACATTGCATTTTACTAGTCCCTCCGTTTCGAATTACATGTCGTTCTAGGCTCTGTTCCGACCAGGTGAAAAAGGTCAAAAGACTAGTATACCCTCAGTGTTTGATTAAATTTCAGATACTACCCTCCCGCAGTCATGCCAGCGAACCGATCATTTTGATCTGAAATTTGAATCGGGCCAGATCGCGGACGTCGCAGCCCAGGTCCCTCCCGCAGATCGCCGCCGTCGCTGCCCAGGTCCCTCGCGCGCAAGCCCCTCCAAGCGCGCAACCGTGCTCACGCGCGAGCACCTCCAGGCGTGCTTCTTCCCCACCTCGCCATCTCCCCGCCCCTCTCCTCACCTCACCCACATCCTCGCCATTAGAGGACCTCACCCACATCCTCGCCGCCCAGGTTCCTGATCTCCTCCCATGTAGAACAGGAGCAGCAACAGTAGAGGTACTCCCAGGTCTCAGGTTCCTGATCTCCTCCCAGGTCGAACAGGAGCAGCAGCAGTAGAGGTACTCCCAGGTCTCGTCGAACAGCAACAGCAGCAGCAGTCCATCCTCGAACATCAGCAGCCGTCCATCCTCGAACAGCAGCAGCAGTTCATCCTCGAATAGCAACAGCAGCAGCAGTCCATCCTGACAGCCGAATCACCTGCAAAACAACACGAGAGAATCATCATCAGCAAGGCAGCAATGGTAGTGCCAGATATGAATTTCAGTCCACCTCAAACACAAGAAATCATCGAAGAAGATGTAGCCGGTATAAATGCAGGTATACTCCCAAAACAGCAGTTTATATAGGAACATGAGTATATGAATCAGCATCAATAGTTTGTCAACATCAATAGTGGTAAAAAAAGCACAACTAGGCTCCCTTTCAACTTGCATCGAATTTAAGCACTGCAACCAAAATTCAGAAACAATCAATACTGCAAGCACGACACGACACTTGCAATTACTTCTGCAAGCACAGAGTACAAGCAAGCACTAGGAGTAGGAAAGCTTCTGTATTTCAGTAGTGAATTTTAAGTGAAATTCAGTGAATTGGTACACTAAATTCAGTGAAATTCAGAGAGGAAACAAGTTTATTCAAGCAAACTGCAATAACAATACTGCAAGTTTATTTAAGCTGTACTGCAAGCATTTGCAGCCAAGTTATTCTGCTGCTAACACTCTCTTACATGAACCAGAAGAAGAGGATGGAATCATACCCGGTGAAGGCGATGTCGATCATCAGATCGAAGAAGAAGATGTCATGAATGTAGATCAGGTTGAAGAAGAAGATGTCATGGATGTTGTGGCTGCAGGTACATAGGAAATCATGCAGTTATTTTCAAGTCAGAGAGAAACATGATAAACAAATTCACTTCTCCTTCTACTGCTACTGCAAGCAAGCAAACAACATGATAAACAAATTCAATTCTCCAATTTACTCCTAACCTGAGCACTAAAACATGTCCAGAGAGGAGTACTTCAACATTACTTTATCATCAACATGAATGCAAATTCTAACTAATTCTGATCTTCGTTCAATGGTTCTACACACCCTAACACATGTATTTTTCTGTGTTCTGCAAAATGACTGTGTGGCTAAGATATCATAGTTCAAGATTATTAATCATCAGTCGTTAATTTTGTTGTGCAATTGAAATGACATGTGCTTGTATATTGATTTTGTTACCTTAGAGAAAGACATATACAATAGTCCAAATATGTCTACTATACAAAGTTACTAACCAAGCAATATATGAGAAAACAATTCATAATAATTAAGTGTACGCCTTTTAGGTCCTCAGACTAAAAATAGTATTGGCACACCTTTCTCGGAAACTGAATATGAAACATATCAAGCGGGATTCCGTGTGAGTTAACCCTGTGTAAATCATCAAGTCAAAATATCATTCTCGACGATAGTGTGTCGACTGATGTTGCATCTTCATCAATTTTGAAGGTTTGACGCTTTGTGTCTCACTAAGTCGGAATATCCGGAAGGACATTCACTTCCTCATGAGAAGTGGTTACTCAACCCTATGTTTATCATGAAATCTGTAATTTCCTTAGTGTGAGGGACGGTCCCGTTTATAGTGCGATTAATGTTGTGATTTCATTAACATGAAATTTCACAACTCCGAAAGACGTCTTGTGAGAGTGTTGATCTGATGGCGGTCGAATAAAATTGTCATTTATGTGTACTAAATAATAGGATAACGTACGTAGTCGTGACTTCATTAATTTTAAAATTCCATGACTCCAAACTTCTGCAGACGTTCTGTGAGTACTTTGGTTAAGCATGATGGTTGTCGAATAAAATTTTCATTTATGCATACTCAATCGTAGAAACAACCTACTCCCTCCGTTCACAACAACCTTGTGTTCTAAATTAACTCAAAGTCAAACTTTATAAATTTTGACCAAATATATAAGAAAAAAATCAACATCTAAAATATAAAATCATTATTATTAAAATCATCATAAAAGGTAATTTCATATTATACGGACATGATGTTTTGGCTCACGGGTTCAGATGAACCCGTTGTGCGAAATGCATTTTTAACGCATCTCAAAATGTTAAAAAAATTCAACAATTTTTTTGATGTTCATATGAAAAAATGTCTATCCGTACAAAAAAGTTTCGCATCGAAAATACATTTTCAGTATAAAAAAGAGAAAAAATGTTTCGTGCACAGGCAATTTTAACATCGGGGATTTGTCTTTTTTACACCAGCCGCACAAAATGTCTTTTCATCCCGATTTTTTTTGTACGAACATAGAATGTTCATATGTACACCCAAATTTTTTGTTTGAATTTTTTTGACATTTTAAAATTCGTTTTTTGGGTAGTGGGTGTAGATGCACATATGAGCCGAAGTGGATTTCCCCATATTATACGAACTAATTTAGGAATACATTTTTATTGCTACATATTTGGTCAAACTTTACAAAATTGACTTTGACTAAACACCGAATGAAGGTAAATAAAGCGGAGAAATATACAGTCTAGCTTTTTTTTCTAAACCATCCATATCCTTGCAGCTCCTACCCTTGGCCGCCACGTTCAGATAAGTTTTCTTTCCCTTTTTTCTTCAAGGTACCAATCAGTTTAGTTTTTTAAAAATTCGCAAAAAAGTGCTTCTAGCTATCACAGTCGCAGGTAGTTTGGTACAGTCTGCCGACATGCCTGTTAAATTTCTTTTGCAGCTATCATTTCAATATGTTATTGTGTGAAAAATGTCATGTGATTACTAATATTTCATTTAAGGACCTTACTACGTAGCGACCGTGTCCTAGCCAATCCTTTCCGTACGGCGCCCGCTAACCTGTTAGCGATCCCGCGCATCGAACGAACCCACACGCCAAAGAAAGTGGGCGCCTGCCAGCTCGATCCAGCTGTCTCGGTCCATCTCGGGAACCTGGGCCTTCACATTTTTCTGTCCCAATCACCAAAACCCAACTGCCACGATCATGGCAGCTAGGGTTTATCAATACATTACCATGTTTCCGTCAACCAAAATTATATGCAAAAACAACTTCCCTGCCAGCCTTCTCCCCAACGAAGATCCAAGGCAAAAAAAGTGAAGCAAAAATATGGAGAAAAACATGTAAACACACCATCTGACAAGTGTTAGACTGTTAGATCAACTAGATGATACCCCGCGCGATGCTGTGGGAATTCTTAGTGCTCTACACATGTTATCAAATAAATCTTTAAAACCATATTATTTATTTGAATATTGCATATATATATATTACCCTAAGATTAAAAAATGTTGTAAACATGATACATGTAATATAATTATGAAGTGGTTTCTCGAAAAAAATGATAGTAGAGTGTGAATGCTTTCTCAAGAAAAATGATAGTCGTAAGAAAATATTGAGCAAACCGTAAATTATGTGCTTAATATTTATTTCTTTATATGGTGGCTTCATAATAATGAAATGACTTATACAAATATAAATACTTACACAGTTAAGAAGGGGGTTAGAAACTGAGAAAGTAAATTAGTGTTTCCACAAATCGCCATTAGAATGGAGGTACATGATGTAATAGGCGTGACTCTTGTTGTAGATCAATTATCATATCTGCATAGTTGGAAATCTAGTAAAACATAAATATGTACTATACTCACAGTGAGTGACCAGTGAGTTTGTACATTGAAATATTTCCGATATCGAATGAGAACAAAATTTATCAAAATGATTGGATCAAGGGATTGCCAGTTTCTTTGCATTAAAGAGATAGCTGAAAGAGAATGCGCATTGTAAGCACCGAAAACTAAACTATCCATTTAGTTAAGAAAAAATGCTCCAGGAGAACAACTAATCAACGTCCATTGAACGTAGTTTGTTTTACATATTTTCAGTGTAAGTCTGGAAATTTCTGTCTGAACCACATGCAGTGAGCAAAGAGCACCGTAGAATATCCGTGAAAAAAAAAATAGATTATGCAATTAGACTATGATATAATATTATGGAATCCATTTGTTATTCTTCTTTCCAGAAATATGGTAGCAGTCACATGTAGTTAATTGTATCACTTATTCCCAGGCACCATCTCTGAACTGCAATAACCAGGAATGAAAAGGAACACATCACTTGTATGCAATCTGATTAGGTTATGATCTTCTGTCTTCTTTACTACCAAAAATCCCAACTTAACATCAAGAATGACCTACATGGCCTGATCGATATATCACAGTATCGGAACTATGATCTTATTTTTCCTGGGGATATCTGAACTTTTGATCTGAAGACAAAATAACAACACGTTGTACCATATAACGTAGACCATACATGAAGATTGAAGAATCAATAGAATTAGCTCCCTCAAGTCCAAATGAAATCGACAACTGTCATACATGATTGGTGGTCGACAGCAGCCAGGGAATAGTAACATGCATGCTGTAAAAATCCGACTGTAGACTGTAGTGTAACTGAAACAGATACTTGTGACAGAAAGGATAAGCAATGGAGAAAAATCAAAAGAGGTGCTCACATTCTGAAACTAAGATTGGGAGAGTAAGTGGAACCTCTAGATTACTTAAGCAGCAAATTCATCGCCTCATCGGTTTGAGCCAGCTGCCAAGGCTGTGAGAGGATATTCTTCGTCGTAGAAGACTCATTTATCATTTATGATCACGAGCTTGACATCTGTGAATGGAGAAGCCGGAGTGGAGCCTGATGGCGACGTCCAGGCCTTCAGTGCAGGAATAGCCGAGGGAAATTTCTGTGAAGACGACGGAGGAGAACGGGGCACATATGAGGTGGGTACAGGAGATTAAAAAGTTGGCCGGCCTGCCGGCGGCCGCTCGCTTGCCTCACCAGTTATATCTGCGGACGATTTGCTTCCGCCACTACATGACTGAAATGGAAGCTGAAGCAGTAGGTGGGGTAGACGGTTCTTAATGACTGCTGGCTTGATGGGTGCAAGTTGAGGGAGATAAGAATCTGTGCGATCATCGAGAGAGCTGGATGGAACGGCAACCGTCAAAGCCGGACATAACATTAATTTCCCCCGCTAAGTTGGCAGCTTTGCTTAAGTGGGAGCTGATTTTCTACTAATAAACTAAAAGAAATAGAAAGCACTTCAGGATGAGGAGACTGGCTGGGGAAAGGCAGGCGTCGTTGTCATGTAGTTGAACATGGAAAACTTAAAAGGAGGAGATGGTGGAAGAAAAATTAATGAAGAGTTTTGCAACAGCTGCAAGAAGGTAAACTGAAACGATACACGTGGAAGAATGGCTGACTTGGAGGTCTTGCATTTGACATGGACCAATTAGAAACTTGCTAAGGTGGATAGGTTGCATGTTTAGAGAAATGAGTTAGTGGGGATGACCTATTTAGTTATATAGGATGACCATATAGATGAAATCTGGTGATCTGGTTACTATGAACCTGGCAACCACATACTATAAATCTGGCAACTAAACATTAGAAACTTGGCAACTAGACACTAGAAATTTGACAACCAAACTTTGTAACCTGACAACTACAAATTTTTAACCTCAACAAACAGCAAAAGAAACCAAGTTTATTTACAGAGTAAAAAATGTCAACATGTCACCTAAAACTTCTCGCCGTGCACATCCTCCTCATTCTTACACTACATATATCGTTTGCGCTTCTTATCCATCATCAAACCATTTTCTTGTCAGCTGTGTCGTACTAAACTCCAAACACTCTGGACAAAATAAGCACTGTTAGATAACACTGAACTTACATCTTTCTGTATTTTTTGTAAGGCTGGGCATAACATGGTTGTCCCTATGCATTGTGATGATGAAAATGAAGCAATATTAAAAGCATGGCAGCAACAGTGATATTTCAAAATGGATCTGGCAATTCATGTTCATCAATTGCCAGATTGTTTATTTATAAGTTCCCAAGTTGTTTACTATAATTTGCCAGATTGTTTTTTACTAGCTGCCATGTTATTCACACTATGGAAACAGGTCATACAACGTGCTTGCAACATGTTGCTAAAGAACACTATGAGTGTGAATGCTCTAAAATGCACACCAGAAAACAAAAGATGGACACGATTACTAAAAAAATATTGCCGATGAATTGAACGAAGACCCTCCAACGGATTGTGCGATGTTGCAACTCCTAGGTATGCACTTACATCTGCTGTGGTTGCCAGATTTTTTGTACGAACTTACCAGATTCTACCAAGTAAGTTGCCAGGTTCATATTAATCCATATATTAACCCAACATCTGGTGGTGACGTTTAATTTAGGTAGTGATCCCAATGTTCAAACCGTGCATGTCGTCACCTTTGATGAAGGTGCTACCGATGTTCTAACCGTGCCTAAGTGTATTCGTATTATCCAATATAAATTACCAGGTTATCAAATTTAGGTCACCATATACAATTACCGGGCTATCCATTTTAAGTCACTAGATTATCGAAGTGCAATTATCAGGTTATCTATTTTAAGTCACCAAGTTATGTAGTAGAGGATTATCAATAGTTCTAATGCAATTAACACATTATCCATTTTAAGTCACCAGGTTATCCATATTAAGTCACCAGGTTATCCATATTAAGTCACCAGGTTATGTAGCGGAGGATTACCACCAACTGTAAAACAATTACCAGACTATCCATTTTTAGTTGCCAAATTGTCCAGTAGCAGTTGCCAGGTTTTCTAAGCAATACCAGATAGCCGAGAGAATTACCATGCAATAGCTAAATAAAACCAAATTAATTGGTATCATTTACCAGGTTATGGGGCCAAATAATTAGTACTACCATGGAAGTTATCAAAACTCTATGAAAACATTCCAGCACACAAAGTCCTCTCTCACATGAGATTCCTTTGCCACATCAACAATATCAAGGCTCAATTCAATTACGATATACACCACTGAAATCGTCAAAACACAAAAGGAAATGCACTTGAGAAGGAACGACACAAGCAAGCCATGTTTTTACCTTGACACTACTTGTGAAATCATCATTATCATAATCAGGTGGAGGACACGCACCGTGACTCTCCCCTGCTTGTCTGCCTCAGTGGTGGTTAGCGTAGCAACTCAACCAAGAGGCGGCCGTGCGCTGTAGCTCAACGTCTTCTCCTTCACACATGCGAGAGCAGCGATTAAGCTCGTCCTCTAGCCTCCTCGTCTTCTTCACCGAACGCGCGCCGCCACCTTCAGCAGCAACCACCACTAGTAGTTTGCTTGGCTGCTCCGCCACGAATACCACGGGACGTCCTGCAGGCCTGGGCCATCTCCTCTCCTGCTATGGCCCTTCTCTACTCCCCAACCTGTTAACTACAAACTATCATATGGGTGACTTCACAAAAATCTGGTAACCAGACAACACGAATTTAAAACAAAAAACAGACAACATAACATGTGGTAGCACATAAAAAAAATGCTCATGGTAACTACAATCAATAAGCTAGGTGACTAGGCATGCAAAAGGTGGTGACTTAAGTGTGTACCAAAATACTACCAGATTCTTTCATATCCCATTTTGTTTTATAAACAACTAGCACAAGTTTCTCCAAATAATAACTACCATACTTTACCCCACAAAGTTAGCAGATTATTTTGTAAAAGAGATACTCCCTCCGTTCACTTTTATAAGGCACACTAGCTATCACCACATGCATAACAAAATGAGTGAATCTAGACTTATTTTGTATATAGATTCACTCATTTTAGTATGTATGTAGTCAAAATGGAATAGATAGCTAGTGTGCCTTATAAAAGTGAACGGAGGGAGTACAAGATTGTTTACAAGCCCCATGTTTCGACTTCCGCAATTTCAAAAGTACTTGTAGTGATCATCATGGCTGAGATCCGATGCACAGAAAACAGTTGAAAAAATTCAGTCCAGAGCAACCCAATCACCCACCAGACCCTGGCGATACATTCCCACCTATTTTCCTTGATTCTTTTTGTTTATCAACGAACACTTGAAAACTTTGGATGCTCCTTATTCTTTATAGATTATTCTAATCCGGAAATCTATTCTGGTTCATTCCACAACCAGCAAACAAAACTGCATGTAGAACAGCACACACCACCCAGCACTTGCGTGATAAGCGAGGCATTTCATCGACCAAATTAAAGGCGTACAAGACATACCTCGGCAAGGCAAAGGCTGTCCATCTCAATGGCGATGAAGCAGCCTAGGAAAACACATGAACGACAATAGCGTCACCCGCGGTTGGTGTCACTGGTCTTCATCGTGCCTACTCCTGCCAGAGCAGTCGCGAGGTCGACGCCACGCCGACTGGCCAACGTCGCAAGCGCATCCTGTTGTCGTCGAGGTCTCCGCCGAGCCTAGTGGAAGCGTCTCCGCCAAGGTCTCCCCCGCGTACTCCCAGGACCACGCAGCTGCCGAGGTCAACGTCACCGAGGTCGCCGCCGTGCCTGACCGCTGAGTTTTCCGCGTGTCCTACTCCCACCAGCACACCTCCGTCGACGCCGAGGTTTCCCGCGCGTCCTGCTCCTGCCAGCGCGCCACCTCCTAGGTCTCCCGCAGGCGTGCAGCCGTTGAGGTCGCCGCCGAGGTCTCCATCGTGGGGACCTCCATGGTTGGTGTCCTGCTCGTCTTCTCCCCTTTCTCTTTTTTTTTTTGCGAATTGGGGAAGGAGATTAGGCGAGATTACAAACTGCCTGACAAGTCGTCAGGACTTCGGCCGGCCCTGAGCTAGGCCAGACCTGGGTGAGCGCCGCAGCACGCCCCAGATTTGCTAGGATATGACTCGCAGTGTTCTGTTCTCGCCTGATGACTTCAACGTGGAATCTTCCATCTTCTTGCATCATCTCCTTGATACCCTGGACTTCTCCCATGAACTCAGAACGGTCAATGCCTGGTAACTTGATCAACTTCACTGCCTCCGCGCAGTCCATCTCGACCAAGCAGGGTAGTCCGCACCACTCCCGCACCATGGCTATGCCCTCACGGCAAGCAACGAGTTCAGCATAAATCGGGCAGCTGCATGAACTCAAGAACTTGCAAGCGGACACAATGATTGAACCATTCTCATCTCGGAGAACCCATCCAGCACCTCCTTTACCATCGACAGCACTGAAGGAACCGTCAACATTTAGCTTCACTTTTCCACACGTGGGTCTGGTCCAGGGTTTTGGTGGTAGGGCCACCCCAGCCCTACCCTTCTTCTTGCCGTACCGGGCATAAGATCATAAGATATCACAGCTTTCCCCTTTACTGGATCTTGGTGAGGCGCTTGTTTGATTGATAGGAGCGAATCCAGGTAGCTACACAGGAACCTCTTGGAGCACTCGACAGCAGGCAAAGGTTTATCATGTACTACCTCGTTCCTAGCATGCCAAATCCGCCACAGGGTCATCAGGATCATAGTGTTCACCTCCCCAGTTTGCTGCGCAATGAGATGAAGAAGCCACTCCTTCCCTGTGTTTGCCACCGTGTCCAACTTCGGAATCGGCCAGGTCTCCTCCATCGCCTGCCAAAGGGCTCTAGCCGTCGGGCACCTGCACAACGCATGGAACGTATCCTCGCATTCCAAACCACAAAGAGGACAAAGATTAGACAGTTCCAATTTCCGCCGATGTTTGTTCTCCCAAGTGGGCAAAGAATTAGTAGCAATTCTCCACGCAAAAACGCGTACCTTGTGAGGGGCAGGGCACCCCCAAAGAGCCTTCCAAATGGCCCGCTGGCCATCCGGTGCCCTGCTAGTGGCGCCATTAGAAGGCCGGCTCAAGACATCCATGCCGAGCCAATACGCGCTGCGCACCGAGAAGATACCATTGCTTGCAGGAGCCCAAGCGAGAACATCCCCTTCAACTCTGGAACATGGTTTAATCAACAGGATAGTATCTATGTCAACCTGCAGAAAGTGACGCCGAAGTTTTGCCATGTCCCACTGTCCATCATCAGTAAGGAGCTGAGACACTCGCCGTAGTCTGCATCCATTCTGCAAGGATACCGGCCGATAAGAGTGAGGCCTCGGCACCCAAGGATCCCTCCATATACGTGTTTCACATCCCGTACCAATACGCATAATAAGACCCAGCTTCAGCAGTACCAGCCCGTGTTGAATGCCTTGCCACGACGGAGAGGCATTGCTCGAGAAAACTGTATCCTGTAATTCACCATTCGGATAGTATTTTGATTTCAACACGCGAGCACAAAGGCTATGGGGATTAGTCAGTAACCGCCACGCTTGCCGAGCAAGGAGAGCTTGGTTGAACACTCGGTAGTCTCGAAAGCCCAGTCCACCTCTTGCTTTAGGCTGTTGAATCTTCTCCCAGACCTTCCAGTGTGTTTTCCTCTTGCCATCTCTAGAGCCCCACCAGTAGTTTCGGACCATGCGTGTGAGATCATCGCACACAGCCATTGGGAGCTTAAACACACTCATAATGTATGTGGGGATAGACTGGGCAATTGCTTTGATAAAAACCTCTTTACCTCCTTGCGAAGGTAAAGAATCCCCTCCCATCATAATACGTTTTGTTAATCGTTCCTGGAGGTTCTGGAACCGGCCTTTGTGCATTCTTCCATCTGGCGTAGGAAGGCCAAGATATTTCTCCTCAAAGTCCTCTCCCTGGATGTTCAGAGTTGAGATCACGTCCTGCTTAAATTCAGCTGGGCAACTGTCCCCAAAATAGATGGAGCACTTCGATCTGTTGATAAGCTGGCCAGTGGCTGTAGCATAAGAATCGATAATTTCATTTACCCTCTGGGCTTGCTGCCTATTTGCTTTGAAAAACAGTAGTGTGTCATCCGCAAAAAGCAAATGGGACACTCCAGGAGCTCTTCGGCACACTTTAACCGGCTGGATAGCAGCAGTATCAACTCCCTGTTTCAACAGCTTGGACAGCCCATCAGCGACAAAGAGAAATAGAAAAGGGGATAGGGGATCACCTTGCCGAAGGCCACGTGAAGGAGCAAACGATTCCTGTTGGACTCCATTTAATTTTACAGAGTAGCGCACCGAGGTAACACATGACATTATCCATCGTACCCAACGGTGTGCAAAGCCCAACCTGAGCATCACTTGTTCCAAAAACCCCCAATCAACTCTATCATACGCTTTAGACAAATCCAGCTTATAAGCACAATAACTTTTCCCCGGATGTTTCTCCTGCTGAATATAATGGAGGCACTCAAAAGCAAGCAGGGCATTATCTGTAATAAGGCGGCCAGGGACGAAAGCACTTTGAGCTTCCGAGACAATATCATCCAGAAGGGGACGGAGACGGTTGACCAGGCATTTAGACAAGACCTTATATATAACGTTACATAGGCTGATTGGCCGGAACTGGGATACTGTCTCCGGATCATCCGTCTTCGGAATCAAGGCTATCACAGTGTCATTGATACCACTCGGCATGACCCCGGTTCTAAAAAACTCCTTCACTGCCACAATCACCTCGTCTTTCACAATACTCCAACTTCTCTGAAAAAACCGAGCAGGGAAACCATCAGGTCCCGGTGCCTTGAGCGGACCAATTTGGAAGAGTGCATCCGATATTTCCACATCAGTAAATTCCGCACATAAGATCGCATTCATCTCTGGAGAAACTTTCTCCTCAAAAAGATTCAGCACCGGAGCGGCATCCAGGGAATCATCAGCGCTAAAGATTTCCTTGAAGTAGTCTGTTACCATGTGTCCCATAGCCTCCGGGTCTGAGTGATAGACACCGTCTCCATCACACAGTCTTTTAATTTTATTTTTCCTAGCACGCCACACTGCCTTGCTATGAAAAAACTTGGTGTTGCGATCTCCCTCCTTCAGCCAGTCGATACGCGATCTTTGCATCCACATCATCTCTTCACGGTACAGCAGTTCATTCATAGAGTCTGACACCTTCCGAATCTCCATTCTATCCGCATTCATTCTCATGAGTTCATCCAGTTTATTTCTCGCTAAGTCTAACTCACGGCTCACCGCACCAAATTTCTTCTTACTCCAGTTCTGCAGCTGACCCATCACGCGGCTGAGGCCCATCTGGATGCCGCCCAGCGTTGCTTTTGGTCCAGCAGCAACCCATGCCTCAGCGATACGCTCCTGCAAGCTGGGATCACGCTCCCACATGACTTCATAGTGCCTCCGCGACGGTCGCGGCCCTTGCGTCTCCTCCTTCATGCATTCGAGAACAATCATGGAATGGTCAGAGCATGGTGAAACCTTATGGACCACTCTCGAATCCGCAAAAATATCCCGCCAAGAGTTGTCAGCCACAGCTCGATCAAGGCGTACCTGCACATTTGCTCTTCCATGGCGCTTATTATCGAATGTGTAGGCATGGCCCGAGAAACCCAGATCCACTAGCTCGCAGACTTCTAGGGTGTCGCGAAGGCCAGCATTTGGCTCTCCGGTCTCGGTGAAGCAGAGAAGTGCTCGAAGCTCCACATAGCTTCATTAAAATCGCCAATAACACACCAAGGCAGTGATGATCTAGTTTTCAGTTCTTGCAATTTTGACCACATCAGATGCCTATTCTCCACCCTTGGCTCGCCATAAACACAAGTGAGCCTCCACATAGGATCATGAGGAGATAAGCTGACATAGACATCAATGTATCTTTCAGTCACCTCTCGCACATCCACAGTCAAATGCTCGTGCCAGTACAAAGCCAGACCACCGCTCCTACCATCACTGTCAAAACCAGTAAAACCTCTTAATCCTAACCTCGAACGAAGACGTCGCATCTTTTCGGCAGGTTGCCTAGTCTCTGCAAGGAAAACGATCTTCGCTTTTGCCAACCTAGAAAGGTCAGCAATCTCTCGAACTGTCGGTTTATTCCCAGCTCCCCGACAGTTCCAACTTGCGCAATTCATTGCTCCTGACGGGGCGCAACCTGCGTCCCCGTCAGTTGACCAGCGGCCCCAAGGCTGGTTGCCTCCGATGATTCCACCCCTTCCATCAGCTGTGTTTCACCTTCCCGAGCCATCTGTTTCGATTTCTTTCCACTCCTTTTCATCCTCCCCCGCTTAGGGTTTAAGCCAGGTGCAGCATCATGAAGGACAATGGCTTTCTCCTGCATCAACATGCACGCAATCTTCTCGCTTCCCTCTCCGAGCCTGCTTTCAAGGTTTTGATCTGCGTCCTTCAGCAAGCTCACATTGTTTCCCTGCCTCTTCCTTAGCAACTTCTCCCTTTGCTTCAGAAAGTTTGACGCAGTGTGTGTAGCACCATTGCGCAGCACCTCCATGATGCTCCCATCTGACCTGAGGCAATCCTCAATCGGGGGCACCCTGAAGGGGGAGAAGGTTACCCCTTTCGCTTCAGCTTGGTCTACACTTGCTCCGTTAGCTTCCTTCCTCTGCACTACTGTGTCTTCTCTTTTTGGTTGACCCTTGTCCATTTCCTCTGCATCAGTAGCTTTTTGGCAATCTCTGAAACCTGCTTAGCATCAATAATCAGATTGTTCTTGTCAGTTTTACCTCCCGACACATTCAGGTTCTCAACCGCAGACACCATCTGGTTGAACTCAATGACTAGCATTACGATTGCATTACTTTCTCTTTGCTGCAAGGACGGCCCACGATCAGGAGGATCATTAAGCTCCTCATCAAGGTGCCTGATTACCTTCCAACTCCTTGAGTGCAAACGGACCCATCGACTTTTGAACAGCAAAATTGCATCAGTGACCACTCTTTTTCCAGAAACTTGTGCTAATGATGCCAACAGGAGGTAGCAACTATGGATATTTGCGGATGGATGGCAGCTGGATGCAACTCGGACACAAAAACCAACAGATTCAGACCAGGACCAGCTCTTCATGTTACACGCACTGTCTGCCTGAAACAAATCCGTCTGTTCCTCTACCAACCTTACTTCAGAGATAGTGAAGCTGGGAATCGGCATTGGCGTAGGGGTGGGGGTGTTGAAGGACGGATTGATGCTTACCGTGGGCGGGATTGGGGTATTCTCCGCTCTAGGTTGCCCGGAGAGAAAGGCGGCGGCGCGCTGTCGGAATCGCCTGATTGCGAGGGAAGGTTCTCTGGAGTTGAGGACGGCCACTTTGGCTCTCCTCAAGAACTCCGAAGGGAGGAAATTGCTTTCCCTAGAAAGGGAACGGGGGATCGGGTTTCTCTCATCTTCGATTTTGGTTCTGGGTGGCGGATATTCATCGGGATCTCTCTGGATTGCGAAAACGCCATTGCTATCGCCAGAGAGGCGAAACGGCGACATATCTGTGTGGTCGAACTGTGAAGGGGGAAACTGATGGTGGTGGAGAATCGGAGATGAAAGAAGGTGGAAAGATGGAGAACACAATTGGGAGATTAACTGGATTGAAGAAGGAGAAGCAGCTTGGGAGAATCAGAGGAAGGAGATTGGCATCTCGCCATTCACCGGCATGTCGCCAAACGCCATACGGCAAGTCGACTCTTCTCCCCTTTCTCTCTCCAGCTCTTATCCAAAACAGAGGCCCCCGTCTGGACGAAGGGTTCCCCGGTAACTGAGCTCGAACAAGGGATTGAGATTTGACAGAACACACTCCAGGTTGATCCCGCTCGCGGGTCACGTGACCCAGAGCCGGCGACGAGCTCTCCCCCGCCCGAACCCTATGGAAATTGCATGAGGCGTAAAGCGATGTGAGCGCTAGAGAAGTAAATCAAGCAACCACCGCATAAAATCTAGAAAACCCACCACACACCCTAGGATCCGGCCGCCGGCTCGCGTCCTCGTCGCTGCGCCTCCAAGCCGCACCGCTCAAACCAGCCACGAAATCGCCAGAGAGGAAAAGAGGGAGGAGAGAGAAACGTAAAAGGGGGAAATGGGAGGCGTGGGGAACGTCCTGAATGCCGGGTCGGCCTACCCGCAGCGCCCACGCTCCCAGCCGCCCGTTACTGCCAATGACCACGCTCGCGACGCTGGATCAGGATGCCTTGGAGCGCAAATCTTGATGCGCCGGACGGAGTTGGTTGCCGGGGCACGTTCTCTAAATAGAATAACCGTTCATTTAATCCTAACCACATATTTAGAACTAACTACTAGAACTGATCCCTTGTGTGATCAGTTTCCCTGTTATATGATATTTGCACCACTCAAATTGCTACTGTTAGAGAGATGAGGGATAGAGGTTGGAATATGCAATTCAGACGATGGCTTGATGGTCCTCTGCAGCATCAAGCGTCTGTGTTGCGTAGTAAACTTTTGCGTGTTGCTCTGGGTGATGGTCCGGACAGACCTAAATGGAGGTTCACAAAATCTGGAGTCTTCTCTGTCAAATCTATGTACAGGAAGCTGTCCTCTGATGGAATTGACAGATCCTTTCGCCAACTCTGGAAATCGAAACTTCCTCTCAAAATTAAAATTTGGCTCTGGTTGATCTGGCATAACGCAATAGCATCAAAAGATAATATGAAAAAACGAAAATGGGTAGGGGATTATTCTTGCAGGTTTTGTCCTGCTAACGAAACCATTTCACACATGTTCTTCGACTGTCCTGCGGCAGTTTACATGTGGGGGATTGTGTGTTGTGCTATTGGCGCAAAACTAGACCAACTTGTTTTACTCAGTATTTTTGGTGGATTGCAAAGTTTTCCCCCTATGGGACAAACATTCACATAATTGGGGTCGCTGCCTTGTGCTGGGTGATTTGGAAAACCAGAAATAATGCTTGTTTTGAGAGAAAGTATATTTCCTCTCCTGTTGAACTCATATGTTACATGTGTGCCTTCTTACGGTATTGGGCAGGAATGCAGAAAATGGTGACAAACAAACGCTGGAAGAAGGAGCGGACAGGATTCAAGAGCTTGAGGATGCAGGGCGCAAACAATAAGCCGCAGTTGAGGTTGGAAAAATGAGGAGCCTGATGAGGAGATGATCGGCAACACCTGGATGTGATGTCTGTAGTCGTCTGTTCTGCCTTGTTGCGTTAGCAGCGTGTTCGTCTGGAAAAAAGTGGGGTATCTCTACCAGTCCTTAGGAGTTTATGTCCAAGGGCTGCGTCCCCGGTTGAGGTTTGTAATGTTTGGCTGGACCTCTTGCACTTTGGCGTCTCTTCTCTGTTTGTGGTGGCTGTTTATGCTGCTGGTTGGTCGCAGTGTATATGTCCCTGGTTAGTGTCGCTTTAGACTGGAGATGTTAGAACTTTCCTTGTGCTCCTGTTTGAGCAGCTTTTCTCGTTTTTTTTTGTTTTCTGGTTTGTAAGGATATTGTTCTGTTATTTCATAATAATGGAGCCCGGCTCCTCGGTGGGGGGAGTTGTATGTAAAAAAAAAATTAGAACTAACTACTAAAATTAATTTAAATTATCAATAGGTATACCTTACATGCTTACATGGTTGACCGGCTCATGTTTTGCATCGTCGTGGTTAGGTCCCATTGAATCAAATTGGATCGTATGCATGCTTGCTATGTAATTCTCCATTTGCTTGTCCTCGCTCAGTGCATGAAATTCCATTTGGATAAGTTGCTCTGTACGCCCCTGATGCCGCTCCGTTTCCCTAGTTTGTGGCTTCCGTTACTCGGTGACGCGCGCCCGGCCGGCTGTTGAATCTTACTAGGTATATTAGCGCGGCCTATGCCGCACGTTTTTCGTTAAATCTAAATTTGGAAATGTTGATATTTAATAGGTGTGAAGATTTGAAATTTTTTGAATCGCGAAGAAAGTTTAGGGGTAAAAATTGTGAAGTTTTCGAAATTTAATCAAATTAGGGAGTTATTCAGATTTGAATTTTTTTTTGCATATGTAAAGTGGGTAGATTTGAAAGGCACTTTTTTTTGAATTATTCAAATGTATGTGCCATGCTCCTGTTTGGTGAAATTTAAATTTAGAAACATCGATATGCAAATATGGTGGTTACAACTTGTAGAGTTTTTATGAAGATAGATCAATCGTTTTGCTGGTTGAACAAAAATTTCAATGTTATTTACAAATCTATTACAGTAGATTGAAATTGGAAAAAAAGAATTACAATTATTCTGCAAAATAAAATGCTCTGCATTTATTTTTTCTTCTTTTTTATTATTATTGCAATGTTGTTTTATTGCAAATGAAATAAAAAGAGGGAAAAAAAGATATGAATGTTGAATTTCAATGTTTTTACAATTTTATTTGAACAAATTAAAATTGGGAAAGCATTTTTCTTCTCTTTGATTGTTATTTCCAATGTTGTTTTATTGTAAAACAAAAGGAAAGCAAATAAGAAAAGAAAAGAAATAGAAAGTATTTCCAATATTGTTTTACTGTAAAACAAAAGGAAAGCAAATAAGAAAAGAAAAGAAATAGAAAAATGGAGCTAAATGGAGGTGGAATGTCATTTTCACAATTTTTATATTTGATATTGTAGTTGTTTTAATTAAGCAATAATTATAGTTGTTTAATGATGCATGAAAATGTGTTAGACGTAAAGATTTTAATTTTTTGATTTTTTTTATAATTATGGTTTGGGATTAAAAGTTATGAATTTTACAATTTGCATATGTTTTAAATTGTGGTTTGGAAGATATTAATTTGAAAATTTGCATGCATGTAAATGTGTTAGTTGTAAAGTTTGTAATTTTTTTTAATTATGGTTTGAAATTGAAAGTTATGAATTTTACAATTTGCATATGTTTTAAATTGTGGTTTGGAAGATATTAATTTGAAAATTTGCATGTATGTAAATGTGTTAGTTGTAAAGTTTGTAATTTTCTGAAAATTTTGGTATATTAAATTTTTTTTTTCTGAATTATGGTTTGAAAGTTATGTATTTTACAATTTGCAACAATTTTCAGTAATTTTTTTAAAACTAACAGTGGGTCCCGCATGTCAGTCTTTTTATTAATTTTGAAACGGGTGGGCCAGCGTTGACGTCGTTGGTGACGTCAGCCGGCGCGGCGGAGCCGCCGGAGCTGCCGAGCTCGCGGCTGGGCAACGGCGAGCGCGCGGGAGGCAGGGAGCGGGCTGATCTGCAAGGCAGCGTAGAGGCGAGTCGAATGGGCGGCGCGGCGAGCCTTTTGGTTGCCGGAGTCGCCGGCGGCGACCAATTCCGCGGCGGCGGATGTCGAGATGGGCCGTGGCGTTGCGGCGGTGATTCCGAGCGATTCCGGCCGTCCCGCCGCGCGTCTGTGGGCGAGGATGGTGAAGGCGCGACGGCGCACCTCGCTGTATACTTCGATTTGAACGGGGAAGCGCGGAACGGCGGGGAGAGGCGTCGGCGGCGCCGGCGAGGTCCGCGCCGTTCGCGAGAGAGAAAGGGGAGGGGAATTTGTGCGGACGGTTTTGCATAAAAGTCCATGTCTTTTTGTGTAATTACAAACAGGTCCCTCGCAGTGTAATAAGTTGGACCGCGGGTTTCTTTGCGGAAGTTTCGGGTTCTTTTTTGTAAGGTTCTCTGCGCCAAAAATCGTGCGCCACGACGTGTCGCTGTGCGATTGGAAGAAATCCCGAGCTACAGTAATACTGTAGCTCGCACGATTTTTAAAGTGATCTGAATCGTTGGCTGCGTTGATCGGATGGTCCGTGTTAAAAGGGCGACGTGGACACTGGGTTGGGGGTGAATCTGACGCCTTTTATATATAGTAGAATATATGCCACTCGATCTAATAAGCCCCACGGGAGGCATCATCAAAGAGGAATTAGCTTACGTGAGGTATTGTATTGGATTTGGACTTTATAAGGTTGTACATATATCTCAGGATCTCTTATTTTTTTTGCGAAACACAGTACAACGCAGACGCTCACAAACACACTCGTACACTCACCCCTATGAACACACACACGCACACGCTACCCCTATGAGCATCTCCGAGAGACTGAGCCGACGGATGGTCTTGAGATTGACAAAGTCACCACGGACGACTCGCTGTCGACGGAAACGTCGCCTCCCACTGAAGAATATTCCACCTAAATGAGAAACAACAGCGTCAAATCTGGGGTTTGAAATCTGATGGGTTGAGGGTACAACCACCCTCCTAACCATCTTGGCACAGGCAAATTCTCGTCTCTTATTAAATCACATCCACGTGGCTGTAAAAAAAACTGGTACATGCCTATTGAACCTAGAATTGTAGTCTGCGGATGTACGTGTTCATTTTTTTTGCTGGTATCGTTGCAACCAAGGTAGCTAGTCCGGCTGGTTTGTTAAACGGACAATGTTTTATCGTGTCAAACGTTTTACGTGACTACTAATATTTTATTAAATCCTAACCACATATTTTAGATCTAACTACTAAAATTAATTTAGATGATGTAGCTTAACGTGGTGGCTTTTGTAGACACCAGTATATTGCTTTTAGTATATAATAATAGATAGAAATAGAATATATAAGGTTTTCTAAATTCAGGAAAAATAAGTTCGGGAGTAGGATTCCCGCGTCAGGAAATATGGATTGTGTTGACGCGCTGGTTTTTTAGTGAAACGATCCTGCGCCAGCTGTTCGAGCGATCTTTGTGTTACGTGGGCTGCTTACCTGGGCTTTCGGCTCGGAGAAACTTGCATGAGCGAGATGGTGAATGGAATTGCTAAATGCGATACATAGGCCATCGGTGACACTCAGGTCTGATTACCATGCACTCTTGGAGTATTGGACTTGGGGCTTTATCCTGGGGCTAAGAACAACGTGCTGATCTGCTGGACTATTGTGATGGTGGATCGTAGACCTTGTAAGGTTCTCCAATGGTGGACTACACGAAGAAGACACATGTTTTGCCGACCTAGTAAGGTTCTTACACAGACTAGGGCTTTATCTCCGATGGTGGACGGTTGACAGTATTCTTCATTTGTTGACCAAACTAACATCAGAGATCCGATAACGCAGATAAAGAAAGCTAAATTGGTACTTACAACTTATTTCACACAAATAAACCATAGCATGTCGAAACGAACCTAACAACACGCTGAAATTAACGTTAGCTCTTTGCCCCTAGCTAGATCATTGCGCGAGAGGCACAAACGCTTTACTGTGTGAGCGACTGAGCGCAGGCATGCAGCAGTTAATTAGGCGCCTTCAACATTCAGAACTCTCCCGTCGCCGGAGGCAAGTACTCCATCACAGGGTCCCTCACCGCCTCGGAGGCCAACGACGAGGAGACGGAGGAGTTAACCATGTTCAGTATGCTGCTCCAGTAGCCCTCCTTGTCCTCCTCCCCCTCCTCGTTCTGTTCACCGGCGCCGGCATCTGACGAAGCCACCACGAGCCTTTGGTCCGTGGCGGCGACAGGAGAACAGTCGAGAAGGACACTGGCCAACGTCTCGGTTCCGACAAAGCCCGGGTCGGCGCCGCCACCGAAATGGTCCTCTTCTCCGTACGACTGCAGGGGCTGGACTGATGTGCCGTGGATGTCGTGGGACGCACAATTGAAGAGCGCGCTCTCCGAGAAGCTGAGCGTGGATGTCGGCGAGTCGAGCACGCTGGACGAAGCGTGCGGCGAGGCGAGAGCCCTGAGCTTGGCCTCACGCGCCAGGCGCGCCTCGGCCTCGAGCCGCGCGCTCTCCCACTGCGCCGTGTGGCTGAGGTGCGCCGCGACCCTGGAGCGCCGGCCGGAGCCGGAGCCGGAGCTGGCGGCGTCAGCGTCGGCGCGGGGCTTGTGCGTGACGGGGTCGATGCCCATCTTGGCCAGGCGCTTCTTGAGGTGCGTGTTCCAGTAGTTCTTGATCTCGTTGTCCGTGCGCTTGGGCAGGTGCGTCGCGATCGCCGACCACCTGCAGGAGAGGGAAGAAGAACATACACACACGTTACACGATCGTTTTACCCATGTTTACTACGATGAAGAAGCAATGGAAGCCGTACGTAAATGATTAGAGGTGAGTGTGGTGACTGGTGAGAGGCGTGATTGAAGACGCGCGGGGTACAGATACAGATGCAGCACCGACAGAGATGGGAGGGAATGATGTGTCAAAATGACAGGACGGCAACCGAGCGGGCGGTGACTGACAACTAGGGGGCTCAGCTGCTTCAATGCAAACGTGAGTGCGTGACTAACCAACCCAACTGGTTTAAACGTAGTAAGTAAGACCAAGATCTCTTATTTTTACCCTGTGATAGTACATTAGTACTAAGTACTGTCCTGAACGGGGTTGTCAGAGGTAAAAGGTATGCAAATGAGCTGTTCTTCTTACATCTTCTAGTACTTTGTTCATCAAGCTCCCCTGCCTTGCCTTGTTGGTTCCGAAGGAGAGTAGAGATAGTGAGAAACAAAAGGTGTGCAATGAGGCATGAATTAGCATGCAAACGCGTGGTTTCTTTCTAGCAAAGTTGGTGGATCCGCTTCGAAAATTCAGAGAGCAAATGTATTCCCGCATGCAGGATCAGAATTTCACACACGGATGGATGGATCGACCCACGATAGATGGATGGAATTAATGGATCAGCTCACCTGTTACCGAGCAGCGCGTGGAGCTGGATGATGCTCTGTTCCTCCTGCAGTGTGAACTTGCCCCTCTTGATGTCCGGCCGCAGGTAGTTTGTCCACCGGAGCCGGCAGCTCTTGCCGCACCGCCGCAGCCCTGAACACACACACGCACATACGCATCAGAGACAACATCGATCATGGCCGCCTTTCACAAGATAATTAAGTTTCCACGGCCGGGAGGGGAGTTCGGTCACTGACCAGCCTTGGCGGGCAGCGAGCGCCAGCAGCCGTGGCCGTGGTGTTCGATGTGCGCGAGCAGCTTCTGGTCCTCCTCCGGTGTCCACGGCCCCTTCTTCAGCCCGGCCTCCTTCTCGCAGCACGGCGATCGCCCCATCGTCCTACAGTTTACACCAGCAGGTGCAAGAAGACAGTACACTCTTGGGAAAGCTATAGCTGCTGCTGAAGAGTGACGGCCAAGTCCAGTGACACAAGCGACATAAATAGGGGGTCTGCTCTGCTACTGATGACTTAAGAGTGACTGGCTAGCTAGCTGCCCAGTGCAGTGCGGGATCAGAAGAATCTTCTTGGGTTTCAGTGAGACCGAGGCGACCCCTGCCACGTACGCCAAAGATGGCCCCACTGGTCAGCGCGAGGGCAAGATCGGGATTCCTCAGTGCCTCGCTGCTATGGCCTACCGGTCTACCGGAGGACCGATCTCCGCCGCGCGTCGGGATCAAAGGCGAGCGGCGGACGTCAGATCGTGTGCGTGGGTAGGTGAGGGTGACGTACACGCGATGCACGGTGCACGGTGCACGGGTCTTTTCGCCGGCGTCTCTGCGTCCGCACCGGCCGACCGGGCCGATGTTGACAGCGTTTGGTGCGAGCGAGGTTCTTTGCCGCCGCCGCCGCCGCTGGTGCAGAAAGCTGTCTACGTTGTTACCGCAGGGTTTTGCTCCGTCTCACCGACGGCACCCCCTCTCGTCCCCAAGCAAGAGCGATGGACCGGACGGCTCCACCGGGGCGAGGTTGCATCGTCAAATCGAGAACAGAGGTTGCATCGTCAAATCGAGAACAGGCTTGGCCGCCGCGGGCGCGACTGTTACTCGGTCGTCCCAAAAAAGGTGAAGAAGGAGTGGCAACCCTCGGCGCCGCTAAAGTTGCTAAAACCGGAGGTGCGCGACGAGCCACGGTGGCTGGCAGGCTACCGCGTGCCATCGTAGCTGCGCCACCCCAATAGCGACGAGGATCCGGGGTTCTAACACGATTCAGCTGGCCTCCGTCGAGATCGCGTACCAATGGTGAAGTTATGTCCAGTTTTAATGTATGAACAGTGCCCCCAAGCTTAGAAAAACTATGACTTCTGTCCAGTTCTACATCTGCTGATCAAGTTGGTCACCTCGCCACCCGTACTGTAGTTCTACAAGGCTACAATGAGCACTGAACATTTTGCGCATAGAAAGCGCCACGACGGCACCACTGGCGTAACCATTTTCTTTTCAGCATTGCTTGCGACGGCATTTTGTAGTGTTTGCAGTTAATTTGATAGGTACAGGGCGTATTTATTTAACTTGTCAATGTACTACAAGTAAAACAGATGAATTTCCAAGAAGGTTAGATGGTTCAGCAAACTCGCGGGAAACCGGCCAAGAACCCCAACTGCCTGCTCGAAACAGCCATGACTATCACGATCGCTAGTAGTAGATCGACACCTAGCTTCGGATGGAAATGAAGCTCACTACAATGCGCCACCCGATTAGGAAGACGAGTAAAGTACCTCGGATACTGTCAGCTCCAACACCATTCATACTACGGTCATAAGCTTGGGGAAAAGTAAATGTGGCTCTGACCATTCAGTGGAACAATCAGATGCAACGAATACTCTCTTTCCTTTCCTTTCTTCCCTCTCCTCACCCAGCCTTGAGAGTCGCCTCCGAGCTCCCGGCACCACCTCCCTCCCTCCTCGCTGGCCTTGCCGGCCGGGGACGGATGCGGGGATGGTGGCCGGCCCTGTATATAGTAGTTTTAGGTGTTTGTATGCTACGGCTGTCCGGCGCTATGCCGAGTTTGGTCTGCTGTCTCCCGTCGCGCGGGGAGAGACGGTGGTTGGGGCGCTCTGCTTCCATGCCCTCAAGGTGGGGAACATGGCGGGAGGGTGGATCTGGTCGATCACCTTTAAATAACCGCGGTGGAGCTACGAATCGGGCGGATCTGGGAGTTGGCTGCTCTTCGTCTTGCCGTCGTGGGGGCGGGAAGAAGGAGGGCGTTGACCTCGATTCGGTGAGGCCTGATGTTGTGGCTCTGCAGGAAACTCGGGCTCATGGCCTCTCATGGGCTCCAGATGCCTTCTATGAAGCTTCAAGCACGGAGGATCCCAAGCGACGGCGAGATGCGCCGCCGCTATTTCTTTTCGTCGAGGTGAGTCTCTCTGCTTCTGTCTCTGGCTGGCCGAGGTGGCAAAGGGAGAAGGAGGTGGAGGTGCTCGCTCTGTTTTTGGATGGCGTGGTGGTGGTGGTGGTTCTCTGTGGCGTCTTTGCTCCGGCCGGCCGTGGCGGCGAGGGGAGTGGTCGCCTGGAGGACGGGTGTGCTGGGTGGCTGGTCTGGCCGATGCGGAGTCGGCGGGAAGAGTGGTGGTTCGTGGAAGCAGGTGCTACGGCTGTGTTCGTTCAGCGTTCTGGCTGTTCGTCGCGTCGCGGCGGCCGGTTCTGCAGCCTGCTACAATGGTGGAGGTGCTTGCTTTCCCGGGAATGGCGGTACGGCGACTCTGGCGGAGGCTAGGTGTTTGGGGTGTGGGGTGGATCCGTCTGTGATCTTTCCTGTTGTCTGAGGTGTTTGTGCAAGTTTTCTGGGTCTGGTTGTATTTCTTGGTTCTCTCTGGACCTGGTTGTAATTTGCTCTGAGCTCCTTAATATAAGTGGCGGATCTTGTTAAAAAAAAAAACAATTAGATGCAGAGTACTACACCCAGCACTGTAGTACGGCCTCCCAGAACGACCGACCGACCGACACAGTGGTTTTTATTACAGTTCCACCGCGTCCGGAGGAAGAGGAATGAGAACGGGTGGCAGAGTTTTACCTGGAACAGAGGCAGTGAAGTGAGGTGAAGACCGGCGAAGGAGTTCAACCGATGGAATGGCCCGCCCGACTGACATGGTCAATGGTCGCATTTTCGGCACGAGTACATTTATTATACCGATCGGAATCGCAGGGAGGCACCCCCTGTGTTCCGGTGAAACTAGATTCGTGCTCTGCGATGCAGACAGCGCACGAGACCGTGTGGAGTAGTAGTAGTCCCACTCACTGCAGTCTGCAGTAGATTAACCGCGTAAATGACCACGCGTGACCCTAATTCATCACGCGAGACAGCAGCTAGCGGTCCAAGGGTTACTTCTTCCAGCTCCAGGACCAGGACCCCTCCCTGCACTCCTGCTCTGCTCTCTTCTCTTCTTGGCCGGCCTCCATTGGCAGACACCTGAACATGGCTTGCACAGCCTAGGTAATAGTAGTGTTTTCCTCGTTGGTCTCTCTCGGTGTTCGGCCAAATTACTGGAACGAGATCCTCTGACGTAGAGCGTAAAACTGCAGAGGGACGTCGTTCCTCGTGGTTCGCTCGATGCGCATCGGACGGTTGTTGCTCGAACTCGCTGGGAACGCAACGAAACAGTAGGCCCAAAGCCCATAGAGAGGAAAACAGCACGCTCCCAGCCCCCGCTCAGAACAAAAAACCTCCCCTTCCTTAAATCGCCGCCGCCGTCCGCTCGCCGGCATGTCCAGCTCCGCCTCAGTGGCCAGCGCCTTGGAAGTTCACTGCCACACAAAGGAGGAGCAGGAGCACATGTCGGCTGGGTAGCCGTGCTCGACCTCTGCGCTGCCGCTTCCCGGTGCACGCCGGCCGCGTCCTCCAAGCCGATGAGCATCCTCTGTTGCCGCCACCCTTGCGCATGCTAGCCGTTGTCCTCCGAGTTGTTCTGTGACTGAATAAGAATTGTAGTTGCAACTTGTACATGTGTAGAACTACACAGATTGTAAAGGAATATATTCCTGTGTTTGATCGAATGTACATATGCAGAAATCTAAACTGAGCTGAATGCCAAATGTGGCTCTACACTGAATTGAACTAAATGGCACCCAAACCTGAACTTGAACTGAACTACACGGGATGCTTGATAAAGTTTAACAAATTACTTCCATGAGAAACAGAAAACTTCACAATCTTTGATCACAACAGTACACTAATCATCAGTGTTATTCTCTTTAGTTAACAACACCAGGTACATACTCCAAATTGACAATCTTTGATCACAACAGTACACTAATCACATGATCACAATACACAAAACTTCACTAATTCACATTTAATATTTTGTAACAATTCCACTTCAAATTAATGTAACATTCAGTCACACTATTCACTAAACTCCACTAGAATCGGATGATTCCAATCTGAATTGAACATTCAGTCACACTTCTCATTGTACTATACACTCAATTTACATCAATTACAATCTCAATTTGGTAATTGGCTTGTCTCTGTCAGGCATTCTTGCTGTCGTTGCTTCTATCCTGTTTCTGCACATCGGAAATTGAAACACCAGAACGTAGGCAATTTGGCAATTGGCTTGTCTCTGTCAGAGCAACCATCCAAGAAGACTAGGCGTAGGCGGTCTTGCCTTCGTGGCCTCGACTATCCGGCGGAGTGGACGACAAGATAATGAGGACGATGCTTGGTCGCGGCTCAAAGGTGTCGACTGCTCCGGGACATCGAGCCCGTACACTGAGCAGGCTGCTCGGCGGCGTCACGCCCTGGAAGGCGCGGCAATGGCTGGTTCCTCCGTGGAGCGAAGTCGCACCCTGACGGAGCTGTGCCGGCTCTTTCCCTTCCCGCCGGCGTAGCGAACCTAGGGCGAATCGAGAGCGACTGACTGGTGACGATGGCTGGATTGAGGCGAGAGCACTCGGCAGCGTCAGACTGGGCCTTATGGGCTGCTTATTTCTGTTGCGAACCGAGCGAGCAAGGAGCTTCGCGCGATTGTCGTCCGATGCGCATCGAACAAACCAAACACAACGACGTCCCTCTGCAGTACTTCCGCCAAAGTCAGACGATCTCGTTCCAAATTACTTGGGTCTTTCTGACTGAGTCCACATGCCCGTCCTTCTCGCTGTATATATCTCAAATGGCAAGACTTTCAAACAGCCTTTTGCGGCCAAACAAAGTACTGCTCTGTATTTTCGAAATGCAGAAATTCAGTTTTCAGATATCCATTTGTTCCACTGTAAAATGAATACAATGAGGTGGTCGGACCGTCGGAGTAAACCCATTGTCAGTCAGTCCGAAGTTTACTTCATACGTACCATTCATTCAGAGGGGGGTGCATGCACCGAACAGTCCAATAGAGGCGCGCTCAAACCCGTCCAGTTTTCAGACTGGCTGCGAGAGCAGGAGCTAGCAGCTAAGCCTTCTCCGTTGTTCGTACCCGCGACGCGCGCTCGGCATCGATCGGATCGACGGAAACGATGGCGCAACCACCGGCTCCGGCCGGGTACTACGTAGATCACAGGGACAGGCACACATGGTTCAATCAATACGGGGTGGGGTGAAAGGGATTGGCTCTACCTCCTCTAGGTGGGGAATACTCCTATCCTATCCTATCCGCAGCCGGCCGTGCGACGTCCTTGCCTCACCCTCAGCGGCGGCGACGCCGGAAAAGACAAAACCTCCTCCTCCTGGTGTGGCCGCCCCAGGAGAAGAGAAGAGAAGAGAAGACGAGGGTGGTTTTTCCCTTTCGCGTTTAAGACTCTGTGTCTCTGTCTGCGAAGCCCGTCGCCATCGGTCTACCATGTACCCTGGCTAGGGTGGTGAGTAGAGTACGTAGTACCGGTAGAGCAGCTACGTGCTTCTGTCCAGGGAGGCGCTGGATGAGATCTGACGGTACTGCGTGATTATATATGTAATAATAAGGATTTAATCACCACGGGCGAGATGTGCTAGCTACGATGTGATCTGACAGTGTGTGTCGATCAAGCATTCACCAGGCAGTACTCTCTTATTATTTTTATTTTTTTCGAAAAAGTCCAACGATCTATTAATCATCCACAGTAGTAATACAGAAGACCCAAAAAGTAATAAAAATTAAAGATAGGTCAACGAACCACCTAGCGACGACTACCGACACTGGAGCGAGCCGAAGGCGCGCCGCTGTCCTCGCCCCTCCTTCACCGAAGTCGGGGAAAGATTGTCGTTGTAGAGCTTGTTATAGTAGACAGACGGGAAATCGTCGTGCTAAGACCCCAAAGGGCCAGCACACCGGAGCAGCAACAATCGCCAAAGATGAGAACCGTAGAACGGAAGAACTTGACCTGCAACCACACCGAACACACGAAAACCAACAAGATCTCAGGAGATCCGTCGGACACACAACTCCACGCGCCCTCCACTAGCGCTAGACGCACCAACGGAGTGGGGATAGGGCGGGGAGTACCTTATTCTGACACCGGTATGTAGCCGCCACCTCACCACCCGGACGAAAACACAAAAACTAGCTAAAACAGCAAACGGGAACCCTCCCCCCGACGAGAGGCCGGTATCCGTTGAGTATCATGGTTATTTAGGAAATATGAGATAGAGTAGGATTCTATTCTACCTTGACTTGTACTCCAAGTAGATCATTGTACTCCTATATATATGCCCATGGGGCTCAAGCAATAAACAACGATTCCACCAATCCCTCTCTAATCCTTCTACATGGTATCAGCCTTACTTCGATCCTAAACCCTAGCCGCCGCCGCTTCCGCACCGCGCGCCCCCGGCGAGGTCGATCTCCATGATCTCCGCCGGGGGCCGCGCCGCCCGTACCTAGGGTTCGTCCGCCGGTCCTGTGGACCGGCTGCCCTAGAGTCTTTTCTCCCGATCGCTTGATCGCGGTTTTTCTCTCGCGCCGGTCGCCTTTGTTCGGCGTTCTTTTTTGGTTTTCCGATCTAAGATCGGTTTGCGTCGCCCACCGCCGCCGTCGTTCTCACGCGCCTCTACTCCGACACCGGCGCGACTACCGGCATCTTCCCCGACACGGCGGCTTCGCGCGCCGCCTCGGCGGCTTTCGCGCGATGCGGCGACCCGTAATGGCCGCCTTCCGCGCTTCAGTTCGCCCGTCACCCTCGCCGGCTGTCGCCGCCCCTGCTCCGATCGGGACTCCTCCGCTCCTCGCCGCCACCATAGTCGCCTCATGCACGGCGCTGCATCGGCCGCTCGGGCCGTCCGCCGCGGTCGCCTGGCTGCCCGCTTGGGCGCCGGCGTCGCGCCTCGCCCACGTCGACCATTGACGCCCTCTTCTACTCGGACGCCTCCGCCACCCCGCCTCCATCGTGGCCACCTCACGCACGGCGCTGCGTCGGCCGCTTGGGCACCTCCACCGTGGTCGCCCGACCGCACGCTTGGGCGTCGACGCCGCACGTCGCCTGCGCCGGCCTACGCCTTCATCACCGAGCAGCACATCCACCTCGCGGGCAATCGGATTGGCCATCCGCCCGCCCGCGATCAGCCCCATCCACGTCATGCCGCCGACCTGATCAGTCGCCCGCGTGCGCCTCCGCGGGATCCCGTGAAGATCGTCCAAGTATGAACGCCTATCCACCGATCAAGCAATGGGATGCCGCTGCGTCGCCCCTTCAGGCCGCAGCGCGGCCTCCTCGTGGTTCTCAGGGTGGCTACCTCGACCTGCGCGCTGCCGATGCGTCGCCCCTTCGGGCCGTAGCGCCGCGGCACGCGGTCCACGCCGCCGCCCCGAGGCCGTCCCCGTGGCTGCCCGACACGCACGTCGCCGCTGCATCGCCCCTTCGGGCTGTAGCGTCGCGGCACGCGGTCCACGCCGCCTCCCCGAGGTCTTCCCCGCCATCGCCCCCGATACGCGCGCCGCCGCTGCGTCGCCCTTTCGGGCCGTAGCGCCGCGGCACGCGGTCCACTTCGCCGTCTCCGCGCGTCGACTTCTACGTGGAATGCGCTGCGCCGCCTCCCTAGGCGCGGGAACGCCACCGTCCGCGCTTGGTCTTCGTCATGTTGTCGGGTTCTTCTTCGCCTACTTCGAGCACCGTCGCCGCGCTTCTACACCAGACCGCCGTGGCCCTTCACAGGCCACCGCCGCCGTCGCCGATCACATCTTCGTCTTCGTCCAGTACCTGCTCATCGCCAGCGTCGCCGTCATCTTCCCCGACCACTTCATCTACTCCGAGAGTTGCGGGCGACATCGGCACCTTCTACCCCACGCCGGTTGACGCCGCACCCGTCGTCGAGTCCTCCTCTGCTGGCCCCTTCGACATGGCGTACATCTTGTACTTGTCCCCGTCTACGCATGCCCGGTGCTGGCAACACCGCCGTGTGCCTTCGTCTACGATGTGTCCCCGGGTCTGGCAAGCCTGGTGCGGCGCCTCGTCAACATCAACTAACTTACCATCATCGCGCCGCTGCAGCTCGCCGAGCCACGCCGCTTCTTCCGACGCGCCGCTGTGACTCGCTGATCCACGCCGCATCCTCTCACCGCCCCTACGCATGCTCGGTGCCGACAACACCGATACGTGTCTTCGTCCACGACGTGTCCCCAGGCTTTGCGAACCCGGCGCGACGCCTCGTCCACATCATCTACTACCCGGCGCCACTGCGCCCTGACTACCGGCGCACCCTTGCGCCCGCGGCTCCACGACGGCTCCCTCGACACCGGCAACCCCGACTCGACATCGACCACGGCTACGCTCTCGACTACCTCGACCACGGCTACACCACCCTACGCTCTCGGCTACCTCGACTTCGGCACAAAAGGGCTACCGCCTGCTTGGGAACCTCATCGGCTACCACTCCAGCCACAACTTCCGCGATGCGTCGACCGCTACGACTGTGGTGGGGATGTCTGTCGGCTCCGTATTCGGATTCTTCTCCAGTCTCACCGTCTGCGTCGCTACGTTGTGACTGCGGGGGGATGTTGAGTATCATGGTTATTTAGGAAATATGAGATAGAGTAGGATTCTATTCTACCTTGCCTTGTACTCCAAGTAGATCATTGTACTCCTATATATATGCCCATGGGGCTCAAGCAATAAACAACGAATCCACCAATCCCTCTCTAATCCTTCTACAGGATCCGCTGCCCGTCCAAGGCCTGGAAGGCAAGTGGCGGCCAGGACGGAAGACCTAATCGCCTTTCGATCGCCTCCTCTGTCTCGTACCGGTTCGGTGGACCTTGCTTTGTTTGAGTACAGAACTCTCTTATTTTCGATTCTCATGTACTAGAATAAAGGCAATTTCTAGCTACTCGATACTCGATCTCTGGTGTGCGAGTATGTTCACATTCGGAAAATTTAATGTCCTGGCTCTTGAGAGACTGGAAGCTACATGTTGTAACTAGATCAAGACCTTAATTGTCTTCGGATATTAAGATATGAAGTTCTAATAATTTCCACGACCGGATCCGTGGCGCACTGGTAGCGCGTCTGACTCCAGATCAGAAGGTTGCGTTTTCGATTCACGTCGGGTTCAGTTCCCCGATCCTAGTACGGTTCCTTTTTCCCTAACCCTAATTAAAGTTTATGGCGCCGCAATTGGGCCCTTTCTGCTTCATTTTCATTTTTTTGCTCCCGATCTGAGCAGAGCATCGGCCATGGGCTGCCCAACAAGACGGAGCCTTATGGGCTGTTAAGCCTTTTACATTTCCCTCCTAGCCCTTTTTCCTTTATGCTTTCCTGGGCCAGTTGCTGTTATATTCTTTTTTTTACGTGATTGCTGTTATATTCTTGACAAATATAGCAATCACTCTAAATGTTTTCTTGAATCTGCTCCAGGATTTTCTCTAATAAAATTGAATACAAGTGTATTTCCGCTAATGTTCCCTCGGATGTCAGATAAAAGTGTATTTCCAGTGGCCCTTCATTCTAAAATCATTCTTGTTTCGAAGTTTTTGTGATATGCTTGTCGGAGAAATTCCCACAATAACAAATATGAGGCGGTGTAAGTGCAATGGTCAAAGAGTTTTAGCACATAGAGAAGAGTTATACAGATTCGATTCTTGGGAAACAAACATATGTTTACGTATGTTCTGTTTCGAGGTGTTGCATATGTTTATAAAGTATCGAGTCGTGTGTGCGGTGTTGAGTCATCCGTTCTGGCTACTCCCTACCCTCGGGTAGGGTTATAAGGTCCCGTATCGGTTTACATTCGGAGCCCTAATCGCATATGAAACTATCCCATGTATTCTGGTATGTCTAAGCTGACCATTGTACACCATTTCACCTTTGTTCTTCGTGGACTCCGTTTCGTGGGTTTGGCCCACTCCGTGATTTAGGGCGGCCTTTGTTTTCAGTGAGGTACGACATATTTTAGGTACCCGTCAATGCTATCCAAATCTACTGATCTCATTCAGATCCTCGTGCAGTCTTTTGGTCATGTTCACTTCAGCACAGTCGTCGTCTCATAGTGTAAGTGAAGATTAATAAGATCACAAGGGCACAATATATAGCCCATGGCCACATTCATTCCATATTTTCCTCGTCATTTCTAGCCAACTATAGATTTGGTATCTAGTTTAACAAAGTATATCGTCATATTCGATGACTTTGGTCTAAAACAACATATGACATATGATCCAAATGTGTCACCTAACGAAATGACGTGGATAGCCACCCGTTCTCCTCCATGTGTTCTACATCCAAACAAGGGTATCAAGGGGAGAAGATCCACTAGCTTCATCACCATAGCCATTATGTTATCAACCCCCCATTATTCAGTTGTAATCCTATCTATTTTGATATTCGATACATTGTGGCTTTGTATGTGGATTATCATAATCATCCATCCCTACTTGTTGTGACTATCTCTATCAAGAATTACGTTGATATGCTAATTTCTTTAATTCTTGAGGCTATAGGGGAACCCTAACCAAACATTGATTGAAGTGTGGTAAATTATTTGATGAAAGTAGTATGTATGTGATCATATTCTTTATTGTGTTGTGTGAATGTCCACAACACATCCACAACTTGGTGAGGACAAATAATATTATCAACACCATAGGGATGTGGGAATCCAAGGTACAATGATGGCAAGACCTACCTTTGGTCCACTCGGAACTATGGTGTGGGAAGAATGGAGTCGCATCCGCTTTATGCCACACCCACGGGGAAACTGTTAATGGGTGTGAATGATACGTGGCTAAGGTTAGCGGGTACCTTATTTAGGCTCCTTCATCATGAAACACATAGAAGGACCCTAGAATATTTTTTCCATGTACTTTTATGTTTGGATAGCGGGGTGCCGGGTCACCTCCAGACGTCCTTAGCACTATAAGATATCAAAAGTTTCTCGATCTTATGTGCTACATCATTCAACTTTTCTCTTACAAATATTTACAATATTGCGATCTCTCCATGAAATCGTTATGTTTCGAAGAACCTCTTGCACATTCAAAGTAGACTATTTACACGAGACAATCGGTGAACACATAAGCTCCTGATGTAATTATTACTCGTATTTCAAAAACTTACTGCAATTACTTTGTGCAATTGTAGAATATCAGTTGTTGTCCACATAATGCAATATGAAGAGCCCATCATCCACCAAGTATTCTAAAATAGCACTGATCAAGCACGCCCTCCTTTTCGGCTTGATTACAATATCTAATCAATCACCATAAAATGTATCGAGGAGAGAGGGTCCCCTTGCTGGACACTTCTTTGTTTTTTGGGAAGATTGGACCCACATCATCGGTCACCTTGACCGCAACGCAACCTTTTTAGCCAAAGTTATCTACACAAATCCTCTAGAGAGGGGGAAATCCCTTATCTATCGGGCTTGTGTAGAGAAGGTTAACATACTTTACCATGAATATTTCAAAGTCTATCATTAATGTTACCCGTAAAAGGTCAAACTTCTTGAACAAACACAAATAAAGCACGTAGTATAAAATTTTAAAACCAACAACAATCTACAGGGTGGGAATATACTTCTGGATGCCTTTAAGAGCAGAGATGTCCAAAGATACGAGACAACACTAAACAAAACGATGAGATATGGTTAGATATTCCCCATTGGCCCCACGCTCGAAGATCTAGAACCAAAGGCACCTGTCCCGCGTGATTTGCTCATGGGTATGCACTGCAGCAGCAAGGGTTCATTTTTAGTAGGTGAACCAACTGGCCTTCATGTTAGAATATAGAGCGCTCCTCATGATCAGTTTGCATGGATGGAGGATGGAGCCCATCAATCATCTCCCTACTGAAAACAACATGAGCTTCTGTTGGGTGGATGATCCATGATGGCGCACCACAGATGCGTGGCCACGGACAAATCAGATGACATGGGGCTGTGATCTCTGCGGGCTCCACAACCCAACATAGGGACAAGGCATGGGAACCAAGTGGTGACATGCTGCCTTTGTTGGCCGGATGTTCCCTTTGCCATGCCATGCCATGCCAACTTGTGCTGCTACAGTGATCACGTAACCTAGTTTAGCATGTTCTGATTGATTTTCGATTTCCTACGCATGGAGGAACTGCAGAAGGAACTTTTCCTATGCCTAAAAATCTATGCCCATATCCCATGCATGTGACAAACGATGGAGAAGCCACATGCATATTTGAACCTGCCGTGGTCTTGATTATTCCTGCATATGCTAGCTAGATGGATAGATACGTGCGCTAGTCATGGGACAAAAGGTAGCCAACATGATTGATAGCTCAGGCACCATTGAAACCAAGCCAAACGGTTTTAATGGTAGATGAGCCTCTCACAACGACAGGTCAAGATTTTAGGTTCGAGATGCGATCACTTCTCTTCTCTGTGCCCCTCAGAGACTAGAAAGACAAATCCGCTTTCTAGTTTTTGTGTTCCAATTTCTGCTGCGGTGGCTTGGTTGTTAGAGCTCAGAGTGTTGAGCCAGCCCACCCGGTTTCGAGTCGCAGGTGAAGCGCTCAGACTAAACATGGTGCTATCCGCGTGAAAAATCGTTGGAGAGGTTATATAACCAATGGAGGCCCCTTCCCCGTTGGTCAATGTTATAGGATCCAGCTACATACCAAGAACATAAATTAATCTTACAAACAATACAACATCCATTTACCCAAATACATACATCTTGGATTATATCAAATCTATCTACAGCACACAAACTTTTCTCATATTTTTTGTTTCCCTCGGTGTATATATCCAGATATCCAATATACAGTACCATATAATTTTCATTTCACCAATCCAATGACTAATAACTACTAATGCAACTGCAACGACGAGGATGTCAATAGCTCCAAAAGGACGCCTCGTGATCCATGTGTTGCCGCGACGAGGAGATCTCGGTGGGGTTCACCTCCGAGGTGAGGCCGGTGTCCTGCGAGGCGCCGCCGTTCAGCCTCTCCCTCTCGCCTTGGAGTACCAGACGCCGCCGACGTCATGCAGGAGCTCGTGCACCATGACGCCCGCGACTTCCTGCGCGTACTGCATCTGCATGCTCGACATGAACGGTGCCGAGGCGGGGTCCATGGCGAGGTGATCCGCGGTAGGGGAGGGGAGCAGAAACGGTGGGTTCAGGAACTGGCCCTCCAGCGCGTTGGAGAAGCAGGCCACGTGCGCCGGTGGCGGTGGCGCGAAGGTGCTGCCACCGCTGGCGTCGATCAGCGGAGGTAGGGCGCAAGGCGCGAGGCCGGCGTCGGCCATGGACATGGAGGATCCTATGACGTCCGCCGCCATCCCTGTGCACATGTCTTTCTTTCCGTTGCCGTTAGCGACGACCGGCAGCTCGAGGCTCTTCTTGAACACCCTGCACAGCACCCACTCTTCCTGCCCAAACAAGAACATGACATCAGCTGGTCAGCCGGACCGGCATGACATGGCACGCAAGCAAGCAATGTTCTTGATCATCTACGCGCGTGCGTACCTTGGAGGTGGCAGCCCTGGGGAGGCTGTAGGGGGAGTTGGCGTGCTTGCCCTCGAGGCGGTACTCGTGCATGACCCAGCCGGTCTTGCCGCCCATGGGGGCCCTCCCCGTGTAGAAGACGAGGGTCTTCTTCATGCCGACGAGAAGCTTTCCCCTTAAGATCTCCCTGTCTTTGCCCGTCGCCTTCCAGTACCCAGATTCCGTCGCCCTGTTCGTCCTCGTCCCCGTCGGGTACTTGCGGTCCTTCACCACGAAGAAGTACCACTCCTTCTCCCCCATCGTTGCCCTCGCTGCATCAACATCACAGACGAGCGTCCAATTCTTACTTTTTGGTATAATATATATCCATCATGACAAAGAAATCATATGCACATATATCACGTAGTCATATGTGAACGGATCGTATGATCCTAGAGCGAGATACTTACACGGCAGGTCCCACGGCTCGCACTTGTTGAGGTCGGCCTCGCCGACGGCGCGGGCGGCGAAGCCAGCGTCGGCTGTCTTCCGGGCGAGGTAGTGCGTGATGAGCTCCTCGTCCGTCGGGTGAAACCGGAAGCCCGGCGGAAGGTCCATGGGTTCCTGCTGTTGTTGCTGCTGTTGGTGGACGTCATGCTCCATCTCTAGTTGCCCGGCCCCGGTGGCTTTAGCTATAAGGACGTTGCAGCTGGTCTTTACTTGGTTTTGTGCAACTAACCTGAGATATAATTACACATATATTACAGCTAATGAGCATAAACTAGGACTGACTAGGAGAAGATTGAGACAAGATCGTATATCTATATAGTTGGTACAATTGCACAGCTCACAGTACATGAACCAATTAAACAAGAAACTAGATGTATGTACAATAAAATGGATGTAGTGCATGAAAAATGAAGAACATGATCAATCATTTTAGCACGATTGTAGTGAGGAGCGAGATGATCTAGGAGGGGAACACCTCGGGAAGAAGTAGAAGAAAAGGGGAGGAGAGAGGAAGAAATGAAGGGTGCTAACCTTTTGGTGCTGGAGAAGATTGAAGCACTAGTTAAGAGAAGATTAAAAGTTCAGAAGGGGGATCGTGGGTACTTAAATACTACTAGTACTAGCAAGGACAAGCGTCCATTTTGTTTTAGATTGAAAGAGACGTGGTGGTGAAGGAAACAGCAAGGTGGTTCACGGCATCCAGCAGCATGGAGGTTGGTTAATAACCTTTTGACTTCTACTAGGTATCTTGGCGCGGCGACACGCCACACCCGTCGTGATTCGAAATGTTGAAATCCGTTGGAATTTGTCGTGTAGAGTATCTCCAAATATTTAGCAAATTGAAATGTTCAAAAATACTTGTATGTTTTCATAAATTTTTAAGTTAACTCCGTAATTAGAGAAAATGCATTATGTGAGCATCTATTAAATTTGAATCCATAATTAGATAAAGTTCATTTAGATTATGTACAAATATTAACCAAATTGAAATATTTAAATATGTTTGTATTTTGCCATAAATAGGTAGTATTTATTTTTCTGAGCATGTTGATATATTCTAGAGTATCTCTGAATTTTTAGCAAATTGAAATGTTCAACTATGCTTCTATTTTCTCTTAATATTTAGTTTAAATATATAATTAGTGGAAATAAACTTTTTTGGATTTGATTCCACAATTAGGGAAAGTTCATTTATATTGCATCCAAATATTGACCAAATTGAAATGTTCAAATATATTTGTATTTTGCCATAAATAGTTAGCATTTATTTTTTCTGAGCATTTTTTATGTATTTTAGAGAATATCCAAATATCTAGCAAATTGGAATGTTCTAATATGTTTGTATTTTGCTATGAATATTAAAATGTAATTAGAGAAAATGCACTTGAATTATCTCCAAAGTATTTATTTTTCTGAGCATGTTGATATATTCGAGAGTATCTCTAAATTTTTAGCAAATTGAAATGTTCAACTATGCCTCTATTTTCCCATAAGTACGTATTTAGTGGAAATGCACATTTTTGGATTTGATTCCACAAATAGGGAAAGTTCATTTATATTGCATCCAAATATTGACCAAATTGAAATGTTCAAATATGTTTATATTTTGCCATAAATAATTAGCATTCATTTTTCTGAGCATTTTTGATATATTTAAAAAAATATCCAACTGTCTAGTAAGTTGGAATGTTCAAATATGTTTGTATTTTGCTATGAATATTTAACTGTAATTAGAGAAAATACATTTGAATTTTCTCTGAATATTTACCAAATTGAAATACACAAATTTGTTTTTTCTTTTTTTTAGCATAATTAGTTAGCATATATTTTTATGATCGTTTTGATATATTATTCATTTTTCCCCGATGGATATATTCAGAGATATTGATTTTTGAACCTTTTCATTTTTCTGGAAATTGTTTAAATAAACCGGTCCCACCTGTCAGGGATTTAACATTTTCTGAAAATGTTTCTGGAAAGAAAAAATCCTGACAGGACGGACCCACTGTGACGACGTGATGACATCATCAACGGCGATGACCGCGTCGTTGCGAAAAGGTCCCTAGATTCTCCGATAATTGCAAATAAGTTTCTCTTGATCACGGCGAAGACCGCGTCGTTGCGAAAAGGTCCTTGGATTGTCCAATAATTGCAAATAAGTCCCTCCGACGGTCGGAACGGCGATGACCGCGTTGTTGCGAAAAGATCACTGGACTCTCCGATAATTGCAAGTAAGTCCCTCTGGCGAAAAAAAAGGAACTGTAGAAGTGTGAATACTGTTCATGTGAATAGTATTCGGTGACGTGGGCAGCTGAGGGAAGGCCTTAAGGGGTCAGCTTTGATATATAGATAGACTAGTGGAATTTGGCGCGGCGGCACGCCGCACCCGTTGTAATTCGAAATGTTGAAGTCCGTCGGAATTTTTCGTCTAGAGTATGTCCAAATACTTAGTGAATTAAAATGTTCAAATATGCTTGTATTTTGACATAAATTTTTAATTTAACTTCATAGTTAGAGAATGCATGATGTGAGCATTTGTTAATTTTAACTCCGTAGTTAGATAAAGTTCATTCAGATTGTATCCAAATATTCACCAAATTGGAATGCTCAAATATGTTTGCATTATGCCATAAGTAGTTAGCTTATATTTTTGTGAGCATGTTGTTATATTTTAGAGTATCTCCAATTTTTTTAGCAAATTGAAATGTTTAAACATGTTTCTATTTTTCCAGTAATATCTAATTTAAGTCCATAATGAGTGGAAACGTACATGTATTGAATTGAATTCCATATTTAGAGAAAGTTCATCTAGATTACATCCAAATATTGACCAAAATGAAATGTCCAATTTAAGTCCATAATTAGAGGAAGTGCATTTGTTTTTTGTCTAAATATTCACCAACTCAAAATATTTGAACATTTAATAAATTAGATTCCACATAATTAGAGGAAGTACAGTTGTTTTTTGTCCAAATATTCACCAATTCAAAACATCTAAACATGTTTGTTTTTTGACATAAATAGTTAGCATTTATTTTTCTGAGCATTTTTATGACTTTAGATAATTAAAGGAAGTGCATTTGTTTCTTGTCCAAATATTCACCAATTCAAAATATTTAAACATGTTTGATGTACATTTATTGAAGTGAATTCCATATTTAGAGAAAGTTCATCTAGATTACATCTAAATATTTACCAAATTGAAATGTTCAATTTAAGTCCATACTTAGAGGAAGTACATTATGTGAGCATTTAATAAATTTAACTCCACATAGTTAGAGGAAGTGCAGATGTTTTTTGTCCAAATATTCACCAATTCAAAACATCTAAACATGTTTGTTTTTTGACATAAACAGTTAGTATTTATTTTTCTGAGCATTTTGATGACTTTACATAATTAAAGGAAGTGCATTTGTTTCTTGTCCAAATATTCACCAATTCAAAATATTTAAACATGTTTGATGTACATTTATTGAAGTGAATTCCATATTTAGAGAAAGTTCATCTAGATTACATCTAAATATTTACCAAATTGAAATGTTCAATTTAAGTCCATACTTAGAGGAAGTACATTATGTGAGCATTTAATAAATTTAACTCCACATAGTTAGAGGACGTGCATTTGTTTTTTTGTCCAAATATTAACCAATTCAAAATATCTAAACATGTTTGTTTTTTGCCACAAACAGTTAGCATTTATTTTTCTGAGCATTTTGATGTATTTTCCATATTTTTCCGATGGATATGGGTATTTATAGAAATACTTCAATTTTCTGGAAACAAATTCCAAAAAAAAACTGCACTGTAGAAGTGCGAATACTGTTCATGCGAACAGTATATGGTGACGTGGGCAGCTGAGGGAAGGCCCAAAGGGGTCAGCTTTGATATATAGATAGACTAGTGGAATTTGGCGCGGCGGCACGCCGCACCCGTTGTAATTCGAAATGTTGAAGTCGGTCGGAATTTTTTATCTAGAGTATGTCCAAATACTTAGTGAATTAAAATGTTCAAATATGCTTGTATTTTGACATAAATTTTTAATTTAACTTCATAGTTAGAGAATGCATGATGTGAGCATTTGTTAATTTTAACACCGTAGTTAGATAAAGTTCATTCAGATTGTATCCAAATATTCACCAAATTGGAATGCTCAAATATGTTTGCATTATGCCATAAGTAGTTAGCTTATATTTTTGTGAGCATGTTGATATATTTTAGAGTATCTCCAATTTTTTTAGCAAATTGAAATGTTTAAACATGTTTCTATTTTTCCAGTAATATCTAATTTAAGTCCATAATGAGTGGAAACGTACATGTATTGAATTGAATTCCATATTTAGAGAAAATTCATCTAGATTACATCCAAATATTTACCAAAATGAAATGTCCAATTTAAGTGCATAATTAGAGGAAGTGCATTTTTTTTTTGTCTAAATATTCACCAACTCAAAATATTTGAACATTTAATAAATTAGATTCCACATAATTAGAGGAAGTACAGTTGTTTTTTGTCCAAATATTCACCAATTCAAAACATCTAAACATGTTTGTTTTTTGACATAAACAGTTAGCATTTATTTTTCTGAGCATTTTTATGACTTTAGATAATTAAAGGAAGTGCATTTGTTTCTTGTCCAAATATTCACCAATTCAAAATATTTAAACATGTTTGATGTACATTTATTGAAGTGAATTCCATATTTAGAGAAAGTTCACCTAGATTACATCTAAATATTTACCAAATTGAAATGTTCAATTTAAGTCCATACTTAGAGGAAGTACATTATGTGAGCATTTAATAAATTTAACTCCACATAGTTAGAGGAAGTGCAGTTGTTTTTTGTCCAAATATTCACCAATTCAAAACATCTAAACATGTTTGTTTTTTTTACATAAACAGTTAGCATTTATTTTTCTGAGCATTTTGATGACTTTACATAATTAAAGGAAGTGCATTTGTTTCTTGTCCAAATATTCACCAATTCAAAATATTTAAACATGTTTGATGTACATTTATTGAAGTGAATTCCATATTTAGAGAAAGTTCATCTAGATTACATCTAAATATTTACCAAATTGAAATGTTCAATTTAAGTCCATACTTAGAGGAAGTACATTATGTGAGCATTTAATAAATTTAACTCCACATAGTTAGAGGAAGTGCATTTGTTTTTTGTCCAAATATTAACCAATTCAAAATATCTAAACATGTTTGTTTTTTGCCACAAACAGTTAGCATTTATTTTCTGACCATTTAGATGTATTTTCCATATTTTTCCGACGGGTATGGGTATTTATAGAAATACTTCAATTTTTTGGAAAAAAAATTCCAAAAAAAAAATCCAAAGAAAAAAAACGGCACTGTAGAAAGTGTGAATACTGTTCATGCGAACAGTATTTGGTGACGTGGGCAGCTGAGGGAAGGCCCAAAGGGGTCAGCTTTGATAGATAGATAGTATGCAGACATGGAGTTGTTACTTTCACCTAGCCCATGAACTTTCAATTCAAAAGGACTTAATAATTGGCGGTCAAAATTAATGCCCCATCATCCTTTCCTGTTGCAATTTATATTTTCTTCTGTTGGAAACTTCTTTTGCAAGCACCATCTTATATATGAGCACTCGTTATAACTATATTCATTTAATCACTTTGTAAGTTCAGTAACTTGCGTACTTACGGGTGGAGATAATAAGCGATATAGCCGAACAAGAAGAATGTGGTTGTGGGACACTGTTGTGTGTGTATAAGAGGTTTAATACCGAGTTGATTAATGATGCGATACAGCATACGTATCTCAGTCATTCAGAGTATACGCCCATACGCCATAAACCTTACGATCGAGAGAGGCAGTCCAGCTCCTCTCCAATACTTGGGTATACGTACCAATGGCCGAAACAAACCACGTCGTTGGCTAGCTAGATGCGCACAAGTGGACGTGGATCACAGCGCCGCCACTGAGCAGCGTGCATAGTTCCAATGGAATTTGGTTCGATCAGGTCCGCGTCATGCAAATTATATATGATCAATCGGAGTGGGAACCCTGTGCATGCAGATCGATGACTCGATGAGCCGGCCATCGATGATCCGGCTGGCGTGTACGTCTGAGCTGGACTGAGGATCACAACTGGAGTAGTTTCCGCTGTCAGGGATGCAGACCCCGATGCAAAATTTGATCCAGAGTTTTTTCAAATGAACATGCATGATACATTGTACTTCCTCCGTTCCCAAATATAAGATGTTTTAGGTGATACACATTTTGTCGAGATGCAAATTAATATGAGTGAACATACACACTTAAACATGTCTAAATACATTTGTGTAATGTGAATATGGACCAAAGGTTAAACATCTTATATTTAGGAACGGAGGGAGTACTAGCGACAAAAATGTGAAAGAAATGCTTATGAGTGGGTCGAGTCGTGCATTACAAGCCTTCTCTCGTCAGTGAGAGCTGATAATTTAAGATGAGATGAGAATGTCAGGACGAGATGGATATGCATTACCTGAAATGATGTCGTGTTATCCTCTCTGACTGCATTAATTCATATACTACTTGTTTCGATCTGAATAAGACCCGGAAACTTGACGTTAGCTTACTTTTTTTTCATGTCTTTTTGGTAGAAATTTCTATTTTTTAAATAAAGCTAGGTGGTCAGTTCTTCGTAAATAATGTTAGTAGGTTCCTTACATATTCAATATGGACAACATGCATGCCAATGGATCGAGCAATCGGCGGAAACAGACATATCGTGTCGCGTCGCCTCCTCTAGTCGACCGAGGGGAAGTCCTAGTCCAGTGCCGCCGCCCCCTCCCTCTTCCTAACTCCCTATACTTGCCGCTCTCATAGGCCATGTCGGAACATCCGCGCGTCGCCGATGATAGTGGTGGTGGGCATCTCGTCTCTTGAATCCTCGCATGGTGGTTTGGAGGTCAGATGTGTGGGAGCCTGGTCATTGTAGCCTCGACGATGCTCGGTGGAACTCCCGTCCCCCGTGATCCTCCTCTGTAGACCGGCTCTCGTCGTCAATTGGTAAGGGCTGTCTCCGGTGGGGGTGGCCCGGTCGGGTACCTTGGACTTCCTGTTAGTGACCCTGTGATCTCTTGGCGGTGGTTGTATCACTGCGACTGCGGGGGCTGCATGGCTGTCGGTCTTTGCATCGACAGCGGTAGTGACTCGTCGGAGACGTTCTGACTTCAGATTTGCGGCGACGGTGGACATTTTATTATTCCCATTTCTCGGTATCGGTGACAAACGAGGTAGGATGATCAGGACCTCGACAATGTCTCAAGAGGGAATAGGCGCCCAACGCATCGTGGCCGCCGTGATTAGGCTAGCTGACCAATTCGGTCGCAGTCTCACACCACCAACACCCCACCCTTCCCTGGATCCAGCACCCAAGAGATGTCGGCGGTCACATCTAGTTAGGTAAGAGCCCCGGAGGGGAGGGAGGGACCGTTGTTCAGATTTAACGAGGGAACGCCTAAGCACCCACTGGGCTACGACTGCCCACCGGCACCTCGCCACCCATGCGGGCGAGGACTTCGGCGCGCACCCACAAATGCCACTAGCCATTAGCGAGAGCTAGTCATTTTACGACGATACAGTAGGTTACGTAAGCATGGACACGTAATGTACTATTCGCTCTCACTATACGCTGTTTTGTTGGTATGCATTGACGCGCACACGTACGTATGTACGTATCAGGTCATGCGTATACGGCACACACGCCCCTTCCGTTTTCCTCGGGACGTCGTACTTATCGACCTATGCGTCCATAAGACGCGTTCGCATACCCAGCGATAGTGGGTCTGGCCCATGAACGCGCTATGTTCTGAAGCGCATCGACCACTACGAGGCGTTGTACTGTTTCCTGTTTCTTCTTGGTTCAATGCGTTTTAGCAGAGTAGCATCGCTACTACACGAAAATTATGAACAGTCGAACTACTTTGAAAGTTGTGTACACGAAAATTATGCTGGTCCACGAGTAGGGTCCATTCTCATACTCAGTTTCGAGTTTCGTCGATTATAACTTCTCAATTTTGAATAGATGTCTGAAACCTGTTTAGCCAAATTTTATCAAATTCGTCACGCTCGGCTGACCGTTTGAAATATTATTTGACGAGTAGGTTAACATCCACATTTCGCCCAACTTTCATGTTGTAATTTTTTCGTTTCGACGATCATATACGAGATGTTTGAAACTATTTTTGAACACGGAATGTGTGTTTGAACGGTATCTGAGTTTGAACGATTTTTGAAAACGTCATTGAACGGAATTTGGTTTTGAACGGAAATGGGAGAACGGTTTCACGGATTGTGTGTTTGAACAAGCTCTGAGTTTGAACGATTTTTGAAAACGTCGTTGAACAAAAATTGGTTTTGAACGGAAATGGGAGAACGGTTGCACGGATTGTGTGTTTGATAACGATCCGACTTTAAACTATTTTTGAAAAACATCGTTGAACAGAAATTGTTTTTGAATGGAAATAGGAGAACGGTTGCACGGAAAGTGTGTTTGAACAGGATCAGAGTTTGAACGATTTTTTAAAACATCGTTGAACGGAATTTGGTTTCGAACGGAAATGGGAGAACGGTTGCACGGATTGTGTGTTTGAACGGGATCTGAGTTTGAACGATTTTGAAAACGTCGTTGAACGGAATTTTGTTTTGAACGGAATTCTATAAACGGAAATTATTTTTTAACGATTTTAAAAGTGAACAGAAAAGGCCGGTGAATGAAAACTAATTTTGAACGATTTTAAAAAACGAGCACAAAATAAAAGTGAACGGAAACTATTTTTGAACGATTTTGAAAATGAACCGAAAAGGATGGTGAACGAAATCAATTATTGAACGATTTTAAAAGTGAACAGAAAAAGTCTATGAACGAAAATTATTTTTGCACGATTTTAGAAAAAAGTCTATGAACAAAAATTATTTTTGAACAATTTTTATAAATGAACAGAAAATAACGTTAAACGAAACTATTTTTGAACGATTTCAAAAGTGAACAGAAAAGGTGGGTGAACGAATTTATTTTTGAACGATTTTAAAAAGTGAACAGAAAAAAGTCTATGAACGAAAGTTATTTTTGAACAATTTTTATAAATGAATGGAAAATGTCGTTGAACGAAACTATTTTTGAACAATTTTAAAGGTGAACAAAAGGTCGGTGAACGAATTTATTTTTGAACGATTTTAAAAAGTGAACAGAAAAAAGTCTATGAACGAAAATTATTTTTTGAACAATATTTAAAAAGTAAACCAAAACTCTATTAACGAAAACTATTTTTGAATGATTTTTACAATAAGAACAAATTATAGAGATGAACAATTTTCAAATCTAAACATTTTTTAAATATGATCAATTTTTAAATCTTAACATTTTTTATATTTAAAATATTTTCAAAATATTAAATTTTAAATAATATCTAAAAATAAAAACAGAAAGGAAAAAGAAACAGCCAAAAAAAGAAAAACGAAAAAGAAACAGGAAAATATAAGAAAGAAAAAAGAAACAGCCAAAAGAAACGAAAAAAATGAAGCAGGTGCACTACTGGGCTGGCCCATAAGCAACAGAGGGACGAGCATGTGCGCTCCACATGTTGGGCCGGCCCATTTGGGGGTGTGCGACGGCACCTTGTCATCGAGCTGGTCGATGAATAGGGTTTGCCGTTTTCCTCCCGCTCCGGCAGTTTTCCGGCTGGTGGGCCCACGGGCATGGAGACGTAGATACACTACTGGAAAATGAGTCTCCGCCGAGTGGTCTCGGCTTCACCGAGTGCAAAAACACGGGGACTCTCGGCGAAGAGGTCCTATGCCGAGGCAGCACAGAACACACTCGGCGACGAAGAGCACACTCGGCCAACACAAACTTCGCCGAGAAACCGCCGATGCAGCACTCGGCGAAGACCATCCTGTCGGCAACGATAAAAAAAACACGGCAACGCTCAAGTCTCGGCGAAAAGGACGGCCACGTGGCACCTGACAGTCAAACCCCACGGGCGCCGTGATGGAGCTGACCTTCGCCGAGTGTCTTACTCGGCGAAGATGCCAGCGAAAAAAATAACAAAATGGGACTTTTCTTTGCTGAGTGCCGCGCTGGGCAAAGAAGGCGCGGGAAATTATTTGGGTTTGCCGTCTTTTTTACCGCCTCTTTGCCGAGTGCGTCGGTCCATGGCACTCGGCGAAGAAAGCGCGCGAAAATATTTTTGTTTGCCGCGCAAATTGGAGCCTCTTTGCCGAGTTTGTCGGTGGCCAGCACTCGGCAAAGAATAGGGCGGGAAACGAAATTTCCCTCCGCGCCATTTCTTCGCCGGGTGGTCGTCGTCGCCGAGCGTACCTCTCGGCAAAGAACGTGGGCAGGAATAGAATTTTCAATGCGCGCCAATTTTTCGCCGAGTGTGTCTCTCGGCAAAGTTTGCGTGTTTCCCGCTCTTTCCTCTCCGTGGCGCGTGATGTGTTCCAAAATATGTGTTCCTGGTTTGACAGTAAATTTTGTTCGTCGGTTCTTTGTTTGACAGTCAATTATGTTCGTCGGTTCCAAAATATACTGGTTATCTGTTAATGTAAAATCAAATATGCCGAAACCGGGTGCCCCGAAGCGTCGGAATCACACAAAAACTAGGTCATGCCATATTATATGTGTTGGAGTGTAGTGGGAGGTTTCAAGAGCAAACATGAGACTCCGAGGCGTGACCGGCTTCACACACCACACATATCCCACTCGAAGGTTCTGCTCTTCTAGGTAGAAACTCCCATTTCGAGTGCAACGGGTGGAATCATGTGAAAACGTGGGGCCAAACTGGGTTCCAAATGTTCATATGACCTAACCAAACACAACCAAGGAGAAAAGTCTTCGGAGCTACCCCTTTCGACGCCCGTGGAAGGGGTAGACGACACGGTTGACTTCCGGTCAACTGTGGGGGGGGGGGGGGTTGCGACGGAACCGGGGGCCCCGGAGCGTCGGAATCACACCAAAAACTAGGTGATGCCATATCATATGTGTTAGAGTGTGGTGGGAGGTTTCAAGAGCAAAAATGAGACTCCGAGGTGTGACCGGCTTCACTCACCACACTTATCCCGCACGAAGGTTATGTTCTTATAGGTGGAAACTCCCATTTCGGGTGCAACGGGTGGAATCATGTGAAAACATGAGGCCAAACTGGGTTCTAAATGTTCATATGACCTAACCAAACACAACCAGGGAGAAATGTCCTCGGAGCTACCCCTTTCGACGCCCGTGGAAGGGGTAGACGACACGGTTGACTTCCGGTCAACTGTGGGGGGGGGGGGGGGTTCGACGGAACCGGGGGCCCCGGAGCGTCGGAATCACACCAAAAACTAGGTGATGCCATATCATATGTGTTAGTGTGGTGGTAGGTTTCAAGATCCAACATGAGACTCCGAGGTGTGACCGGCTTCACACACCACATTTATCCCGCACGAAGGTTATGCTCTTGTAGGTGGAAACTCCCATTTCGAGTGCAACGGGTGGAATCATGTGAAAACATGGGGCCAAACTGGGTTCCAAATGTTCATATGACCTAACCAAACACAACCAAGGAGAAAAGTCTTCGGATTTACCCCCTTTCGACGCCCGTGGAAGGGGTAGACGACAAGGTTGAATTCCGGTCAACTGTGGGGGGGGGGGGTTTCGACGGAACTGCGGGCCCCGGAGCGTCGGAATCACACCAAAAACTAGGTAATGCCATATCATATGTGTTAGAGTGTGGTGGTAGGTTTCAAAAGCCAACATGAGACTCTGAGGTGTGACCGGCTTCACACAGCACACATATCCCCCTCGAAGGTTCTACTCTTCTAGGTGGAAACTCCCATTTCGGGTGCAACAGGTGGAATCATGTGAAAACATGGGGCCAAACTGGGTTCCAAATGTTCATATGACCTAACCAAACACAACCAAGGAGAAAAGTCTTCGGAGCTACCCCCTTTCGATGCCCGTGGAAGGGGTAGACGACACGGTTGACTTTCGGTCAACTGTGGGGGGGGGGGGTTTCGACGGGAGCGTCGGAATCACACCGAAAACTAGGTGATGCCATATCATATGTGTTAGAGTGTGGTGGTAGGTTTCAAGAGCCAACATGAGACTCCGAGGTGTGACCGGCTTCACACACCACACTTATCCCGCACGAATGTTATGCTCTTGTAGGTGGAAACTCCCATTTCGAGTGCAACGGGTGGAATCATGTGAAAACATGGGGCCAAACTGGGTTCCAAATGTTCATATGACCTAACCAAACACAACCGAGGAGAAACGTCTTCGGATCTACCCCCTTTCGATGCCCGTGGAAGGGGTAGACGACACAGTTGCCTTCCGGTCAACTGTGGGGGGATTTCGACGGAACTGGGGGCCCCGAAGCATCGGAATCACACCAAAAACTAGGTGATGTCATATCATATGTGTTAGAGTGTGGTGGTAGGTTTCAAGAGCCAACATGAGACTCCGAGGTGTGACCGGCTTCACACACCACACTTATCCCGCACGAAGGTTATGCTCTTGTAGGTGGAAACTCCCATTTCGGGTGCAACGGGTGGTATCATGTGAAAACATGAGTCCAAATTTGGTTCTAAATGTTCATATGACCTAACCAAACACAACCAAGGAGAAAAGTCATCGGAGCTGCCCCCTTTCGACGCCCATGGAAGGGGTAGACGACACGGTTGACTTCCGGTCAACTGTGGGGGTGGGGGTTCGACGGAACCGGGGGCCCCAGAGCGTCGGAATCACACCAAAAACTAGGTGATGCCATATCATATGTGTTAGAGTGTGGTGGTAGGTTTCAAGAGCCAACATGAGACTCCGAGGTGTGACCGGCTTCACACCACACACTTATCCCGCACGAAGGTTATGCTATTGTAGGTGGAAACTCCCATTCCGGGTGCAACGGGTGGAATCATGTGAAAACATGATGCAAAACTGGGTTCTAAATGTTCATATGACCTAACCAAACACAACCAAGGAGAAAATTCCTCGGAGCAACCCCCTTTCGACGCCCGTGGAAGGGATAGACGACACGGTTGACTTCCGGTCAACTATGGGGGGGGGGGGGGGGTTCGACGGAACCGGGGGGACCGGAGCGTTGGAATCGCACCAAAAACTAGGTGATTCCATATCATATGTGTTAGAGTGTGGTGGAAGGTTTCAAGAGCCAACATGAGACTCCGAGGTGTGACCGGCTTCACACACCACACTTATCCCGCACGAAGGTTATGCTCTTGTAGGTGGAAACTCCCATTTCGTGTGCAACGGGTGGAATCATGTGAAAACATGAGGCCAAACTGGGTTCTAAATGTTCATATGACCTAACCAAACACAACCAGGGAGAAAAGTCCTCGGAGCTACCCCTTTCGACGCCCGTGGAAGGGGTAGACGACACGGTTGACTTCCGGTTAACTGTGGGGGGGGGGGGGGGGGGGGTTTCGACGGAACCGGGGGCCCCGGAGCGTCGGAATCACACCAAAAACTAGGTGATGCCATATCATATGTGTTAGAGTGTGGTGGTAGGTTTCAAGATCCAACATGAGACTCCGAGGTGTGACCGGCTTCACACACCACACTTATCCCGCACGAAGGTTATGCTCTTGTAGGTGGAAACTCCCATTTCGAGTGCAACGGGTGGAATCATGTGAAAACATGGGGCCAAACTGGGTTCCAAATCTTCATATGACCTAACCAAACACAACCAAGGAGAAAAGTCTTCGGATCTACCCCCTTTCGATGCCCGTGGAAGGGGTAGACGACACGGTTTACTTCCGGTCAACTGTGGGGGGTGGGGGGGTTTCGACGGAACTGGGGGCCCCGGAGCGTCGGAATCACACCAAAAACTAGGTGATGCCATATCATATGTGTTAGAGTGTGGTGGTAGGTTTCAAGAGCCAACATGAGACTCCGAGGTGTGACCGGCTTCACACACCACACTTATCCCCCTAGGAGGTTCTGCTCTTCTTGGTGGAAACTCCCATTTCGGGTGCAACGGGTGGAATCATGTGAAAACATGGGGCCAAACTGGGTTCCAAATGTTCATATGACCTAACCAAACACAACCAAGGAGAAAAGTCCTCGGAGCTACCCCCTTTCGATGCCCGTGGAAGGGGTAGACGACACAGTTGACTTACGGTCAACTGTGGGGGGGTTTCGACGGAACCGGGGGCCCAGAGCGTCGGAATCACACCAAAAACTAGGTGGTGTCACAAAATATGCATGATAGTGTGGTGGGAGGTTTTAAATATAATTAATAAAATATATGAATTATCAAATTTATTTCAAATATTTAAGTAATTAGTAAAATAAATAGTGCTTTGCCGAGATGGGCACTCGGCGAAGGGCCAACTCGGCGAAGTTCCCGCGGTCACTTAGGAATATTTCGCCCAAATCGGGAACTTATTCCCCAATCGCGTGCCCAAATCCAGAGCGCACGCGCGCGCCCGCCGCCGCCCACCATCCTCTCCGGTCGCCGCCACCCTCTCCTCCCACCCCCCTCCCGCACGCGTGCCGCCCGCCGCCGGCAACCACCCTCTCCTACTCCGCTCTCCCTTCTTCACCCTCGGTTCGCCGTCGCCCCGTCCGCCACCGAGCCATGGAAGGCGGCGGCTAGGGTTCCGTCGTCGCCTGCTCCCTGGCCTGGCCCGAGGTCCGGCGGCTCCCTGGCGTGAGCCGCTCGAGCTCCCTCTGCTCCCTGGCCACGGTCGCCGCCCCTTAGCCATCCTCCCTGCTCCAGGGCGAGCTCCTCCTCCTCCACTGCCTCCCCTTCTCCTCGCTGCACCGTCCTCCTGCTCCAGGCCAAGCCCTCCAGCCCGAGTGCCTCCTCCCACCGGTAATGGTTCGAATTCTTGCTAGGTTTAGCTTTTTGTTTTTGTTGAAATTGGTACTGGTACTGATGTTGGCTATTAGTTAGTTAGCTTAGTGGTTGATTCAGTTTAGGATTAGTTGTTAATTACTAAGGTGAGTTGGTTGTTAGGGTAAGTTAATATTTTGCTTAATTAGTCATTGTTATTTGTTAGTTATTAATTGTATTTCTGATAACATGTGCAGCATATGCAGCGAGGTTGACGACGGGAGCGTCGTTTTAGGGCAGGGCTCGGGCAGGAGCTAGCTTCCCCTCTCTTTTCGTCGATCACGCTTCGAGGGTAATGACGATCTTCCGCTCCTCTTGCTAGGTTGCATTATTTTGTAGCTCACCAAACCAGTCGCGTAACCCTAGGCGTCTCCCGTTCGGAAGGGTTATAGTTATAAAGATGAAACTCTTTATATATATTTATGTATACACCTTGTCAAGGGTATATGTTTATATATAAAGAGTTGTTTGTATATATTTATGTATACAACTTGTCCAGGGTATATATTTATATGCAAAGACCTATATCTTTTATAACCGTGGCCGTTTCGAATTGTCCATGTTTTGGACAGCTCGAGTATGTGTAGCTTGTGTTCGTTTCCATGTTCTACTCCTATCCGAGACAGAATTTCGGTGGCGCCTCCCATGTTGTTCTCCGGATACACATCCTCTCGAAACTTTGTCGAGACGTGTATTGGGAGAGCAGCGGGGAGGTGCTGCCGAAATTCTGTCTTGGATAGGAGTAGGACATGGAAACGAACACAAGCTACACATACTCGGGTGGGATTAGGACTTATCTTTACCTAGTAGATATAGGTGAGTGCATTCAACGCGTAAAATCTATAGTTTTGTAAATAATTAAATTAATGATGCATGAATCTTTTTGTTAAATATATATGTTTGCATTAATCAGTGTGGAGATGGAGGATCGTAATTGGATGTATAGTGGCCGAGCCGGTGCGAGTCAGATGTACGATGAATGGCTGACTAAGACCTTAGAGTTTCTGGAGTTTGCATTTGCTAAAAACCCTGCGTTAACTTGGTGCCCGTGCAAATGTTGCAAAACCCAGCGTCGCCAGACAAAGGACGACATGGGTTTTCACCTTGCCAAGTCTGGGTTTATGCCAGACTACCATCGTTGGACTTTGCATGGCGAGCGTGCATCTCGAGGGAAGAAGGTCGCGCGACAGCGCACCGAGGAGGCATCAACAGCTTTTGATACTGGGGCTGATAGAATGCTAGATCAATTCGCTAATGCACGTGCACCTAAAATTCCAACCGAAGATGCAGAGGGGGAGATGGACAAGAGCACAAAGGAGTTCTATGATACTTTGTTTGCCTCGCAGAAAACCCTCCACGCCCATACAAAGGTTTCTCAACTTGATTCCATAAGTCACCTGATGGCTGTCAAGTCCCAGTATCACATAAGCATTAATTGTTTTGATGCATTCCTGCATGTTATTGCCTCTCTTCTACCGGAGACACATATTCTGCCAAAGAACATGTACGAGTCGAAGAAAATCCTCGGTTCACTTAAGATGGAATATACGCCGATAGATGTTTGTCCAAAGGGTTGCATGTTATTTAGAAAAGAACACATCGATGAAAAATATTGTCTCAAGTGCAAGTCTTCTAGGTATATGGAGGTCGACAGCGGTGATGGTCAGAAGACGCAGCTCACAGTAGCCAAAAAGGTCCTTCGGTATCTTCCATTCCTACCGAGGATCCAACGGCTTTTTATGACCAACGAATCAGCCCAACAAATGAGATGGCTGATAGATGGGAAGAGGTATCGTCCTGAGAAGATGGTACATCCGTCTGATGGTGTTGCATGGAAGAAATTCATTGAGAAGTATCCCAAAAAAGCGGGCTTAAACAGGAGTGTAGCAGTTGCCTTATCAACAGATGGGTTCATCCCATATGGTATGTCTGCTTGCACATATAGTTGTTGGCCGATATTTGTCATTCCGTTGAATCTCCCCCCTGGCGTCTGCATGCAAAAACAAAACATGTTTTTGTCGCTGATAATTCCAGGGCCTGAATATCCGGGGAAGAATATGAGTGTGTACATGGAGCCGTTGGTGGATGATTTGTTGCTTGCCTGGCAACAAGGGGTACGGACGTACGACGCCGTAACAAAGGAGCACTTCACTATGTACGTCTGGTACCACACGTCCCTGCATGACTTGCCGGCACGCGCGATATTCTGCGGATGGTGTACGCACGGGAAGTGGCCTTGCCCAGTGTGCATGCAGGCTATGACTTTCGTTTGGCTGACGAAGGGCGGCAAGTATTCTTGTTTTGATAAGCATCGCCAGTTCCTTAAACCTGGTCATAGATTCAAGAGAGACGCAAAGAAGTTCTTGAAAGATGTAGTTGTTGATGCATATGTACCAATACCTACCATGGATGGCTTTGTGGGTTATGGAGACACACACCAGTGGACACACATTCCATGCTTCTGGAAGCTCCCTTACTTTATGGATCTCCTTCTTCCTCATAACATTGATGTAATGCACACTGAAAAGTATATCGCTGAGGCCCTTTGGTCCATACTAATGGACCTCGAGAAGTCGAAGGATAACGTCAAGGCTAGAGTCGATCTGCAGGAGCTATGTGATAGGCCAAACATGAAGATGGACCCTCCCGGCACAGTCAAAAAAGGATGGTCCAAACCAAAGGCCCGTTTCACCCCAACAAGGGCCCAAAGGAAACAAATTCTCCAGTGGGTCCTGGATCACCTATTCTTCCCTGATGGCTATGCAGCTAACATAATGAGGGAGTGAATTTGGCTGGGTTGCGGATAGGTGGGCTCAAGAGTCATGACTATCACGTATGGATCGAGGGATAATGCCGGTCATGTTTCGAGGCTATATCGATGAGGAAATTTGGCTAGTCTTGGCAAAGTTGAGCTATTTCTTCCGCCGGCTTTGTGCTAAAGAATTAGATGTTGCTGTGGTTAAAGAGTTGGAGGAACAGACACCCGAGTTGCTTTGCGAGCTAGAGGCTATCTTTCCACCAGGCATGTTCAATCCCATGCAACATTTGTTGGTGCATCTCGCGACCGAGGCACGATTGGGGGGGCCTGTGCAGACCCGTTGGATGTTTGCAACTGAGAGAGAGCAGAAGGACCTTCAAAAGAAAAGCACGAACAAATGCCGCATCGAAGCATCCATAGCTGAGGCAACACTGAACGAGGAGGTGTCAAACTTCACCACTAAGTTCTATAGTGACAATCTTACCACTGTTCATAATCCAGTGCCTCGTCTCAATATGGCCAACCCGGAAGATCTACCTGAACTTAGCATTTTCATCGGCTCCGGTGGCAAATCAAGTGGCCACAAGAAGAGGAAATTATCATATGATGAGTGGACGAACATTACATCTTATGTCTTGAAGAACACGACGGAAGTACAACCCTACATTGAGTAAGTGCTCAGTGTATTGTTCGGCACACTTCCATTTCCTAGTTTGTGGACTAACTCCGTTTCTTGATCGTTGCCATTCATAGGTTATTTGAGACAGAAACATGGAAACATCGAAGACCATGTACCGACAATGACAAGTTGGTCCTTTTTAAAAAGGGGGGTCAAGGAGGCGGCGGTTTCATTCCATGGTTCAAAGCTAAAGTAGGGAATATCCCCTTGTTTCATTCCATGTTTGTGCAATACGTTTCGTCAACACTAATATATCATACTTGTTCCTATTGCACTTGTAGGGAATATCCGACCCGGAAATGAGGCCCGAGTTGAAGAAACTTACCTCATGCACCTATGCCGTCAAGACCTATAATTCTTATGACGTGAATGGGTTCCGCTTCCATACCGATCATTACGAAAAAACTCGGCCAAACCCGAAGACAAGAAATTCCGGGGTCTTATGCCAAGTGCGAGGTGACCTTGATTACTATGGAATAGTCAAGGAAATATTGAACTGGATTGTGAATTCGGCAAAAAGAAGAACCCTGTTGTCTTCAAATGCCATTGGTTCAATCCAACAAGAGTGAGACGAAGACCTGAAATTGGGTTGGTCGAAATTGAGCGAGAATCCGTCTACGCGGGAGATGATGTCTATATCCTAGCACACCAAGCCATCCAAGTTTTTTATCTCCCGTACCCATGCAAAACTGTGAAACGTCTACTAGGGTGGGATGTAGTGATCTCGGTACCGCCGCGTAATAAAGTACCTACCCCTAACGATGACGACTACCACCACCGCCTAAACCCGAACACCTACGAGGGAGAGTTTTATCAAGAAGATGGGCTGTCAGGCCGTTTGAACATCACCTTGCCTACTGTAGATGAAATGGAAGAAGACGACGATGGCATTAGAGTCGACCATGGGCAAGAGGACGGTGAGCTGGTTGTCAACCAGAAAGACATGGAGCTTCTTGAACGGATGCACCTACCCGATGTAGAGGAGCCGAGCGGTCCACCTCTAGACTACGTAGAAGATTGGTGGTACAATCGTGATAGTGATGATGATGATCCTGGTCCAAGTTATGATCCAAACGTAGACACTGGCTTCTGAAGCTTTGTACTCGTCGATTTAGAATTTCTGTTTGTATGAACCATTTGTGATGTAATATTTTGTATGAACCATTTGTGATGTAATATTTTGTATGAACCATTTGTATGCCACTTCTGAATCTTCATAGGACAATCGATCGTCTGGATCCCACACTCCCGCGGATGGTGAAGACGGAGGGAATGGTGGAGGCGGGGCTGCAAGCCCATCATCGGCGCCATCGGCCTCCAACAACCCCGAGTGACTCTAGGTAAGCTCAGGTCCCAAATACATGTCAATACCCACATTTCCACACACATGTTTTGAAACTAATGCTTATAGCTTTCAAACTTGTAGGATTGCATCCATGAGGCCTTCGGTGACTACTGGACTTGTGCTACCTCTGATTTGTGGCATTTCCTGCTAGCTGTGAACTAGTGCCATGTATTTTGGACTTGTTTGACCTTGTGTTGTGTGCTTATGAACTTGTGGACTCTATTTTGTGAACTTTCGGACAATGTGTGCTATATTTTGTTATATGTGTCTCTCTTTCAATGTTCTGGGAGTGATCCAGTGATATAATTGATGTATATATGCATATATTGTGTTTAAAATGCTGGGATTTTTAAAAAGCAGGAAAAGCTGGCACTATGCAGGATCTTCGCCGTGTGCTATACTCGGCGAACCTGCCTTTGCCGAGTACGGCACTCGGCGAAGAGGCGCTACAGGTGCCATTTGGTCACCTGGGAACATCCTTCGCCGAGATTGTGCGTTTTGCCGAGACGTCTCTCGGCGAAGAGGTGCCATATGGTCTCCTGGGAGTTTCCTTCGCCGAGACCGGCTGAACACCAGGCTCTCGGCGACTTGCGAACACTCGGCGAAGAGTTTCCCTTGGCCCTCGGCAAAGAGTATGCTCGGCGAAGAGTTGCTCGGCGAAGACGCAAGCCGGCACTCGGCAAAGCGTCCACCCGGCAAAGGAAACAGGCACTCGGCGAAGGCCGTGTCGGCGAAGCCTTCGCCGGCACCCAATTTCTAGGACATGGCGCCACCTGTGCGTTCCTTCTTCGCCGAGCGCCAAGACACCCGGACTCGGCGAAGTACTGACACACACCTGACACACATCTGACAATCGACGGTCCAGATTACCTTTTCTTCGCCGGGTGTCGGTTAAGGTGGCTCGGCGAAGACTTTGCCGTGTATACCCGATAGAAAGCACTCGGCGAAGGGGCGTCGCCGAGTCGATTGTCGCCGAGAAGTCTCTGCCGAGTGCCCCTCTCGACGAACGCTTCGCCGAGATAGATTCCGGCCTTCGCCGTGTGTTTCGACCACACGACGAAGAGTGATTTTCCAGTAGTAATAGATGCGCTCTCCACTCCAGGATGGGCCGCGCGTCACCTTTCGTCTCTCTATCCACCCTTGTACGTGTAGTTTCTCCCTACCTATATATTCGATCGGCTGCTGCCAGTTGACGGGACAGCGACGCGCATCAGCATCCACCACGTGTCGGCCACTCACCGCCCGCTTCTAGAGTTACGTGAGCGCCCAGCGTACGTAGATGATCCGCTCAGTTCACGCACGTTTTTGCGTCGCTGCAGTCAGTCGGCCCGTCCTTTTTGGCGGGGAGTTAACACTTTCCTAGACCTACTATATATGCATGATGAAGCTAGCATGAATGCACGATGATAAGTGAAGCAGATGATGCATGATGGGCTAGCTGGGAAAAAGGAGCTAGCTAGGAAGAAAAGCTCGCGCATGGGTGGGTGGTGCGAGGCCTTTCGTTTCGTCTCCGGCTTAACGCTGCGCGGCGTAGCGGCGAAAAGGACCCTGAAGAACGAGTGACCAATTTTTTTGTTTAGTACTTATCAAGCACCAGGTGTTCTCCACAAGGTTTGTGAAGTCCAAATCCAGAACCCTTGTTTCATGCAAGTTATGATTCCACCATCTTTGCTGAGATTGCTCTAATTCCCAACTCTTGTGCACCAAAATTTGTGATATCTTGATTTATGAGATCCTCTAATACTGTTTAGAGAAGACTTTGTTATATCGCACCTTGATCAAGTTGAGGGTGTTTACACTTGGAAAGATTTCTGGTGCGCAGCATACAAGCTTCGCTGGTGCCCAGCATAAAATTCAAGGTGAAGCCATCTAAGACGAAAATGCCGACTGTGAGAGGAGCCGGATACATGCTTATTCCATGCTGAATAGTAGGTCGCCGTCACTACTTACAGCTAGCTAATCTGCTAAGTAGTCTTACGACGATCGACTTGTTGATTCTTCAGCGCACACTTGCTAATCTGCTACCACCATATATTAGAATGCAGGCTCAAGACGAGCCCTGCTTTGAATTAACAAAGCCAACAACCGGGCAGGGAATTACACAAGGCCACACTTACAACCACGCACACCACACACCGGCAGATACAAGGGCCACACCAAACAGCTTACAACTCAACACAAGCAAGCACAAGCTTGCAAAGGCGAAGACCGCCACACTCGGGAGACAAGGGCCAGGAGCAGGCGAGGCACGGCGGGACACTGCCTAGAAGCAGGATGGGGGTCTTGATCGGAGCACGCACACAAGGCTGAAGACACCAGGGCACCCTCATGCCGAAGAGGAATCATTCCTCTCGCCTGGCTCGAAGGCGTCGCACCATCGGACATGGAAGAAGCTCACCGAGAGCTGAAGAGGTGCTGGGAGCCTCGAAGTATCCCAAGAACACGGCCACCAAGGGAGGGAGAGCACACCACACCGGCCACCACATCGAAGGCCTAGGCCAACCGAGAGGGACAGGAAAGCCGCCGAACACGAGCTGCAGAGGAAGGGCAGTTGGAGCCGCCCAAAACTCGCACCTTTATCTGCTCTTCACCCGAACCCAGTCGCCCCAGGCAGCGCCTCCAAGAAGACGACGGCGCGCAGCACGTCAACGCTGCCCAATCAGAAGATTTTGGGCTTTCACCCGGGAGATGGGTCGGGGGTGGGCAGCAGGGACCCCAGCAACGCCTCCAAGGAGGAAGGCCGGCGCCCAAAGGCGTCGGCGTCGCTGGGCTGGACCAGCCGGCCTAGGGTTTCCCCTGGTCGCGAGCTGCCTACCGGAAACCCAAACGGCCGGAGCCGGAGGTATAGAGAGAGACGGTGGAGAGCAAACCTCAGATCTGACGGGAGAGGAGCTCCGCGTCACAGCCGCATCCGCCGCCACCCCACCTCCAGCGAGGTCGAGAACGACGGCCGGAGACACCCGCAGCGGAGCCTGCCGAGGACGCCGCTGCCTCGCTTGAAGGGCCGCCGCCCAGATCCGGAGTCCTCCACCACGGACGAAGACGCACGCGCAAAGCGACAAGATCCGCGCCACCACCTTCCTCAGCGGCCGCGCGGCATCCCGACGGTGGCCTCAGGTGGCGGCGAGGGAGGGGGACTGGGGAGGAGGAGGCCGGCGGCGACGCTAGGGTTGGGCGCCGCCCGAGTCGCCCCAGATGGAGCGACGCGGGGGGCGGGGGAGGATGGTCCGTCAACACCACCAACTACCACCATATATAACCACACGCATAGTGCAAAGTGGCTAATGGAACTAGCTCCTGCCTTTTCAAAGAGCGTTAGGCCTGCATTTTGACTCGAGTCTTAGCTAAGCTGCCTGGCTTCTCACGTCTCTCCATGAATATATCTTCCAAACACGGCAGTGCGAAAGAATAAGCCGTCGAGCTGATTTGGCCGGCAGACGGTCCAAGTCGAAATCTCTGACCCATCCGTCTGCTACCTAATTTTTTGAGTTAACAATCCTATCCGCTTGCCGCGGCACCGTATTCTCGTGCCACCTCTGCTGCTGCTTAGACAGCTTAGTACCTGAAAGTCGTCGTGCGATGTGCCCTGCATTCCGACAGATCATCCATACACACGTTTCATCGCACTTTGCACGTTCCATAGATTAATCCAGAAGTTATGCAGGATAGAAAGAAACAGCAGCCCTTTGGGGTGCTAGCCATGACTTTGTAAATAAAGTGTCATGTGGGTAGTTTAAAACTGCAAGAAACCTCATACGTCAGGACCAATGATTGCAGACTAGTTGGTAAACCTGCATCCATCAGAGTTTCAGTGTGGGCATGGTGCCGACCACTACCTCGATAGGCAGCTAGAGCTAGCTATGTTTTGTTCTTCAGATCAGAATATTTTATAATTGTTGGCACTGCCAACAAAATATACTCCGTAGTATATACTGAGCAAAGATGTTGATCATAGCCAAATGAAATCTGCATCAGCTGCTTTGAATGTAACCACTGCACAGACCATTGACCTGAATCTGGTGGTACTGCATAATTTCGTATGTGCTTACTCGCTGTATATCTTACTTCTGTCTTCCGAGTGGTTGCACGGAGGCTTCCAGCATTTGACTTCTTCATATACAACCAACATAAGAGATCTAGACAGGAAAAATTCAGAACCAAATGGTAGTCAAATGCTAAAATGCACGGGGTTCAAGCAAGCTGTTCTGTACTCTTTCTGAAGAAGGAACAAACATATATCGACAGTGAAGTCAGTATGTCACCACATACGTTAGCTTAAGATATAAAAACACACCATAGCCACTATATATAATAGCGCGAGCAAGCCTCGCCCAGTCAAGCAGGCCACGTCGCCCTCTTTCCGCTGAACGTCGGATCGTCGCGATGGACGCCTCAGATGCGTCCACGCCGCCCCAATTTCACCCAGTACTGTTCATGCCCGAATTTAGACCAACCAAAGGCCGACACGTCACCCGGTCACCCACCGGTCGTCCCGGTTTCCAGCCGGTCACCCGCCGCGCACGGATTTTGGCGCAGCATTTTGTGAAAAACCCCCCCGCAAATCCAAACATTACCACGCAGTCCCCGTAACCCCTCACCCCCACCCGGTCCACCCGCTCGCGACCTCTCTCTCTCTCTCACCCCGCGATTCCCCTTCTCCTCTCAACCGCCGCCGCCTTCGCCGCACGATTCCGGCCGCGTCCGGTTATCTCCGCCGCCGCCCTTTCGCGCAATCGACGCGCGACCCTCTCCTCTGTCTTTCTATCCGCGCAGAGACCACCGCAATCCTCGCCGCTCATCTCCTCCTCGATCCCCCCCACTCCCTCGACAGCTGCGTCCCTCATCCATCTCCCCCGCCATTGCGGTGCTCTGGCAAAGGGCGAGACGAAAGCGAGCGTGAGTTCTTATCCAAGCGCCGGACGAGGCGCTGGTCTGCCGCGAGCAGGACAAGGCGCTGGCCTCCCGCGATGAGGACGACAGCGGCGGCCAGATCCGCGCTGCCTGGAGACGCTACTCAAAGCGACCATCCAGTTCAACGCCGGTGCCGCCCAGGATGAGATCCAATGTCGTGTGCTTCTTGGCTCGGCGCGCGCAGCTCTACTCGGCGAGATGCAGGCGGCCGGCACGCCGGGGACGAGCTCCACACCACGCGGCCATGTAAATCAACGGCGACGACGCCCTCCTCGAGGCCACGGTGAGGTTCTTGAAGCGCGCTTGCGTGTATCGCTAGATCGACCCACAGTACTAGATCAATCCATTCTAGATTGGCTCATATAGGTGTACAACGTAATGTTAATCAGATGCGGGCATGATTATTGCGGCCTATCTATGGGATAGGTAGGTATACTGATAGTTTTTATGTGCAGATAACACACACACACGATATCATAGAATGTCCTCTGCGACTTTACTTTAGATTGTAAGATGCCCTAATATAAATGCAGTTACTTCTGTAGCTCACGCATTAGAATAAATGGAAAGGAAAATGCATGTGTAGCGAACATTGTTGATCTTTCAGTGTAGTTTTGAGCAGAGGGAGATCAGCTTGCACCAGTTTACAGAGTTTGTCTGCAGAGTTGACTTAGTCATTCAGTAAACACATACTTGCATGCAATGCATGGATCTCCTCATTTGATGCTTATGTTCTCGGATATTTTCTGTGAGTTCGTAGCCATCCGTATAGTCAGAACTAAATGGTAATGAAGTGCACTTACTTCCTTCGGTCAACATTGGATAAAACTAAGTAAAACTCTTTTCCCGGAATACGCAAAAAGGCATGATGGCTATACTTTGTATATAGATAGACAACTGGCATTTATGATTTAGAGCGCTTTCAACTTTCTGCCAGATACCTCCATTATATGTTTTGTTTGGTTATAACACCACATAATTTCATATGTGTTTAGTGCAATGGTTCTTCTTTAAATGTATAGATGTATTTCAAGTAGGATTGTTTGCTGAACCAATCAAGCTATAGCATGGATATCATGTCTCATGTAATTTGTTATCTTTTAAGGTATAGAAGGCAGTGGAAGCAATAAGAAATTTGGAGAGTCGGAGAAATTTCGGTTCATAAGCTCCTTACAAGTATGAACATATAATTCTCATATAGCTTTATTTTTACCTTGCTGGATATATGTTTTACAGTTCATCTCTCCATAAGAACTATATTCATAGATCATGTTCAGACGTCTGACCGAAATACTGGGTGCGCTGCAGTGTAATTGTATTGTTTTCTCTAATTTAACCATCTGCTCCTAATGTCCAATGGCAATACCCTCAGTTAAGCTAGATTGCTGTAGAAGTTTATGTTAACGGAAAGGGTTTGTTGTTAGTACACTCAAGCTAATTACTATAGTTCCTATATTTTTTGCAAGGGAGAAAGGTTCACTTTCATACAGACAATTTTCATATGGAAATATTGTACTGCCTTCATATGTTCATAAGAAAATAATTCTCTACATCGTTACATTTGAGATTTGTTACCTTCTTTACGCCTAAAGAATACTGTACTGCAATTTAGGCTCTTAGCTAAGCACTTTACGTTGGTGACGGAGAATGGCAGCTGATAACTTATCAGTTTTAACATCAACAACCCCAGCCTTGCCACATCTATCATTGTGTGCGATTGTCCGTACATTTTTCTGACGAATATTCTTATATGGAGAGGACCTAAAAATGAGCATGTGAATTTCAACTTTGGACATATTTTTACAAGTATTGCAGCGGTTCTATTCAGAAAGTGCAGTTGTGCTCACAATACCTTCATGTTGCTTCTTCTGCATAAGAAAAGCAGAGTGTGTCTACCTGATTTAGAGATTCAGCCATAAGATTCTTCATTTTTGATCTCCTCTGGGTGAGGTCATGTTCATTTGGATTTTTATCTAAAACCGCCACCAAATACATCGACGGAGCAACATTAGGAGCCATGCAGTCGAATTGGAATGGCATCACGCCTCCAAGCATAAGAAACATATAGACATAAACTATTAGTGGTCTAGGATATGGGAAAACAAATTTAGGACCAGATAGATATTTTGTACTAACAAAGCCAATCACAAACATAAGCTAGCTTAGTCCTTAAGTATCCACGGTATGCCACATAGATACCAACCAATTCCTATGCTTCTCTTAACTTATAAAAAATGTAGGTTTTGCATACATAGATAAATCACCAAGGGACCATTTAGTTTGGCGTTCACAATTCTGTTAGAGACTCCGCATTATAACTATGCTTTTGTTTGGATGAAACAGCCCATGTCTCTTGCTTTCCCAACCAATTAATGCAATTTGGCATGAACCTTATAGTCAGCTCCATTGACGATGTTCCCTAATCAGCTGGGTACGAACACAGGCACCAGCGACCACGACAGTCAAAAATCAACTAGCAACAAAGATGGGCATCGGCGACCAAGCCAATAATCAACAAGATTTGCTGCTCTCACATGGTGTTTCCTTTGTAATCATCTTATTGTAGAATGCAGGCCACAAATGTAGGTACAATCATTTCTTCTCATGGAAAATATAAGTAACAAAAAACGCCTGGATTTCATCTAGAATTAGAACCCCATTATTTACTCGATTCGGAGGTATGGAATTTGCAGGCTCTACCTGCATCTTATTTTGTGGTTCTGCATTTCCTTATGGAAATGCAGATTTTACAATGTAAAAAATTTCCTTCATGGTTTATAGAACCATTTGTTGTATAAGAGCCTCAAGATCTAATAAATACGAGTTTCAGATCATAAATAATCTGTCATTCCATTTTTTAACTAACTGCAATGCACATATTAGTTTTGAGCACCATCTTCATTTCATCTTTGAGCACCATCTTCATTTCATCTCTTTTAGCCCTCCACATTTGGACCACACGGGTGCGGCGTGTCGCCGCGCCATGTTACCTAGTAATACTGAATCTTCAATGCATGTGTGTTCGTCTGTGGGACTTTGACAAATCACACTGTACTACTTATTCGACTAGATGACAGGTAATTAAGATCTCAACTACACTTCAGATCTGCACACCTCACCATGGCTTGGACACTTGGACCCTATATAGTTCTGTTCCATGTAAAATACTGTTACTTCTGTGCACGAGGCCGTGTGGTTTTAATTATAATGACATGCCAATATCAGCAGAAAGTATAAACAACGTTAGTCTGTAAAATATATGAACCGATATTTAAAATTACATGGTCGAATTATATTCATACGAATATAGTAATAGAATTTTAATGTTGAACAAATCTGAATAACCAAATATTGTTCAAAGTATTAGACAAATTCAAATGTGGTTCAGTGTCATCTTTCACAGACGCATGATTCAAACTAGAATAAACTCTTAATTTAACAGTTTTTTTTGTAACCTAAGATGACAAATGTAATTCTCATATATGGGTATTGAAGACCTATGCCAAACGACAAATAATAGGTAATCACTGAAGTTAGTCACCGCCTGTATCTCTCTTTGCTTTAGCGTATCATAGTTACAAAATGTCAATTGCAAATCCCATCACATTTTCTTTGCAAAAATAAAATATCTCATCGTTGAATATGTAAATATGATTGGACTATTCTCCCTCTCAAATTGGCTTCCTTTCTTCAGGACATAGAAGATTGGAAGTGTTGGCCTGTTGGGCTTCCTGCACAGCTGGATATTAATGCCTTCATTAATATCCAGCGGTGCAGGAACAATTACAGCAGGGACCTCAAAGAAATACACAAACATTACAAAGTCCCTGGACTTTACAAAGTCATAAGAGGCTCTCCTTCCTTATCCTCTCGTCCTCTCCCCCGTTCCTTCCTTGAGAGTCCACCACCGTGTCCCGGCCCCTCCCTCCTCCTCCCCGGCTGGCTCTGCCGGCTGGTGTGGGGATGGGGGAGGTCGCTGGCCTGCTCTGCCTTCCTATGTGAATAGCGCTAGGTTTTCTTCCTTTTCTCTTTGTATTTGGTTCTATATGGCCTATGGCGTTTTGCCCCGCTGCTGTGGGCTGCCGGCGAGGGTGAGCGGCGCCGGTGCTTCGTCCATCTGCTATGTTGGTGGCTGGTCTCGGTGGCCGGCGCCGGCGTGCACGGATCTGGGCGGCAGCAGCCTAAATAAGAAGAAGCTCAAAGTAGGGGGTTTCCTCCTCTTCTGCTGCTGTTCTGCGATTGTCTTCCTTCCGGCCGGCCGTGGCGGCGAGGGGAAGAGTTGGGGAGTCGCGGAGGAGCGCGGATTTGGAGGTGCCTGCGGTTGCTGTGCTGATTCCGGGAGGATGCCTCCCCATCTGCTGGCCGAAGGGCGGCCAAGTTCGAGCTCATTCTCGTCGGCCTTGGATGCAAAGCATGGTCTTTGCCGTGACGGCGACTGTTCTGGCCGAAGGGCGGCCTTTTGTGGCTCTCCTAGCCACTGTCTTCAACCTCCAGGCTTCATGCTGTTTCGGAGGCCCTACTGCTCGACTGTCGTGGCTGCATGCCATGGCGCCCTCGCCGTCCCAAGTGGTGCCGTCCCCGGTGACGGTGAGGTTGATCCCGAGCGTACTCAAGGACCTGATTGCGTTCCAAAATCTATGTTGGAGGTCCTTCCTGCAAATGTACGGGGACCTTGTAATTTCTTTTCAGTTTGGTTCCTGTTGTAAGCCGCTGTGCAACCCTTGCCACATATTAATATAGCGTACTTTTATGTTCAAAAAAAAGAATAGAAGATGTTCTCCTGTTTTTCATTTGAAACTAGAGAGAATCTTTAGAAACTAGCAGAAAAGCCTGGAGCCTCTAGGACTGTAGATGCATAAATGCATTGAGCTGTCTCTTCTCGTAGTAGGCAGACATACTGACATAGCAGATTGGAAGTGTTGGCCTGTTGGGCTTCCATTAATATCCAGCGGTGCAGGAACAATTACAGCAGGGACCTTAAAGAAATACACAAACATTACAAAGTCCCTGGACTTTACAGAAAAGACCCTAAAATGAAGACAGGAAAAGCAATTCGGTCCTCTGGCATCGTTGGGGAAGAGGGAGCTCCAACCGCGACCATCCGCATCAGCGCCGGGGACGAGAACACTTGACGTTGAGGGGAAGGAGAGCGCCACGGCAAGCTCACCGAAGGGCCTCCGTTTGGAGGTTGAGGATGTGCTGGCCAACATCGCCAGCGAATGTGACCACCCGATGGTCTTCTGAGTCGGCCACCGAAATTGAGGGCGCCGAGAATGTTCTTCTGGATTATGCAGCACCATTACTCCAGAGCAACGAGGAAACTGACCTTGCAGCGCCGCTCCACCTCTCCCCCTTGCGCCTCCATGGCGCTCAGAGGAAGAAAAGAGCAACACAGGCTCGACCATGCTCCTTCTACCACGAACCCAAGCCTTATTGAAGAAGCCGCATGATGTGTTCGCCGGCATCGCCTTCGCCTCCCCCCACGGGAGCACCGCAGCCAGCAGAAACAGCACCACGCAGAGCCGGGATTGGCCTGAAAATCCCCGCTCCAGAGCTCCAGCGCGGACCTTATTTAGAGGGATGCGCGAGTTCCTCCGCCGTCCTTGCGCCGTCACCTGCCACCAGCGACGAGCAGCACAGAAGAGGAAGACCACGACGCAATGGATCTGGTTGCTGAGATCCAGGGACCTACCCTCAGTCGGCACGTAGCCAGGCACATCAAACCTTAAACCTAACCTAGACCTAACCCTATTTACATGAAGCCGAGCTCCTCTCCCTTCTCCGCTCCAGACATCATCGCCAGAGAAGATAGGGGATCGGGCCGGAGAGAGAAAGCTCCTCACGACTCACAACGGGGGCGCTCTAAGGAGAGAAAGGAAAAGGAGTGGTGCTCTTGGGCTTCCTATAGATTTGAGTTAACAATGCTATCCACTTGCCGCGGCACCGTGTTCTCGTGCCACCTCTGCTGCTGCTTAGTACCTGAAAGTCGTCCCGCGATGCGCCCTGTGTTCCGACAGATCATGCATGCACACGTGTCATCGCACTTGCTCGTTCCAAAGATTAATCCAGAAGTTATGCGGGATAGAAAGAAAGAGCAGGCCTTTGGGACTTTGTATATAAAAAGTGTCATGTGGGTAAACCTGCAAGAAACCTCATACGTCAAGACCAATGATTGCTCACTAGTTGGTAAACCTGCATCAATCAGAAGCTTCAAAGTGGGCATGGTGCCTACCACTACCTCGATAGGCAGCTAGAGCTAGCTATGTTTTGTTGTTTAGATCAGAATATTTTATAATTGTTGGCACTGCCCAAGAAAATATAGTATATACTGAGCAAAGATGTTGATCATAGCCAAATGAAATCTGCATGAGCTGCTTTGAATGTAACCACTGCACAGACCATTGACCTGAATCTGGTGGTACTGCATAATTTCATATGTGCTTACTCGATGTATATCTTACTTCTGTCTTCCGAGTGGTTGCACGGAGGCTTCCAGCATTTGACTTCTTCATATACAACCAACATAAGAGATCTAGACAGAAAAAATTCAGCACCAAATGGTAGTCAAATGCTAAAATGCACGGGGTTCAAGCAAGTTGTTCTGTACTCTTTCTGAAGAAGGAACAAACACATATCGACAGTGAAGTCAGTATGTCACCACATACGCTAGCTTAAGATATAAAAACACACCATAATACTGAATCTTCAATGCATGTGTGTTCGTCATTGGGACTTTGACAAATCACACTGTACTACTTATTCGACTAGATGACAGGTAAGATCTCAACTACACTTCAGATCCGCACACCACACCATGGCTTGGACACTTGGACCCTGTATAGTTCTGTTCCATGTAAAATACTGTTACTTCTTTGCACGAGGCCGTGTGGTTTTAATTATAATGTGATGCCAATATCAGCAGAAAGTATAAACAGCGTTAGTCTGTAAAATATATGAACCGATATTTAAAATTACATGGTCGAATTATATTCATACGAATATAGTAATAGAATTTTAATGTTGAACAAATCTGAATAACCAAATATTGTTCAAAGTATTAGACAAATTCAAATGTGGTTCAGTGTCATCTTTCACAGACGCATGATTCAAACTAGAATAAACTCTTAATTTAACTGTTTTTTTTGTAACCTAAGATGACAAATGTAATTCTCATATATGGGTATTGAAGAACTATGCCAAACGACAAATAATAGGTAATCACTGAAGTTAGTCACCGCCTGTATCTCTCTTTGCTTTAGCGTATCATAGTCACAAAATGTCAATTGCAAATCCCATCACATTTTCTTTGCAAAAATAAAATATCTCATCGTTGAATATGTAAATATGATTGGACTATTCTCCTGCTCAAATTGGCTTCCTTTCTTCAGGACGAATAGAAGATGTTCTCCTGTTTTTCATTTGAAACTACAGAGAATCTTTAGAAACTAGCAGAAAAGCCTGGAGCCTCTAGGACTGTAGATGCATAAATGCATTGAGCCGTCTCTTCTCGTAGTAGGCAGACATACTGACATAGCAGATTGGAAGTGTTGGCCTGTTGGGCTTCCTTTTTTTTTTGAACCTGGAGAGGCCCCGAAGGGCCTAGATGCCTTCATTAATATCCAGCGGTGCAGGAACAATTACAGCAGGGACCTCAAAGAAATACACAAACATTACAAAGTCCCTGGACTTTATAGAAAAGACCCTAAAATGAAGACAGGAAAAGCAATTCGGTCCTCTGGCATCGCTGGGGAAGAGGGAGCTCCAACCGCGAACATCCGCATCAGCGCCGGGGATGAGACCACTTGACGTCGAGGGATGGAGAGCGCCACGGCAAGCTCACCGAAGGGCCTCCGTTTGGAGGTTGAGGATGCGCTGGCCAACATCGCCAGCGAAGGTGACCACCCGATGGTCTTCTGAGTCGGCCGCCGAAATTGAGGGCGCGGAGAATGTTCTTCTGGATTATGCAGCACCATTACTCCAGAGCAACAAGGAAACTGACCTTGTAGCGCCGATCCACCTCTCCCCCTTGCGCCTCCATGGCGCTCAGAGGAAGCAATGAGCAACGCAGGCTCGACCATGCTCCTGCTACCACGAACCCAAGCCTTATTGAAGAAGCCGCATGATGTGTTCGCCGGCGTCGCCTTCGTCTCCCCCCACGGGAGCACCGCACACAGCAGAAACAGCACCACGCAGAGCCGGGATTGGCCTGAAAATCCCCGCTTCAGAGCTCCAGCGCGGACCTTATTTAGAGGGATGCGCGAGTTCCTCCGCCGTCCTTGCTCCGTCACCTGCCACCAACGACGAGCAGCACAGAAGAGGAAGACCACGACGCCATGGATCTGGTCGCTGAGATCCAGGGACCTACCCTCAGTCGGCACGTAGCCAGGCACAGCAAACCTTAAATCTACCCTAGACCTAACCCTATTTACATGAAGCCGAGCTCCTCTCCCTTCTCCGCTCTAGGCATCATCGTCGGAGAAGATAGGGGATCGGGCCGGAGAGAGAAAGCTCCTCACGACTCTCAACGGGGGCGCTCTGGGGAGAGAAAGGAAAAGGAGTGGTGCTCTTGGGCTTCCTATAGATTAAATGCTATCCGCTTGCCGCGGCACCGTGTTCTCGTGCCACCTCTGTTGCTGCTTAGTACCTGAAAGTCGTCCCGCGATGCGCCCTGTGTTCTGACAGATCATGCATGCACACGTGTCATCGCACTTGCTCGTTCCAAAGATTAATCCAGAAGTTATGCAGGATAGAAAGAAACAGCAGGCCTTTGGGACTTTGTATATAAAAGTGTCATGTGGGTAAACCTGCAAGAAACCTCATACGTCAAGACCAATGATTGCTCACTAGCTAGTTGGTAAACCTGCATCCATCAGAGTTTCAGTGTGGGCATGGTGCCTACCACTACCTCGATAGGCAGCTAGAGCTAGCTATGTTTTGTTCTTCAGATCAGAATATTTTATTGTTGGCACTGCCCAAGAAAATATAGTATATACTGAGCAAAGATGTTGATCATAGCCAAATAAAATCTGCATCAGCTGCTTTGAATGTAACCACTGCACAGACCATTGACCTGAATCTGGTGGTACTGCATAATTTCGTATGTGCTTACTCGCTGTATATCTTACTTCTGTCTTCCGAGTGGTTGCACGGAGGCTTCCAGCATTTGACTTCTTCATATACAACCAACATAAGAGATCTAGACAGAGAAAATTCAGAACCAAATGGTAGTCAAATGCTAAAATGCACGGGGTTCAAGCAAGTTGTTCTGTACTCTTTCTGAAGAAGGAACAAACACAAATCGACAGTGAAGTCAGTATGTCACCACATACGTTAGCTTAAGATATAAAAACACACCATAATACAGAATCTTCAATGCATGTGTGTTCGTCTGTGGGACTTTGACAAATCACACTGTACTACTTATTCGACTAGATGACAGGTAAGATCTTTTTTTTTTTTTTTTTTTTTTTGCACAACAAAGGGCGCCGAGGGCGCCAATTTTCATTCAGCTCAACAACAGTGTACAACATTTAATACAAAGTCCTGCAACTCAGCAGCTTGAAAAGCTAGTAAAACAGGACAGCTTTCTAATCTATGAGCTGAATTCGCACAGCTAAAGATAGGTCGATCAAGACGAGACCTGATGACCTGTTTTGCACAGTCATGAGCCACTTCGTTTAGGTCTCTTCTTACATGGAAAACTTGAATTGAAGAAGTTGAGGTGACCTGTAGGAAATCTGCAATCGTACTTCTCGAGTCCCATCTGAGTAATGGATGATCAATTTTCCTGGTCGCAACCACTTTATCTAGTACCTGATTATCAGTTAAGAAAGTTGGATTTTGAATCTGCAGTGACCGAGCCAAGATTGCCGCCAGTAAAAGTGCCTTCGCCTCCGCCTGAAAAACTGAGGAAATTTGAGGAATTGATGCTTGTATCATTATCGAGCAGTTCCTTCCGGTTTGTCCATTCCTGATGAAAACTCCGACACCGGCGTCCTGTACCCCATTTGCAGCTGTAGCATTCCTGCATTTGAATGAAGCATCAACGAATAAAAGCCATCCAGTAATTGCTTCATCCGTAGCAATTGTGGCTCCTGGAACAATGCTTTCTAGTGATGGCATCGTCGGCCGTCTGGTGGTGTCCTGCAATCTTAAATTCACAGCAAGGCCTAGCTCCTGATTAGTAGTTAGTGCCCGAGCATTGATAATAATCTGATAAGGCTCTCCATTTTTCCTGTTGAATAGCATATCGTTCCTGGATTTCCATGTACACCACATAAAATTAAGAATATTCGATAAAGAAGCATTGGGATGATTCATATTTAATAAGTTCAGAATGACTTGACTCAAAGATGTGCAATTTTGAATGACCAAGTCTGTTCGAATAAACCAGGGCTCCAAAAACCAAGCTGCCTTAACAAAAGGACAAGTGAAGAAAAGATGCATTTCATCTTCCTCAAGGCCACACCTGCAGCAAGTTTTGGCAATGTGTTTGGAAAATCGACCCGCTCTCGCTCCGGTAGAAAGACCTCTGCGGAGGAGACGCCAAGCGAAAGTTTGTATTCTAGGAATAAGATCTTTGCTTTTCCATACCTTATTAAGCAGCTGTATTGTAGGCAGAGAAGGTTGTCTCGGCCTCTTCTCCCCGGAATCATAAATGTCCTGCAAACAAGCATAGTAGGCACTTTTCGCATGGCATTTGCCATTGTCTGTCAATTTCCAGCAAAGAAAATCATTTTCATCAGAGTTAATAATTGGTGTGGTTTTTATGATGTGAGCCATATCAGATCTAAAGATAGTATCTATGAGCTCTTCATTCCATCTTTTCTGGTTGGGGAGCCAAAGATCCTTTACAAATGATGGGTAAACAAAGTTTGAAGGCTGGATGATCAGATGGTCGTAAACTGAAGTCCAAGCCTCACACCAAGGAGTGTTCCAAAGAGATATATCGCCCTTGGTCAATTGATAGAAAGAGTGTGCTTTCAGAATGTGAAGAATCTTGAGTACCGAGGCCCAGAAACCTGATTTTGGGACATTGGGTTTAGGGCGCCAGATGGAAGAATCTGGGAAATATTTTGACCGAAGGACTTTGTGTAGATAGTCATTCGGATTCTGGGCAATGCGCCAAGCTGACATAAGGATTAGGCTTTGATTGACCGCTTGAAGATTCCTGATTCCCAATCCACCTTCTTTTTTGGGCGCACAAATATCTTTCCAGGCCGTAAGACAAAGACTCCGAGTAGTTTCCTCCTGATCCCTGTCCACCAGAATGTCCTAATGATAGCCGTCAACTTGGCTATGAACTTCTTGGAGAATAAAATGTTTGACATATAGTATACTGGGATCGAGGAAAAGACAGATTGAATGAGCTGAAGTCTGGCTGCATGGGATAGTTTATCAGCTTTATAAGTACTCAGTTTGGATTTGAACTTGTCCAGAACAAAATTGTAGGCTGCAGCTCTATTCTTGGCAGGCAGTCTAAGCGGGTGGCCAAGATGGATAAAAGCTTCATCAATATTCTGAACCGGGAAAACATTTTTAATAGCTTCAACATTGCTAGGTTGAGCATGTCTACTGAAGATAATACCCGACTTAGTCCAGTTAGGAGTTTGCCCTGAGGATAAGCAGAAGGAGTTTAAGATATTCTTCATTGTGATGGCCTCTTGAATGGTAGCTTTGCCACAGATTAGCAGGTCGTCAGCGAATAGAAGAGAGTGAATAGGTGGGCAATTTGGTCCAAGCACTATGCCCTCCAAAGAGCTGTGGGACATGGCTTCTTGTAGGGCTAACGAAAGTTCATTAATGGCAAGGACAAAAAGATAGGGAGATAGGGGGCAGCCTTGTCGTATACCTCTTTCGCTTCTAAATCTCGCAAATGGTTGGCCGTTAATGACGACAGAAAAGGTCGGCGAAGAAATACACGCATGAATCAAGTTTATAAAATGGCCGTTCAGCCCTTTACGAGCAAGAGCCTGGACAATAAAATTCCACTCCAGACGATCAAAAGCTTTGGCAAGATCAATCTTAAGCATGAAAGATTGTTGTTTCCAAGAACTGAGAGCAAAGGAGTGGGTGATCTCTTGGGCAATAATAATATTATTACTAATACGCCGCCCTTCTATGAATGCCTGTTGAGAAGCATGGATATAATTTGGAAGATGAGGCTTGAGCCTATTTGCTAAAGATTTTGCAATGAGCTTATAAACCACATTGCAAAGACTTATGGGTCTATAATCAGCAGGCAATAGAAACAAGCTTTTTGGGGATCAAGACAATATGGGTGTCATTAATATGAGCAGGCATAACTCCAGTATGAAAAAAAGATGTTACCAAGTTGACAACGTCATCCCCAATCCAGCTCCATGTGGCAAGGTAAAATTCAACGTTGAATCCATCAGGCCCCGGTGATGCGTTCTTCTTCATCTCTTGTAGAGTCTTCAAAAGTTCCTGTTTGTCCGGCACGAGTAAGTGTAGTCATTGCCCACTGGTAATTGTGATTCAGTGTACGGCCTGCCAAAGTTCACACTAGGAGAAGCAAATATATCCCTGAAATAGTTCACAAAGGTGTTACTAATCTGAGAAGGCATGTATTGTATGATATTGTTCTCATCCTTGATGGAGACAATAGTGTTCCTTCTCCTGCGTTTGAGGATAGCTCGATGAAAGAAAGATGTGTTCCTATCTCCATCTTTGATCCATTGCTTCTTCGCCCTCTGCATATAAAAGTCCGTGAGCTTTGTTAGGTTTTGTTCATAAACAGGTAAGATCTCAACTACACTTCAGATCTGCACACCTCACCATGGCTTGGACACTTGGACCCTATATAGTTCTGTTCCATGTAAAATAATGTTACTTCTGTGCACGAGGCCGTGTGGTTTTAATTATAATGACATGCCAATATCAGCAGAAAGTATAAACAGCGTTAGTCTGTAAAATATATGAACCGATATTTAAAATTACATGGTCGAATTATATTCATACGAATATAGTAATAGAATTTTAATGTTGAACAAATCTGAATAACCAAATATTGTTCAAAGTATTAGACAAATTCAAATGTGGTTCAGTGTCATCTTTCACAGACGCATGATTCAAACTAGAATAAACTCTTAATTTAACAGTTTTTTTTGTAACCTAAGATGACAAATGTAATTCTCATATATGGGTATTGAAGAACTATGCCAAATGACAAATAATAGGTAATCACTGAAGTTAGTCACCGCCTGTATCTCTCTTTGCTTTAGCGTATCATAGTCACAAAATGTCAATTGCAAATCCTATCACATTTTCTATGCAAAAATAAAATATCTCATCGTTGAATACGTAAATATGATTGGACTATTCTCCCGCTCAAATTGGCTTCCTTTCTTCAGGACGAATAGAAGATGTTCTCCTGTTTTTCATTTGAAACTACAGAGAATCTTTAGAAACTATAGCAGAAAAGCCTGAAGCCTCTAGGACTGTAGATGAGTAAATGCATTGAGTTGTCTCTTCTCGTAGTAGGCAGACATACTGACATAGCAGATTGGGAGTGTTGGCATGTTGGGCTTCCTTTTTTTTTTTGAACCTGGAGAGGCCCTGAAGGGCCTAGGTGCCTTCATTAATATCCAGCGGTGCAGGAACAATTACAGCAGGGACCTCAAAGAAAAACACAAACATTACAAAGTCCTTGGACTTTACAGAAAAGACCCTAAAATGAAGACAGGAAAAGCAATTCGGTCCTCTGGCATCGCTGGGGGAAGAGGGAGCTCCAACCGCGACCATCCGCATCAGCGCAGGGGACGAGACCACTTGACGTTGAGGGGAAGGAGAGCGCCACGGCAAGCTCACCGAAGGGCCTCCGTTTGGAGGTTGAGGATGCGCTGGCCAACATCGCCAGCGAAGGTGACCACCCGATGGTCTTCTGAGTCGGCCGCCGAAATTGAGGGCGCCGAGAATGTTCTTCTGGATTATGCAGCACCATTACTCCAGAGCAGCAAGGAAACTGACCTTACAGCGCCGCTCCACCTCTCCCCCTTGCGCCTCCATGGTGCTCAGAGGAAGCAAAGAGCAACGCAGGATCGACCATGCTCCTGCTACCACGAACCCAAGCCTTATTGAAGAAGCCGCATGATGTGTTCGCCGGCGTCGCCTTCGTCTCCCCCCACGGGAGCACCGCAGCCAGCAGAAATAGCAGCACGCAGAGCTGGGATTGGCCTGAAAATCCCCGCTCCAGAGCTCCAGCGCGGACCTTATTTAGAGGGATGCGCGAGTTCCTCCGCCGTCCTTGCGCCGTCACCTGCCACTAGCGACGAGCAGCACAGAAGAGGAAGACCACGACGCCATGGATCTGGTCGCTGAGATCCAGGGACCTACCCTCAGTCGGCACGTAGCTAGGCACAGCAAACCTTAAATCTAACCTAGACCTAACCCTATTTACATGAAGCCGAGCTCCTCTCCCTTCTCCGCTCCAGGCATCATCGCCGGAGAAGATAGGGGATCGGGCCGGAGAGAGAAAGCTCCTCACGACTCTCAACGGGGGCGCTCTAGGGAGAGAAAGGAAAAGGAGTGGTGCTCTTGGGCTTCCTATAGAGTTAACAATGCTATCCGCTTGCCGCGGCACCGTGTTCTCGTGCCACCTCTGCTGCTGCTTAGTACCTGAAAGTCGTCCCGCGATGCGCCCTGTGTTCCGACAGATCATGCATGCACATGTGTCATCGCACTTGCTCGTTCCAAAGATTAATCCAGAAGTTATGCAGGATAGAAAGAAACAGCAGGCCTTTGGGACTTTGTATATAAAAAGTGTCATGTGGGTAAACCTGCAAGAAACCTCATACGTCAAGACCAATGATTGCTCACTAGTTGGTAAACCTGCATCCATCAGAGTTTCAGTGTGGGCATGGTGCCGACCACTACCTCGATAGGCAGCTAGAGCTAGCTATGTTTTGTTCTTCAGATCAGAATATTTTATAATTGTTGACACTGCCAAGAAAATATAGTATATACTGAGCAAAGATGTTGATCATAGCCAAATGAAATCTGCAACAGCCGCTTTGAATGTAACCACTACACAGACCATTGACTTGAATCTGGTGGTACTGTATAATTTCGTATATGCTTACGGGCTGTATATCTTACTTCTGTCTTCCGAGTGGTTGCACGGAGGCTTCCAGCATTTGACTTCTTCATATACAACCAACATAAGAGATCTAGACAGAAAAAATTCAGAACCAAATGGTAGTCAAATGCTAAAATGCACGGGGTTCAAGCAAGTTGTTCTGTACTCTTTCTGAAGAAGGAACAAACACATATCGACAGTGAAGTCAGTATGTCACCACATACGTTAGCTTAAGATATAAAAACACACCATAATACTGAATCTTAAATGCATGTGTGTTCGTCTGTGGGACTTTGACAAATCACACTGTACTACTTATTCGACTAGATGACAGGTAAGATCTCAACTACACTTCAGATCTGCACACCTCACCATGGCTTGGACACTTGGACCCTAAATAGTTTTGTTCCATGTAAAATACTGTTACTTCTGTGCACGACGCCGTGTGGTTTTAATTATAATGACATGCCAATATCTGCAGAAAGTATAAACAGCGTTAGTCTGTAAAATATATGAACCGATATTTAAAATTACATGGTCGAATTATATTCATACGAATATAGTAATAGAATTTTAATGTTGAACAAATCTGAATAACCAAATATTGTTCAAAGTATTAGACAAATTCAAATGTGGTTCAGTGTCATCTTTCACATACGCATGATTCAAACTAGAATAAACTCTTAATTTAACATTTTTTTTGTAACCTAAGATGACAAATGTAATTCTCATATATGGGTATTGAAGAACTATGCCAGACGACAAATAATAGGTAATCACTGAAGTTAGTCACCACCTGTATCTCTCTTTGCTTTAGCGTATCATAGTCACAAAATGTCAATTGCAAATCCTATCACATTTTCTTTGCAAAAATAAAATATCTCATCGTTGAATATGTAAATATGATTGGACTATTCTCCCGCTCAAATTGGCTTCCTTTCTTCAGGACGAATAGAAGATGTTCTCCTGTTTTTCATTTGAAACTACAGAGAATCTTTAGAAACTATAGCAGAAAAGCCTGGAGCCTCTAGGACTGTAGATGCATAAATGCATTGAGCTGTCTCTTCTCGTAGTAGGCAGACATACTGACATAGCAGATTGGAAATGTTGGCCTGTTGGGCTTCCTTTTTTTTTTTTGATCCTGGAGAGGCCCCGAAGGGCCTAGATGCCTTCATTAATATCCAGCGGTGCAGGAACAATTACAGCAGGGACCTCAAAGAAATACACAAACATTACAATGTCCCTGGACTTTACAGAAAAGACCCTAAAATGAAGACAGGAAAAGCAATTCGGTCCTCTGGCATCGCTGGGGAAGTGGGAGCTCCAACCGCGACCATCCGCATCAGCGCAGGGGACGAGACCACTTGACGTTGAGGGGAAGGAGAGCGCCACGGCAAGCTCACCGAAGGGCCTCCGTTTGGAGGTTGAGGATGCGCTGGCCAACATCGCCAGCGAAGGTGACCACCCGATGGTCTTCTGAGTCGGCCGCCGAAATTGAGGGCGCCGAGAATGTTCTTCTGGATTATGCAGCACCATTACTCCAGAGCAACAAGGAAACTGACCTTGCAGCGCCGCTCCACCTCTCCCCCTTGTGCCTCCATGGCGCTCAGAGGAAGCAAAGAGCAACGCAGGCTCGACCATGCTCCTGCTACCACGAACCCAAGCCTTATTGAAGAAGCCTCATGATGTGTTCGCCGGCGTCGCCTTCGTCTCCCCCCACGGGAGCACCGCAGCCAGCAGAAACAGCAGCACGCAGAGCTGGGATTGGCCTGAAAATCCCCGCTCCAGAGCTCCAGGGCAGACCTTATTTAGAGGGATGCGCGAGTTCCTCCGCCGTCCTTGCGCCGTCACCTGCCACCAGCGACGAGCAACACAGAAGAGGAAGACCACGACGCCATGGATCGGGTCGCTGAGATCCAGGGACCTACCCTCAGTCGGCACGTAGCCAGGCACAGCAAACCTTAAATCTAACCTAGACCTAACCCTATTTACATGAAACCGAGCTCCTCTCCCTTCTCCGCTCCAGGCATCATCGCCGGAGAAGATAGGGGATCGGGCCGGAGAGAGAAAGCTCCTCACGACTCTCAACGGGGGCGCTCTAGGGAGAGAAAGGAAAAGAAGTGGTGCTCTTGGGCTTCCTATAGATTTGAGTTAACAATGCTATCCGCTTGCCGCGGCACCGTGTTCTCGTGCCACCTCTGCTGCTGCTTAGTACATGAAAGTCGTCCCGCGATGCGCCCTGTGTTCCGACAGATCATGCATGCACACGTGTCATCGCACTTGCTCGTTCCAAAGATTAATCCAGAAGTTATGCAGGATAGAAAGAAACGGCAGGCCTTTGGGACTTTGTATATAAAAAGTGTCATGTGAGTAAACCTGCAAGAAACCTCATACGTCAAGACCAATGATTGCTCACTAGTTGGTAAACCTGCATCCATCAGAAGCTTCAAAGTGGGCATGGTGCCTACCACTACCTCGATAGGCAGCTAGAGCTAGCTATGTTTTGTTCTTCAGATCAGAATATTTTATAATTGTTGGCACTGCCCAAGAAAATATAGTATATACTGAGCAAAGATGTTGATCATAGCCAAATGAAATCTGCATCAGCTGCTTTGAATGTAACCACTGCACAGACCATTGACCTGAATCTGGTGGTACTGCATAATTCCGTATGTGCTTACTCGCTGTATATCTTACTTCTGTCTTCCGAGTGGTTGCACGGAGGCTTCCAGCATTTGACTTCTTCATATACAACCAACATAAGAGATCTAGACAGAAAAAATTCAGAACCAAATGGTAGTCAAATGCTAAAATGCACGGGGTTCAAGCAAGTTGTTCTGTACCCTTTCTGAAGAAGGAACAAACGCATATCGACAGTGAAGTCAGTATGTCACCACATACGTTAGCTTAAGATATAAAAACACACCATAATACTGAATCTTCAATGCATGTGTGTTCGTCTGTGGGACTTTGACAAATCACACTGTACTACTTATTCGACTAGATGACAGGTAAGATATCAACTACACTTCAGATCTGCACACCTCACCATGGCTTGGACACTTGGACCCTATATAGTTCCGTTCCATGTAAAATACTGTTACTTCTGTGCACGAGGCCGTGTGGTTTTAATTATAATGACATGCCAATATCAGCAAAAAGTATAAACAGCGTTAGTCTGTAAAATATATGAACCGATATTTAAAATTACATGGTCGAATTATATTCATACGAATATAGTAATAGAATTTTAATGTTGAACAAATCTGAATAACCAAATATTGTTCAAAGCATTTGACAAATTCAAATGTGGTTCAGTGTCATCTTTCACAGACGCATGATTCAAACTAGAATAAACTCTAAATTTAACAGTTTTTTTTTGTAACCTAAGATGACAAATGTAATTCTCATATATGGGTATTGAAGAATTATGCCAAACGACAAATAATAGGTAATCACTCAAGTTAGACACCGCCTGTATCTCTCTTTGCTTTAGCGTATCATAGTCACAAAATGTCAATTGCAAATCCTATCACATTTTCTTTGCAAAAATAAAATATCTCATCGTTGAATATGTAAATATGATTGGACTATTCTCCCGCTCAAATTGGCTTCGTTTCTTCAGGATGAATAGAAGATGTTCTCCTGTTTTTCATTTGAAACTACAGAGAATCTTTAGAAACTATAGCAGAAAAGCCTGGAGCCTCTAGGACTGTAGATGCATAAATGCATTGAGCTGTCTCTTCTCGTAGTAGGCAGACATACTGACATAGCAGATTGGAAGTGTTGGCCTGTTGGGCTTCCTTTTTTTTTTTTGAACCTGGAGAGGCCCTGGGCCTAGATGCCTTCATTAATATCCAGCGGTGCAGGAACAATTACAGCAGGGACCTCAAAGAAATACACAAACATTACAAAGTCCCTGGACTTTACAGAAAAGACCCTAAAATGAAGACAGGAAAAGCAATTCGGTCCTCTGGCATCGCTGGGGAAGAGGGAGCTCCAACCGCGACCATCCGCATCAGCGCAGGGGACGAGACCACTTGACGTCGAGGGGAAGGAGAGCACCACGGCAAGCTCACCGAAGGGCCTCCGTTTGGAGGTTGAGGATGCGCTGGCCAACATCGCCAGCGAAGGTGACCACCCGATGGTCTTCTGGGTCGGCCGCCGAAATTGAGGGCGCCGAGAATGTTCTTCTGGATTATGCAGCACCATTACTCCAGAGCAACAAGGAAACTGACCTTGCAGCGTCGCTCCACCTCTCCCCCTTGCGCCTCCATGGCGCTCAGAGGAAGCAAAGAGCAACGCAGGCTCGACCATGCTCCTGCTACCACAAACCCAAGCCTTATTGAAGAATTCACTACAACAAAGTAGGCATGTAGAGACGTCTATCTGATGATTGAAGACGCTATATTTCATCTCTACAGCATTGTAAAGTCGCTCATGTAAAGCGTCTTCCCCTCCACCGTCGCAAAGAACGTAGGGTCGCTTTGGCATGCGTCTCAATACGAAGATGAGACGCCCCTATTGCATCTCTACAAGCTTAGAGACGCTATGTGATCCGGATAGTATGACGTCTCAACCATTGCTAGGAACGCTCTCATTACGCCTCAAATACTAGGAATGCCTGACGTCAGGTTCAAATTTTATCATTATAAATACATATTTTTGGTAGATGATCAATAGTGATTATGATTCATCATCAGGCAAGGTAATTTTTCCAGTCATGAACCATTCATACACAAAACTACATTATCTATGTATATGACTCAGAAACAAAACCATAGAGATATAATTATATTATTAAAGTGAAATAGAAGTTAGCGACATGTACAAGCATCCACAAGGTGCGAACACACTTGGAAAAAATCATACAAATTTACATACACTTCCAGATTTTCTGCCTCTACTAAATAGTACGAACTACATCAGAACATTCAACATTGAGATGTCAAATATCTTCACGCCCAACACATTCTAAGATGTCATTTATTTTCATCCAACAACCTGCAAGAATGTTAATAAAATGTATATGTTAGTTAATCGGACGTATGTCCACTAGAAAAAATTAACACATAAACTTCAAATAATTTAATCCGAGGAGTATTAAATAATTGCAGTTACATATATTCGAAAAGAAAGTAAACATTGTGAGATATGTGTCAGCTGCATTTTTCTGATTGATATGTTCTCCTTGTTGCACATCACAAAATGAATGTACTTTGTGCATCTAACATATTTATAAATTGGTATTATTCATATGCAAGGAAGGTTTGGTACCTTGGATCATTATTATTTGGTAGAATTTCGAATTAGACAAACTGAAGGACGCAGCAAGTCATCAACAACATAGGATGCTGCATCAGCAATAAGATTATCCCCCCGTTACTAAATCCACTTTGTAGCGGAATACAAGAAAAATATTCACATGTCAGAAAATAACTAATAACTAATTAAATGATATTATATAAGTGCCCAAGGTCAAAATAGTATATACTTTGTGCATGTGGACGAAATTAGTGACATCCTCCATGACGATCTTTCTGCAAAACAAAAAAAGAGTAACTGAATCCATTGGTGACAAGGTTAATTGTATTATCTTCAACATCTGAATCAACAATCCACGTACAATGTGATCCGAGAATTAAATTACAATAATATTTGTTTGTGCATGTGGACGAAATTAGTGACATCCTCCATGACTTTTACTTCAAGTGCCGACACAGTTTCGATCTTTCTGCAAAAAAAGAGTAACTCAATCCATTGGTGTCAAGGTTAACTGTATTATCTTCAACATCTGAATCAACAATCCACGTACAACGTGATCCGAGAATTAAATTACACATATTTGTTTCTACCATATATCAGTGAAAGATGGTCATAATCTCGATGCCATGTGGAGGTAGCACTAAGTAATCCAACACAGGTTAGCTTACTACCGACTAACTAGTCACTATTACTTCTGTTAGAATTAGAAAGAAAGAAACTGAAAGAATCTTGTTGTCCCCGTAGGCCGTAGTACTGTGTAATAGAGCCTACAAGCCCTGACATCACATGCTTGATCCAATCCAACCCACGATCGAACACAAGCTGGTCAATTTCATCATGGACAACGAAATATACAAATGAATCGGGGGAAAACTCGATAGAGAAAAAATGATTAAATGTGTTACCGAATGGGAGAGGTCACTGCTCCATCAGCTGTTGTCAGGCTATCCAGCCACCAGGCGATCCAGGTCGAGCACCTTGCGCAATAGCCAGCAGCTTCGGCTGGCCGCACGGTAACCTTGAGGTAACTGAGACTGGGGACACGGGAGCAACGAATCAGCGATTGCCTGGCCAGGACGGCCAACGCACCACTGCAATGGTGGATCGGAGATGCGGCGGCGGCTTTTCCATTGGGATTGGAAGCGGCGGTTTGTGATATTGGAGTCCTCAGTCGTGTAGGGTTAAAGGATCGGCGAGTGGGGTTAGTAATATTTGCTAGATGGGCTGGGCCTAAATGAGATGTACTATCCACTCGCCATCTAGAATTGAGATATTTGGGACGATTTAAAAACGTCGCAAGAAACGCCTCTACCTGCCATTTAGTTTCCACCGTAAAGACGTTCCAGGAGGCGTCTAAATTATAACGTCTCTTCGTGACTGTTTTGTTGTAGTGGAAGCCGCATGATGTGTTCGCCGGCGTCGCCTTCGTCTCCCCCCACGGGAGCACCGCAGCCAGCAGAAACAGCACCACGCAGAGCTGGGATTGGCCTGAAAATCCCCGCTCCAGAGCTCCAGCGTGGACCTTATTTAGAGGGATGCGCGAGTTCCTCCGCCGTCCTTGCGCCGTCACCAGCTGCCACCAGCGACGAGCAGCACAGAAGAGGAAGACCACGACGCCATGGATCTGGTCGCTGAGATCCAGGGACCTACCCTCAGTCGGCACGTAGCCAGGCACAACAAACCTTAAATCTAACCTAGACCTAACCCTATTTACATGAAGCCGAGCTCCTCTCCCTTCTCCGCTCCAGGCATCATCGCCGGAGAAGATAGGGGATCGGGCCGGAGAGTGAAAGCTCCTCACGACTCTCAACGGGGGCGCTCTAGGGAGAGAAAGGAAAAGGAGTGGTGCTCTTGGGCTTCCTATAGATTTGAGTTAACAATGCTATCCGCTTGCCGCGGCACCGTGTTCTCGTGCCACCTCTGCTGCTGCTTAGTACCTGAAAGTCGTCCCGCGATGCGCCCTGTGTTCCGACAGATCGTGCATGCACACGTGTCATCGCACTTGCTCGTTCCAAAGATTAATCCAGAAGTTATGCAGGATAGAAAGAAACAGCAGGCCTTTGGGACTTTGTATATAAAAAGTGTCATGTGGGTAAACCTGCAAGAAACCTCATACGTCAAGACCAATGATTGCTCACTAGTTGGTAAACCTGCATCCATCAGAAGCTTCAAAGTGGGCATGGTGCCTACCACTACCTCGATAGGCAGCTAGAGGTAGCTATGTTTTGTTGTTTAGATCAGAATATTTTATAATTGTTGGCACTGCCCAAGAAAATATAGTATATACTGAGCAAAGATGTTGATCATAGCCAAATGAAATCTGCATGAGCTGCTTTGAATGTAACCACTGCACAGATCATTGACCTGAATCTGGTGGTACTGCATAATTTCATATGTGCTTACTCGCTGTATATCTTAGAGCATCTCCACCGGGGGCCTCCAAATATGTGTCCGGCACCCTCCAATTGAGCCCTCTTTGAGGGGTGCCGGACACACGTCCGGTCCAAATTAAAAAATTCTCTCCAGCGGCACACCCCAAAGCAGCCCCCCCAATTGCTTTGCATTAACACAAATAGGTTGTGTGCGTCTTTGACTCGCTCTGCCTCGCGACCTCTACCTCCGTCCCATGGTGTCCTCGTTGTGGTCTCCGAGCTGGTACAGACTCAATCACCAGCAGCCAGCTCGGGCATGGTCGGCAGCCAGCTCAAATCCACCAGCAGCAGCTGAGAGAGGTTGGTACTGAGCGAGAATGAGCTGGAGCCGGCCGACGAGTCCGACTTCGACCACGACCTGCTCAAGAACATGGGCGTCGCCCTCGCCAAGCACCGCCACTAGATACTCAAGCTCGCCATGAAGGACGCCGCAGCTGCCTCCTCGCACTCGCAGCCGTCCTCGTCCTCCTTGGCCGCTTGACTCGAGCGCAGGGCCAGCAGGTGCGACACACGGTGCGCCGGCTCGCCGGCGGGGGACGAGCAGCAGGAGCACGAGCGCCACGGCCGGTAGAGATGCTGACGCGAGCGCGTGGAGCTGACGCGGGCGACAAGCCGGGGGACGAGCAGCGATGACCACGGCCGCGTCGAGCTGACACGGGCGACGAGGACTGCTGCCACCTCGAGCTGGCGCGGCCGACGGCGACGTGCGTGGCCGGAGCATCTGGCGGCGTCGAGGACCTCCGCAGCCACAGCAAGCAGCAGGAGCACGAGCGCCACAGCCGGTGGATATGCTCTTGTTCGTTCCAGCTCGTTCGTGTACCAAGCCACATCTAGATCTAGTACTATCCCAAAGACACGCACTAGCACTAGTCAAATTTGTGTGCTGGCCTGGAGCGTCCTCTGAGTTAGGCAACAACATGCCGCGCGAGGAGCGATGCCACGCCACCGACGCATGCTGGCCTGGACCGTCCTCAACTCCAGGAGCAAGAACAAGAAGCAAGATGGCCTCCTACATCCGTCGCTTGTTGTCGCTGCGATGGTGGTGGCGCTGTTCCCGCCGCCGCCGGAGGTGGCCGAGCCGGCGCGCTCCTCTACAAGTCGACCAGGATGGTGCAGGAGGAGGCTGGGGAGGTTGGGAGGTGAGGCAGAGAGAGAGGCGTGGCGCGGTGGCCAGCCATGGGAGAGAGAGACGTGAGAGAAATGGAGTGGGGATAGAGCTATCCGGCTGACACGCGGGACCAGGGCCGAAATTGATGTCCGCTTTGCATGTTCGGCACCCTCGAGAGGGCCTCCAAGTTTGGTGGCCTCTTCGGGGGTGCCGGACATATTTTGGGGGCTTTTTTCGTTTGGGGACCCCCGCTGGTGGGTATTTTTTAGGTCCGGACCCCATTAGGGCTTTGGGGGGTCAATTGGAGGCCCCGGTAGAGATGACCTTACTTCTGTCTTTCCAGTGGCTGCACGGAGGCTTCGAGCATTTGACTTCTTCATATACAACCAACATAAGAGATCTAGACAGAAAAAATTCAGAACCAAATGGTAGTCAAATGCTAAAATGCACGGGGTTCAAGCAAGTTGTTCTGTACTCTTTCTGAAGAAGGAACGAACACATATCGACAGTGAAGTCAGTATGTCACCACATACGTTAGCTTATAAGTAAGATATAAAAACACAGATGATCGAGTTGCTGACCATAATACTGAATCTTCAATGCATGGGTGTTCGTCTGTGGGACTGTGACAAATCACACGCTGTACTACTTATTCGATTAGATGACAGGTAAGATCTCAACTACTTCAGATCTGCAGACCTCACCAAGGCTTGGATTCTTGGACCCTATATAGTTCAGTTCCATGTAAAATATTGTTACTTCTGTGCACGAGGCCGTGTGGTTTTAATTATAATGTGATGCCCTCATCAGCAGAAAGTATAGACAGCGTCAGTCAATAAACATATGAACCGATATTAGAATTAGATGGTCAAATTATATTTATACGAATATAGTAATAGAATTTAATGTTGAACAAATCGAATAACCAAAAGTTGTTCGGTGTCATCTTTCACAAACGCATGATTCAAACTAGAATAAACTCTTAATTTAACAGTTTTGTAACGTAAGATGAAAAATGTGATTCTCATATATGGTATTGAAGACCATGCCAAACGACAAACAAATAAAAGGTAATCACTGAAATTAGGCACCGCCTGTATCTCTCTTTCCTTCATTTGAAACCACTGAGAATCTTTAGAAAGTACTCCCTCCGTTTCTAAATATAAGATGTTTAGCATTTGTCCATATTCATATGTACACAAATGTATATGGACACATTACATGTGTATGTTCATCTATTTTCGTATACATCTAGACAATATGTGTAACATCTAAAACATTTAAATTTAGGAACGGAGGGAGTAGCAGAAAAGCTTGGAACCTAGGACTGTAGATGCATAAATGCATGGAGCTGTCTCTTCTCGTAGTAGGCAGTTTGGTTTATGGTGATCGAACTGTCTCGAACTGTCTTCCTCCGTGAGAACCGCGCAGTGACGTGGTGGTTGGGGAGCAGTGGCTCTACCTAGCCCGCCCGTGTTCGACTCCTGGGGGAGCGAATACTGGGTGTTTTCTCACCCTGGCACTGTTTGCCAATTTCCCCTGCGAGCGGTGCTTCCGAGTGGTATTACAGTGTGCCCACTGTCGCAAGGGCTTTGCCCTGGTAGTCTTAGCCTCGCTTCAGCTGGTATATGTTGTCTATCTAGCCTGCGTACTAGGGGTGTGCGTGTGTGTGGTGTGCGTGTGGTGTGAGTTTAGTACGTAAGTTCAGATACTACAGCTGTACTTAGCCTAGGGGACTCTCAAAAAAAAACTGTCTTCCTCCGCCAGTAGCACTATTAACCTCACTCACGATTGATAAACTAATGGAGTCTAGGACTGTAGATCCATTGAGCTCTAGCACCAGAGCAGACAATAGATAGAAGAGGCAGCGCACGATAGCGGACAACCTGACATAGCAAATTGGAAGTGTTGGCCTGTTGGGCTTCCATAGTACACATAAACCTTGGTTGCAGGGCCCGTAATTTCCGTTTGTCAAATTTACCGCAGGTACAACACCAGAATTTCTCTCATGAATAGATTGCTACACTGATCAGTCTATCTTAACTACTGTAACACAAACTCAACAGCAAATAGGGTGGATCTCATCTCTTATACTGTTGTACAATAAAGATAGCAATGCAGTATCAGGAGTTGTTCACATATCTGGACAATATTAATCTATAGTGCAATTTAACTTCAGTAACATCAACACAACAACAAACATCTCATCTTATACTGTTACACAACAAGCATTAATCTACTTTTCAGTTTATCTTCAGTATAACAGAGACCAAACATGGTGGATCTCATTTTATACTGTTATACAACAAACATAGCATCAGGAGTTGCTGGTCACATCTCAAGCCGTTTTCTTTGCTTTCTTATTCTCCCACTCCTTGCGCTTAGCGTCAATCAGCTTTTGTACATTCTCATGAAAGCCAGGATATGGTTCGTACGCACAAAACTTATGAAGAATCTGAAGCAAATGAGAAGATTATCATGACTCGTGAGGTAATCCTGTTGTCAATCATCAGGGAGGGCAAGAGTGATGATGCTGAATGTTTACCTCTAGAAGCACAAAGTATGGTGCCATCAAGAAGGCCTGGACAAGATTGTCAAGTAGAGCAGGTGCTCGCTTCTACAATCAGAATATGTGTCAAATATAATCCTTTGGCAAGAATTTTATACAACTAGTGCACATCTTAATACTAATAGCATGACAGAGACTTGCCTCAAAGACCCCATGGCCAATGAATTGCATAGTCCAACAAAACAGCTGAGCTACTAGTACCACCTGTGGAAAAAGAAAGAATTCACATTTGATCCATTAATATTTTCTGAACTTCTTGTTTATTAGGTACAAAGCAACTTGAACAGCACACACTATGCGTCATCCTTATCCTGAAAGCAAACGTTGTCAAGATGAAAACTTCAGAAGTTAACAAAGAAAGGAGATTCCCCGTGTGGACACCTGCAGTCTAGCTTCTCAAACTTTAAGCCTAACTGACCTAGGCCAACCGAGACCGGATCGTGAATGTTGTGAGTGCAGCAAGATTAGCTGATAAGCCCCAACACCATGGAGCAACAAACATGGTTTGACAACTGACGCCTTCTTGCTATCTCATGTGTGCAAGCACACATACAGGCAAATGATTGATCAAATCATGTGTAGTGACTGCAAATCGTGCATCAATCACTGAGTAGATGGATCAAGCAAACATCTAGTGGAGTGTTTTTTTTTGTGTGTGTGGGGGGAGGGGGCTAAGGCAGGTGCGTAACTTTTAAAGATGAGCTCTCCTCAAAACAACACCAGTTTATGTTACAGCATATAACTTCTCTGGTACACTATAAGACAGAATAATTGACGTGTCAAATGATCAACACTTCAACAGTCATGTCTTCTGCCAGGAACTTCAACCGAGGAAACCACAAGTTTAACGATTTTTTATATATTTTCTTACATACCAATGCATTTCAAAGTGAGTACATTGTAGTGTTTAGACATTTGCAGTCATCAAAAGATTCTCAAGATGGCTTTCTTTTTTTTAGCGAAGTATAAATATCATCGAGAGATAACTTGGAATTTTCTAAATGAAAAGGAAGATTTAGTAGGCTCTTTTCGTAGTAATTGTCTCTGATGATGTTTAACCAAGATGATCTACAGCAAATAACAACGATTTTTTTTTGTATGCGAATAACAACCTTGAATTCTCAAAATTCCTTTCCCCACTAAGAAATTTGGTGGACATGTCCTAATCAATCCAACTGCAAATAAAATTATTTCTTCTCATAACCTTCCCAAATACACTAAATCAGAGAAGGATAAATATTGATCATGATATAACCCCTAAAGTAATAACACCCGCACCACAGCAACTTGGAATAAAACTTCGGCCACGCAAGAAGAACTGGCTAGCACACAGTGTAATCCATATGCATATTCAGTACAGTTAACCGACACTCCAAGATCGGGAAATGGGTTTTCATCCCTGATCCTTATTAACGACATCAAACCAATGTCTCGTACCAGGAGAAGTTTCCATAAACATCGCATTTAGATAGCAAGTTCACAAAATCTTAACATGTTGTTGAAAAAAAGAACAATTGCCTATATGGAGAACAATAACTCTTACAGTACCTCAGTTACTAGCAAAATACCTAAAAAAAAACTGAAAAACAGATTCTCTCGTACAGGATAACCGAACAGGTAAGCAATTAAACTGAGAAAAGAATGAAAGACCAGGTGTTTTAGTCACCGAACCTACAAGCACTGTAGAAAATACATCTCATCCCAATTCCCAAGCAGCATATACAAGAGAGATAACCAAAAAAAAGCTCAATCAAAGAAACAAGCCAAAAGGGGCGGAGTTCTGTAACCTTGCATCCGACGGAGAAGCCAAGGCGAGCGGCGAGGGCGGCGCTGGCAGCCCAGCAGAGGAAGCAGAGGACAGCAGCGACGGTGCCCGAGCGGCGGTCAAGGGAGATGTAGAAGGCCCCGTAGATCGCGGCGCTCACCGCGGCGGAGTGCAGAGACGGAGCGGTGAGGTGGAGGAGCAGGAGGGCCGTGAGGAATATGGGCCAGACGAAGAGCGCGTGGATGAACACGTTTACCGGGTTGCTGTGGTACGCGCCGTAGAAGGCGAAGTGCCGCTCCAGGTCGAGGAAGCCGCCGCCGCGAGCCATCGTCGCCGGGTTGCTCGGGGTTTGTTTCGGTGAACACGAGGGAATTGTCAGATTTTGCTCAGCGGTTGTTGGCTTGTCGTCCTTTTCTTTACGGGAAAACAAAGGAAGAGGGCGACAATGAGTAGACACTTCTCGCTCCCAGCTCCAGTGCTCCTATTATATTATTATTTTATCAAAAATCATATTTATAAGGTTAAAAAGAATAAAAAAAATCCTGTATTTTGTCAATTATGTATGACAGAAACATGTAAAATCTCGATTTGAAATGTTTTATATTCTAAACTGTCCAAAAATGGTAAACGTATGATCTAAATGTACAAACTTTTAAACCTCTAAAATATACAAAATTTTGTCATTTTTGTGTAGCTCGTAATATAAAGTATTTCAAATCGATATTCTTGCGTGCTTTTCAGATTTTTTAAAAACTTACAAATATGATTTTTTATTAAAATATATATGGAGGGAACACTAGAATTCGGGAGTCAAATAACATTACGGCAATAACCACTCTAAGGCTATGTATAGCGGTTTAACAAACGGTAATATTGGAGAGTATCGTTTGCCCGTTTTCAAAATTAAAAAAAATGAAAACACTTCCAAAAATATGTAGTGCAACCACCCCTTCATGTGCTCTCAGTGCTACCATTAAAAAGATAATTTTAAGTGTCTTGCAAATTTCTATGAAAAAATGTGAGTATTCACAAGATGTATGTACAAGCTCCAAAATTTGCAGGTCCAAGTTCTAAAGGGGCATTGCGAAAAAGAAAACAAATCTTGCAAAAATGACACTATTTATGCTAGATTTGTCTATATTTTTTCGTTGCTCCTTTTGAATTTCTGAATTTGGATCAGAAAATTTAGGAGGTTGCAGACATATATCATCTTGTGAACACTCACATTATCTCGTATGTTTTTCGAAACACTTAAAAAACAATTTAGCTGATAGGTGATAGCACTAATTATTCTGTACTAACGAAGGATATGGATATGGATATGGATATGGATATGGATATGGAAGACGCGCATGACACCAGAGACGCATGCGCGATGCATCGCGTGCCCGCAAGTTCTTCCTGCTAGCGTGCGAGGTAACGAGAGAAAAGAATGACGTGCGAGCATTGCTATGCCACCACAAGCGCAAATCACTTCTTTACTAAGTTCGGAAGTTTGTTCCTAGCTCAGCCAAAGTTCGAATTATATTTTCTCTGTACTAATATTTCATTATAATTAGCCACACGATTGAGATTTTTGTTAACTATTCACGTGTTCAGGTTCTTGCTACTAGATGTTCTTTAGTAATAAGAGAAAATCCCAACTAGTTTCCGCTACGAGTAAAAATATATTTCGAAAGTCTACTACTCGCTCCGTCCATAAAAGGATGTCTCAACTTTCTAGATACATGCATGTTTGGAGAAAGTTGTGACATCTTTTTATGCACAGAGGGAGTATTATAAGATCGGATATTTTTGTTCTTCAACCCGTGCAAAGCGGGGGAATGGGAAAAGAGGGCTTACTCCATTTTCATTATGCTCCAACAGAACATTAATTCGGCATTGTGTGCTTTAATAAGCAACATAGCATGTCCGCAGACAATGGTTTCCATAAGTCAACTGGAATATAACATTTCTCAGATTTTTTATTCTAAACGAAACAACCTAATGTTGACTAGGCAATCTTCGAAAACATATTCTTGCTCATCTGGACCGATTATTCTACTGGTAGGATATACTATTGATAAAACGACGCCAAAGTTGAATCCTCCCTAACCGGCCATTGAATACATTTTCTTGGGTAGAGCACGTCAAAGTTGACTCTTTCCAAACAGCCTTGGGTTCCTAAACTCTTGAACAAGTTTATTTTTTATCCTAAAACTTTTGTTTGGTCCAAAATAAACATCGAACTCTTTAAGAAATTTACATCATGTTTGACAAGAGAAAACTAAGGCCGTGGACCCATCCCCTCACCCTCTCAAAATTGTCGGCTAGTTATGTCTTCAATTTGAAGGAAAGGGCATGATGGGATGAATCGACAACAAGATTTCTCACGGATGGAATGTCGCCAACAAGCACAAGGATGACAATTAGGATGACATCGGTTTGTACAAGCGGGGAGATGCGAATGAGGTGGTGATGCAGGCAAGCGGGGTTCTGGACGGGTCAAAGGAGCTCTAAGGACTATGAGGAATAACGCCACAACATACTATCTCGACGATGACAATGTGGGGTGGCATGGGTGCTCATGTGTGTCGCATGTTCTTTACGTAATCGTCTTTCTCGAGTTAGATGGATTGTGTTCTTTTTCAAGAGTTCAGGCTTCATTTTAGACAAAGTTTTAGGACCAATAATAAACTTCTCCGAGAGTTTAAGGATGAAAAATGGACTTTCTTCTGAGGTAATTAACATAGCTAGTACTAGGCATTATCATGCAATATCCACTAAGCATAGTATTAGCATGGTATACTATAGAATTATGTAGTTGTTAATAATTTTCTATATATAATTAAAATCAGAAATAATCGACTTGTTCACTGAATTTACATTAGGCTGACCCGGATGACTTCACTGAAACTTGGGAGAGAATTATAATACCGTAACATAGACATGCCAAGCGAAAATGCTATTGTGCCTCTCGACCATATTAATTAATGAATGCATGCACTATGCAGGTTAATCGTGTCTCTAAGCAACTTACATTGCACATGCGGCATTTAGAATGTTCCATTCATTACCTTGTAATTACAGAGATTACCCAGCTTTTGGATGAGATGCATGCGAATCATGCTTGTATTGAACTAGAGCATAGCCTAACTAGGTCGAGGATGGCTTGATTTCTAATCTCGAACATACCACTTTAAGCTTAGAAGGAGTAACGACTAGCTTTTAGAAAAACTTTTTATAGACCTAGGTACAGAATCGTTTGTTAACATTTAGGCCTTGTTTGTTACTAGGATATTTTAAGAAATTGGTGGGGATAATCCTCTAATGGATTGGGTGAAACCCCAAACTTCACCCAATCCCGTAGGGGTTGGGGATCCAATCCACTAGGTAGGGGGTAGTGTATTGGTTATTGAGAAAAATGCACTAGAGTTTGGAGATTTGTGGGGAAATGTGGAGATAAAACCTGCCCAATACACTAAAAACAAACGATGTAGACCGGGATAAACCCCACCAATCACTAAAACAACTCTAGAAACAAACAAAGCCCTAGGTGGGAACACGATACATCTCAAATATTCGTGATAATTTAAGGTCTAAGTATATAGCATACACATGAAATCGGGTTGCCAAACTCCATGTTTCCTAACACATGTTTAAATTATTGGTTCGACATCTTCATATCCATGACATGTGAACATAGCCATCAACGAGTAAAAATGTTAGTATATAACTGATGTGTCCTCGCAAGAATTCCGACAAGTGACACTTGAGAATAATCGTTCAAATATAAATTTCACAAACAAATCATATACTTACCAATCAATTCAAATTTTTATTCGACGCACATTGAAAAAAACATGGATATGATCATTTCTATGATTGCCTCTAGGCATTTCTCTAACACTAATTTTGGTTCAAGACTTGCTAATAATTACGAAAAAAATCACTTTGGGAGAAACAAATTTGATACCTAAAAAGCAATTAAAAACCTGCTCAAAATCGCTTATGAAATAAAAAAACACATGTCCTTAGCTATATTGGAAATGAGAAATTGCTTATTTCAACCTTTTTTATCTGCCGGTTTTTAACATAGGAGATAGGAAAGACTGAAGAAGCGATGAAAGGAGCGATAGTTGCAGTCACAACTCAATAGCGAGATGAACACCATTTACACAAGAATTTCGACTAAAGGAGGGCTAGTACTATTACACAAGAATGGTTCTTTTATTAAGAGGTCAGAGGAAGAAAGTGAGGATATGTTTTTAATTGATTAGTATCTGAGTGCAGCAACAAAGAAATATTCAAGCATTTTTTATCGACAATCTCTTTTGGCAAAGGTCAGGGAGATAGACACTAAAAAAGAGGTTTGCTCTACGTTAGCTAAAAGACGGTCTCTTTGTAAGAAAACAAGATATTTTGCTATTGTACGATATGTCCACTGATACATCTCAAACGTATCTATAATTTTTATATGTTCCATGCTTATTATATATCATTGCCACATGATTTTATAATGTTTTTATATCATTTTGGCACATTTTATGGAACTAACCTATTAACAAGATGCCCAGTGCCAGTTCCTGTTTTCTGCTGTCTTTTTGGACCGCGCCTGGGCCCCACCTGGGCGCCTCGAGAACCTTCCGACGCCGCCCTTTCGCCTATAAATTCTATTCCTCCCGAAAACCCTCGGTACCCGATCATATTTTCCGGAAAAGTTCCGAGGCCGCCGCCGTTGCCAACCCAAGATCGGGAGGGTTCTGAATCTTTTCCCGGCACCCTGCCAGAGGGGGAGATCGTCACCGGAGGCATCTACACCACCATGCATGCCTCCGGAGTGATGCGTGAGTAGTCCACCACAGGACTACGGGTCCATGGCAGTAGCTAGATTGTTGTCTCTCTCCATTGTACTCCATTGTTTAGATCTTATGAGCTGCCTTACATGATTAAGATCATTTTTATGTAATGCTATGTGTTGTGTTTGCGGTGATCCGATAAATTATGGAGTCATGACATTATTGTTCAGTTTATCTATGATATGTTTTATTTATGATCTTGCAGGCTCTTCGATGCTTGTGTATGCTTTGGCCGAAGTAATTGCTTGTGTATGCTTTGGCCGAAGTAATTACTTGTATCAGTAGAGGGAGTATTTATGCTAGATAGTGGGTTCATGCCTCTCTTGTCTGAGTTTGAGTTGACAAAAACGATTAAGACTTGAGATATGTTGTTGCTACTAGGGGTAAAACAATGGTGTTTATTGCTATATGTTAATACTCATTGCTTACATTATGCACAATGCTTATTGCAATTATCTGTTGCTTGCAACTTAATACTTTCGGGAGACATGCTGGATAGCGATCCCGGGGTGGATTATTAGTCATAGATGCAGTAAGATAACGGTCTATATATTTTAACGTAATGCCCATATTAAATGAAACGGTGAACATGTTGTCATGATAGTATTGTTATATGCCCATGCTTCGTCAATTGCCCCTGAAACGGTGAACATGTTGTCATGATAGTATTGTTATATGCCCATGCTTCGTCAATTGCCCCGCTGTAATTTGTTTACCCAACATGTTTATCTTTTGGAGAGACGCCACTAGTGAACTGTGGACCTCGGTCATATTTTTCCTATATTGCTTACACCCGTTTTCATAGCTTTTCCTAGTCAGTTGCTCGCTGGTCATATTTGCTCTCATACTATTTTCCATCATACGTTTAATCTTTTGTGTTCAGCAAGCCGGAGAGATTGACACCCTCTCTGTTTCGTTGGGGCAAATTAGTTTGTTCATGTGTGCGCAGGTCCATGTCAACAGTTTTCCGGCGCAACTCTCGTTGACACCTTTCCGAAGACTTCTCCAAATCTTACTGGTTCAATAACCTTGGTTTTTTAATCGACTGAAAACTGATGCTACGCTACATCTTGCCTTCCTCTTGGGGTTCCCAGCGAACTTGCCATTACACGTCATCATCCACTCTTAGTCACATGTTCTCTATTTAATTCATGCCATAATTTTCTAGAAGCATGCGAATATTCATTCTTAGATACGACATTACGATGGGGAGGCTTACAAACATTCACTCATGGGAGCGGTAGGTTACTCGGACATCCTCACGTTGTTGTTTTGCCGTCGGAACATGATAAGGGGGGAGGGGGCCATCACTAGAGAAGAGGGAAGGAGGGGGGGCGGGGGGGGGGGGGGGGGGGGGGGGGGGGGGGGAAGGGTGGGGGAAGATAAGCAACGTCGCCGCCGGACTCCACTATCCCTCGCCCTCCGTGATTACCTACTGAACCGCCTGCCTCTGGTGCCTGCGACCGAGGCCGACGTCGTTTCTCGCTGAGTCGCCTAGTCGAAGCGCTACCGCCTCTGTTCTGCCACTCACGTACACCCCTTTTAGGCCTAGTGGTCGCATTTCTTCTCCGATGTGGACACACATCCCCACCCTTTTAATCCTAAAAATACTTCCTAGCCTTCCTTAGTGTCAGGGCAACCTCCGATTGGTCTAGCCTCGCCATCTCCTCCTTGCTGGATGGCGGCCTTATCTCTCGTCTCTAATCCTCTCCCGGTATATTTTTCACGATGCAGTTGGGGACGATGGAAACGAGAGAGGGAAGAGATAAGGTTGAGTGGAGAGAGAGAACAGTGAGGAGGTCCACGCGGTTCAGGGTGCTAATTTCTTTTGACGTGGCTCGACTGAGGACGCAAGCCGCCATAGAATCGGTTCGCCTTATGTTTTAAACTAGTACTCCCTCCATTCAAAATTATAAGATGTTCTCGATTTTTCCGAATCGCATTTATATAGACGTGTTTTATGGTGTCTGCTCAATAATTTCAGTTTGTATGTAGTCCACTGGAAATATACAAAACGTTTTATAATTCAGAGGGAGTAAGAAGTAGCGAGTCAACGGCCTTGTGTTAGCATTTTTCTTTTCAGTTTTGTACATCACTTTGCTCATGTTTCCTTTTCCAAACGGGGAGCGATGCACCGCCTTCGGCATCATTTTGCTTATGTGTATACGAGTAGGAACACCTACTGTTTTGCCTGCAAATTCGGAAAGATACTTCTGGTATTAGGTTCCCAAGTTCCAACAAATACACTGAAAATTTTCCTTATCATTGTCATCTAGCATCTCCTCTGAACCTCAAACCACAAGAAATGCAGGCATATCTAACCATCGTCTTGAGGGCCCAAACGAAAAATAGTGGATAATATCTCGCTCTACCATACGACCCTCACCCTTCCCTCCAACCTCAAGAAAACAATCTCCTGGACACCAACAGATCCTCACCCTCTTTTGAACACACTCCATTCCACTCCACTGACTGAGCTTCGCCCGCAATGGCCACGCTTGCCAAGCACCTCATCCTCTGCTCCAGCAGCACCACATCCTCCTCGGCTTCTCCCTCCCCTCGAACCGTCGCCGCCCGCCGTCGTCGCCCGAAGGCGCCGACAAGCGCGCCAACGTGCCGCAGTCCGCCACGCGCCGGCTCGCAGTCGCGGCATCCACGGCAATGGTTGCCACGGCCGCACTTTCCGCGCGGCGCCCGCGGCACCGCCACCGGCCTTGGCGGCCGAGGCGGCCGCGGTGCCGGCGCCGGCGGGGCCCGGGACCGTGCCGAGGTGGGGCACGAGGTCCTACGTGAGGGAGAGGTTCTTCGAGCCCGGGCTGTCCGCGGATGAGGCAGCCGCGCGCATCCGGCAGACGGCGGAAGGGATGCGGACTCTGCGGCCGATGCTGGAGACCATGTCGTGGAAGTACGTGCTGTTCTACGTGCGGCTCAAGTCCAAGTACCTCGACCTCGACCTCACCACCGCCATGGCCGGTGTCCCCGAGCTGCGCCGTCCTGACTACGTCCGCGTCGCCAACGAGCTCGTCGACAACATGACGGAGGTACGCAGCATTTTGTGCTTGCAATTGTACTTCTGTATATATTCGTTATTTTTCTCGAAAGATAATGTCATTCCGATGAACTTGCCTTGCAGTTCGACCGGTTTGTGCGGACTCCCAAGGTGTACGAGTCGTACCTGTACTACGAGAAGACCCTGAAGTCGCTGGATGACGTGGCAGAGTTCCTCGCATGATTCGTATATACTGTGTCTGTAGTTCTAGGAATGTATTGCTGTCGATCCCTTCTATGGAGCTCTAACAAAACGTGATACTGTATACATAATTACATATGAATTGCCAAGTTGCTTCGGCAGATCTATATATATACTGGTGCAATTTTTCGTGCAGTTAGTAAATTATACAATCTCGATTCTCAAACACTCGCATGGATGGCACATGGTACCAGACACTCACTAGTTCTCCGTTCATATATGCCTAGCAGTGGCATAACCGCGTCAGGGACGAATCCAGAATTTTAATTTGTCTTCTGATTCTATACTGTTGTGTTTTGTGTCGAATATTGTGTACGAGTTGGGTTACGTTTTGAATTTGGAGTTGTATTAGGTGTGGATAGGATATGAATAGTGTCAGAGTCGAACTCTTTTAACCTGGGCCTCCCATATATATACTGAGGAGAGCACCACACGTGTAAACTATGACGACTTGATAGCAACAGGCACGTAGGGGAGCCGGCGGCTTGTGCCGACGCCTAGGGCGGCCAGGGTTGCGGTATCAATGGGGAGGAACGCCCGTAGTCATGCCCCGCAGATGTAGTCGAGTTCGCCAAACCGCGTTAATAAATTTCGGTGTCGTCATCATGCTGTGATTGCTTCGTATTCTCGGTAGATCAATTATGCACTTATGACGGTAGCAATTGGTATTAGATAGAGGTTGAAGGCTGCGGATTGTTGATTTAGAGGAAAGAGAATATATGTTGTGATCGGGCGTCGTCCGCGTTTTCGGGCGAGATGGCGATCAGGATACGTCTAATCGGAAGCAATGGAAGCAGCGGATCGCATCATGCGGCAGCAATTTTCGAGATGATTCGAGATCGGATCGGTTCTGGACTCTAGAGTCCGTGCAGTTGACGTACAGGCGACGGAAGATCGATTCAATTCGATCGCTATAGGCGTGTGGCGACCATAGCGCGAGCGAACAAGGCCCAGGCCGGGCTGATTGGTCCAAAGCGAGAGGTGCAGCCCAGGTCGCGGAACGTCTGCTGGAAAATTGCCGGAGCAGCTGATGCAAGGAAGAGCTTGAGGTGCAGAAAGAGACTTTAAATGAGAAATATCTGGGGATTCCATCTGATGTTGGGCGTTCCAAGAGTGGAGCTTTCAAGTACTTGCGAGATCGAGTTTGGAAGAAGGTGCTGGGCTGGATGGAGCAACTCCTTTCTGTTGGAGGGAAGGATGTGCTTATCAAGGCAGTGGCTCAGGCGGTTCCAACGTTTTCTATGTCCTGCTTCAAGCTACCGAAGGGTTTATGTGAACATATCAATTCAATGCTGCGCAAATTCTGGTGGGGCAGCAAGGAGGGGAAGCGCAAAACATGCTGGGTGTCATGGGAGACGATGACACAACCGAAAAATGTAGGAGGGTTGGGGTTCAGAGACATTGAGCTTTTTAATCTAGCCCTCCTAGCGCGCCAGGCTTGGCACATACTTCAAGAGCCCACATCGTTGAGTGCAAGGGTTCTGAAGGCTGCTTATTTCCCTAATGGAGATATCCTAGAGCGACATTGGGCTCACACCCGTCGCAGGTGTGGCGTTCCATAGTCAAAGGCCGAGATGTCCTAAAGATTGGGCTGATCAAACGGATTGGCGATGGCAAGGATACTGATGCTTGGATAGTGAACTAGCTGCCGAGAGATGCAAGGCTCAAGCCAGTGGCTCCACGGAAAGAGGGAGCTCCAGCAATGGTTAGTGATTATATTGATCATACGAGTGCCTCTTGGCGTGCTGACAAACTTGACGAGTTCTTCCTGTAGATGGACTCGGAGGTGATCAAGGGCATCCCGCTGTGCACAAGAATTCAGAAAGATTTCTGGGCATGGCACTATGAGCGTACCGGCGTGTTCTCAGTTAAATCGGCTTACAGAGCTTTGGCAATGACAAAACGGACTCGAGAAGCATGGTTGGATAGCACGACAGCCTCGTCACGGTCGGAGGAGAGTGGCTGGACCAAGCCGTGGAAGGTGGCCGTCCCTTCCAAGATACGTATCTTCTTGTGGCACCTAGCTCGGCACTCGCTGCCGACGGGTGATGTGCGACACCACCAGAAGATGGCACCGACTCCAGCGTGCACGATTTGTGGACAGGAGGATTCATGGCGACACTCACTGCTTAAGTGTAACATGTCACGGTGTGTTTGGGCTCTGACAGACACTGTTATCACAGAGCACATATCACTTTCGACCGAACCATCGGCGAGATAGTGGCTCTTCTCGATGTGCGAGACGATGAAGGGAGAAGATCTGACGAGGATGCTCGTCACTCTCTGGTCGATATGGCACGCGCGGAGGAAAGCGATCCACGAGGAAGTTTTCCAAAGCCCGTTTGCCACAATCCTGTTCGTCGACAGGTTCTTGCTAGACCTCGATGCAGGACAGACAAAGAAGACGGAGAGGCCTGGCTTGCCTATGAGAGGACAGCGATCTCCAGGTCGATGGATTCCTCCTGTGGATGGACGAACCAAACTGAACGTGGATGCTGTAGTAGCGAAGACAGCGGCAAAAGGGGCTGTTGGTGTAATCTGCAGGTCCAGGGAGGGTGTGTACAGAGGCGCCTCGGCTGTGGTCTTTGATGGAGTCACACACCCGGGCTGTGTTGAGGCAATGGCATGCCGCGAGGCACTTGATCTGGCGACCGATCTTCAGCTGGGAGCAATTCACATTGCATCCGATTGCTTGGAGGTGGTGCAAGCTATGAAGACTCAGTATCTGGGAGTTTTCAGTCCGGTACTGCAGGATGTGAAGGAAAGAGCACAATCCATGGAGGCGATTTTTTCTCATGAAGGTAGAGAATGTAATAAAGAGGCTCATGCGTTGGCAAGGCTTGCTTCGACCTTGCCAGTAGGCCGCCATGTTTGGCTCCTTGCCCCCCCCCCCCCCCCCCCCCCCCATGGGGTAAACTTGCCTGTAAAATTATTTCTGAATGAATAAAGAGTAGTAGTATTTCAAAAAAAAAACTGATGCAAGGAGATTTGTTTGAGAGAAAAAAAAGGACCGATCTGGGCGAGATCGGAACGAACGGCGGCGCAAGGGAATTGCTGCGAGAGGAACGCGTATGAAGAGGCTGTCCAGTCGGCACAGGAGCAGTGCTGGCCATACGATGGATCGGAAGTGTATGTGCATGTGTTGGAACAAAAGAAAAGATTATGCAACGGAGCCATCGGTGTGTTTTGGATTGGTCTTTGACTAGTCGGTGATAATCAATCTGTTTGATTTTGCGTTTGGAGAGAACTTGCCTGTGGCAAGATGGTTAGGACGGTGGTTGTACCCCCCAGCCCACCAGAGTTCAAACCTCAGGTTTGACGCTTGTGTTTCTCATTTAGGCGGAATATTTTTCAGTGGGAGGCGACGTTCCCGTTGACAGCGAGTTGCCCATGGTGACTTCGTCAATCTTAAGACCCAACCGCCGGCTCAGTCTCTCGGAGATGCTCATAGGGGTAGGGTGTGCGTGTGTGCGTTCATATGGGTGAGTGTATGCGCGTGTATGTGAGTATCTGCATTGTACTGTGTTTCACAAAAAAAAAATGCGTTTGGACACACGAGGAAGGCTACCAAGGCTATGTCTTTTAGAGTTTCTTTTTGTACGTGGACTGACTATCGAGATGGTAACTTGGCAGCGGCAGTGTTGTTGGCAGCGGAGAATTTTGTGGCGTGCCGTGAAAGGATCATGTATCAAAAGGCGTCAATCCAATGCACGTTGGTGTTGGGCTGATATGATGCAATGTGGAGCATGATTGCAGTCGAACAAGTTCGACTGGGTCGGACTGGACAGTCTGACGGGACAGAAGACGGTGAAGATCGGCAACGACGACGTAGGAGCATGAGGCTGATGGTGTCCGAATTCTGTGGCGTGGCAACACGTGACACATGCCTGAGGGGTGCCTGCTTCAACGTGCATTGGTGCGGAGTTGATTCAAGACGGTGTACACGTGAGAACCTGAAGTCGACAGGGCGCGGGGTGGACTGATCCTCTACCATGGAGTCATGTTGAAGGTGGAGCTAGATTCTTGCGGGAGATTCCACTCGGCCGATGGAGGGGCTACGGCGTAAGTGCACGGAGAGTCGAAGCCTAATCAGCGGGAAGACGAGAAGCACGTTGGTCGGACTGGACGTCAGGGTTCGAGAGATACGTGGAACTCGACATCGGTCGGGTAGGACTGATGGTTGTCTGCAATGGGGCCTGAGGTGGTGTGGTTTATATAGCGACCCGGTAGATCTTGGCCAAGATTGCTGATGCTCGACGCGGTAATAGCGGCGAGACGTGCGGTAAGCACGGGACATGGCGACAGATCAGGGCACAGCCGGTCGGACATGTGGTCGGATGTAACATCCCAAAATTATAATCAGTATTATTATATAAAAAATGTGGGCCAACAAAAACTTTTGCTAATTTATATGTGTTGATTGCATAGTGTTGCTTGTGATAATTATTTCTTGTTGATTGTGTTGGTTGTTAGCTCTAATTAAAAACTTGAAGAAAAGAAAAGAAATAAAAACAAAAGTTAAAACAATAAAACTCATGTGACAAGTGTCACCAAATTTCTCCAAGTGAGAAATTATTTTTATTCCAAACCAAATTCAGTGGAGTGAATATGATCACTCTCATTTTTATTCCTACAACTTTCCCTCTCCAAATCTTAAATTCAAAAACCTAAATTTAAACTCCAAACCTTTCTTTATCTTCTTAAATCACAAAAATGTGCTATGTTGTACTTGTTAAATAAAATCCAACACAGCACCACAAATCATGGTAAATATGTAGGAAGCAAATTATGAAAACAAATTGCAAAAATATGAATTTGGATTTGGGTGAGGACACTGTCGAACACCTGGTGACAGTGTCGTGTTCATCCCCAAATCCGTACCAAATTCAATCGAATTCGAGTTTCATTCGTCGAATCCCAAGCACAGATCGATTCCTCTCACTCCACTCCTCTCACCGCGCCCGTTGGAGCCGAAAAATCGAGCAGGGAGCAGCCGCCGTGGTCGCCGCCAGGGGACAGGCGCCGCGCGGCCATACCGCCATGGTCGCCACTGTGGAGGAGGAGGTGTCGACGCCACGGAGGCCAGCGCCATGCCCCCCCTCTCTCCCTCGCTCTTCTGCTCCCTTGGACGTGAAAACACCAGCCAGACCGCGCCGCACTCACGCGCATAGCACGCGTCCATGCTCGACGTCCGCCATGGCCGACCAGTGGACACCGCGGTCGAGCCAGCGCGCCACTGCACCCCACGCTGCGTGGCTGCGTCCAGCCACTCCATGGCTCACCCGCGGCCCCCCAGACAGCCTCCGCCGATCTCTCCCACCCCCAGAACCTCGTGTGGATGACGACCACCGTGAGCCGAGCGTCGAGCTTATAAGCTCACCGAGCCCTCTCATTTTCTCCACGCCGCACCACTCCCTCTCCCTTGCTCCACCTTCACTCGTGCACCGCCAGGAGGGCGGAGCCGTCGCTGCAGCGAGTTGCTGCCGCCCGTGTCATCTCCGAGCTCGGCCGTGCCCGAGGTAGGAGGCGAACACGGCCACGCCATGTTGTTGCCCCTTTCTTCCCTCTGACCCCTCTACGCTGTTGCTCGAGTTCAACGCACTCACACGCACCTTTTTCCCCTCTGTATCGTGCCCAGAATCGCCGCCAGGAGCTCGCCGGAGTTGGTGCCGTGGCCGCGGAAGCGGAGCTGCTCACCACCGTCGATTGGAGCCGTCCCAGGAAGCACAACTCCTCCAGCAAGCTTCCCCAGGCCGCCACGTTCGATCTGCCTCACCTGCACGTCCTCCCGAGCCCCTAGATGAGCGAATCACCAACCTCGCCGTCGCCGGAGCCACGGCGCCGCCCGTTTTAGGTCGTCGCCGATGCGCTCGATCCTCAGCCGTTAGATCTTTAATCTACGGTGGCATACCGTTTCGTTTAGATGTGTCACTGACCAGTGGACCCCACTGTCAGTGTTTTAAACTTTATCCAGCGCGCGCAGCGTTTCGGTTGAGTCACTGACGAGTGGACCCCACCCGTCAGGAATCTCAACATTATCCATAACAGAGAGATTTTTCTAATTTAGTTTCTCTGGAATTTCAGTACTGGATCTAACTTAGAAATTCAATATCTCGAGATTTATAAATCCAAATAAATCAAATCCAAATGTTCTGGAAAGCTTATGAAATTGTTTAACCAACCCAAGTGGTTTAATTTCATTTAGATAAATAATAAAAATGCATTATTAAAAATACCACAGAAGGTTTAAAATATAAACTTGTTTGTTTCTGATACTCTGTTAAGCCAAATAATTCCAAATCAATTTTTTAGCTTGGTACTGTGATCTATTAGCTTTCCTAGTTTTGGTAGAATTAATTGTGCAATGATAATTGTTGAGTATAAAGTTGAAGTTAGAAAACCCTTATGCACTAAAATAATTATAGATGCTTATTGATTAACCCAAATGAATTAGGACCAATTTTGTTAGGTCACAATTAGTCATGTTTAGTTAACCCTAAAAGGATTTAATTTTAGGATCAACAGAAATTAATTGGTACCTAAAACTTGATTATTAAGTTACTGGATTAAAACAATTATGTAGGGAGTTTGGTAACTCCAATTAATCCAAATCAAATTGTGTTATTTTCTACACATCAGTAGATTTCTGTAGAAATTTAGTTTGTATTTTTGTGACCAACAGAACTCAAGTTTTGTAATTAAACATGCTCAACAACTTTCTGCCATATTTAAGACATAAATAAATAATGGTTAATTCAATTAAATGGAAACCAAATTGTGTTGCTTGATGTGTGCAGTGGCTATTTAGAGCATTTAAGATTGTAATGTTGTGGTGTTGATTGAGTAGGTTAGTGATTGTTTGTATTTGTTTGTATATTAATTAGACGAGAACGCTGTCGGATTTATCGAGGAAGGGGAATTTGTTGAACCTGAAGATCAAGACCAAGGTCACTTTGTCGAGCAAGGCAAGCTACTCTCTGAGCTTGCAACCCAAATATATGCATCTACTTTGATAACATGATTTACTCTTAAAGCAAAGATTTTCTAAAACCTTTTCAAAAGTATATGGAAATTATTTTGCCACCCTATGTAGAAGTATAAGATAGTTGATATAAATTATAGGATGGGAAAAATAAATATTGTTTATTCAAAACTCCTTTGAAAATACTTGTGTGATTATGGAATGTCGAGATGTCGGTGTTGAAGTGGAGAAATGGAGAATGGTGATGTTTATGAAAAATACACAGTGTGTCCAAGTACTATGACGACCAATCTTAACATGTGCGACCACATTTACTCAAATATGGGAAAGGGCTTAGTCATATAATTTGCTCATATTAGTATGGGATGCCTCATTGACGGAGATGACTCCGTTATGCATGAGGGGATGGTTTGGTGACCTACCCCTGACCTGGGTCCTTGCTCAAACTCTATGGAAAGATAAGAAGGAGGATTGAAGATTTCACCATGTGGTCGCCAGGAAAAACTATGAGTCCTCACACTTAGATTCCGACGGGCTGGGTTAAGTGTGATGGAAAGTGTCATAAGGGCAGGGTCCTATACTAGCATGAGCAAAGGACATGCTAGGGTCGGTGACTCAACTTCGCATACACCTTGTATGGCGGGACGTGGCTGACACGATGAGTTATCAGATGGATGTGGGAAAAGCGTGCTACCTCTGCAGAGTGTAAAACTATTCGAATAGCCGAGTCCTCGGATATGGATAGTTGGAAGGCTGTCCTAAGACCATGTGCAAGTTTTGAAAAGAGTTGAGTTTTAAAAGAAAAATGAAGTGGAGAATGTTTTATACACCTATACCAACGGATCGGTATGAGGTTGTTGGAGACAAGTGGACCATGACGGGCTATGGTCGGAAAAAGGAGGAGTTTTGGAGAAACTGATAAAAGGGTGATTTTATTCAAAGATAGTTATAAAATTCTTCTTAACTTTTTCAATAAAGATATAGAGATGTTTTAAGAAAATAAAAGTTTGAAGTTAAAATAAAACTAGTGCATACTCATGTTGGGGTAGTTTGCGAGTACAATCAAATGTACTCATATTGGTTTCGTCCCTGGCTATTGTCTTAGCCAGACTTCGAGGAGCACTATGCCGAGGAGGAGTATGGCGACTTCTACATGAACTAGGGATCTCCATAAGTCAGCTGCCTGTCGGGTCGTCGTTAAGATTTGATGTCTACTACGCCGTAGCTTCCGCTGATTATTTTGGTTTGGCCCATGAAGGCACCTATGTAAGACTTGGTCTAAATGACCATTTATGTAAGACTTTTATTCGGTACTGTAATGGATGTAAACCTTGGTATTCAGTTCGGATTATGTGCAACGACAGACTGATCACGGGATCGTTGTGTTAAGCATAATCGGGTATTTCGGACGGCTAGTCCGGGGTCCCCACAGAGCTGGTATCAGAGCCATCCTGACTTTAAGAGACCTTAGATTAGCATGGTCGCTAGATAGGTGTTACAAAAGATAATTTCTAAAAATAAAGGAGTGAAGTATTTTCGAAAATTGCTTATCTCCAATCCTCTTACTTCTACAAAATTTTACTCTCATTAAATATTACCTTTTTCCTTGTATCCTTAAAATTTTGCACACTTGCCATCTTATTAAGCTTAAAAAATTTGCTCACTTGTTGCCTCACTAAATTTAAAATTTTGTACACTTGTCATCTCACTAACTTAAAATTTTGCTAAAAATTGTAGATGGCGATCCATTTCACCGAGTTCGTTCAGCTTGAGAGGGACGGCAAGTTGATGTTCGAGAAGGACTTGTTCGAGCTGAGCAAGTTGTTAGGTCGCCCCGCTCCAGAGTTTAAGGGAGCCCAGGTGGACACTCTCGGCAACGGGAACCTGTGTTGGTTGGTCGAGTCGTCAGTTCGGGGGAACATCAAGTCTCCCGGATCCAGGACGCTGATCTTCACCACCGTGGACGCTCACTGGGATGACGGACTGTGTCGTTCTATGCAGAGGCTGCTGACCCGACTTTGTGAGGAGCACAAGGCGGAGTTGGTGAACTCCTATTTCCGGTTCTACGGGAGGCGCACCGATGATGGACACCCTATCCGATCCCCTCTACACCCGACGTTCGGAGAGTACATCCTGGACATGGAGATTATGCTCTTCCGCACCCAGGCGGATCTGATGTGCACTAGGCTTCGGTCTCGCTTTGAGCGCATCTCGCTCAGTGAGAGTCGCGAGAGCGAGGCACAGCTGAAGCAAGAGAAGGTCGCTCTTCTCAAGAAGAGGACCCAGCTGAGGAGGACCATCGCGAAGCTCCGCAAGAGGGTGGCGGAGCAGGACGAGATGATTGAGGACATGGAGCACCAGGCGAACGAGATGGAGGAGGAGGGCGAGGATCTCCGCAAGGAGAACAACGCTTTCCTCAGTGACGATGACGACTTCCTGGAGGAGATGGACTATGAGCAGGAGGAGGACGAGGAGGAGTTAGTCGACGAGGAGGAGGACCCACTCGTGGCAGTTCTCGAGGACGAGGAGGAGGACCCGGAGGAGCCACCTTACCAGTCAGATGCTGACGCAGCAGAGCCGGAGGTTCCACCTCAGTAGGCGAGTAACTTGAGTACTACCGTAGGGTTAGGTTGACCCCCTATCGCTAGTCGAGTCGAAGTAGTGGTTCTTTTGGAAACCATGTATTATGTACCTTAGATGTAGGGCGATGTTGTAAGCTTGATGTTGTAAGCTTGATGTTGTGAACTCCTTGATGTGATGTTTGTGTTATATAAGTGTGCTACTCGTATTTGATCTGTGTAAAATATTTTCCATATCATCCTTAATTAATCAACCACTTCGCGAAATCGTCTTTTCACTTAGTCGAACCTTTTTGCCTTGCCTCTTATACCCGGTGTGCTTCAGGATGGCGAACACTCGTCGCACCAACACGGAGGGAGGAGCACCACCACCACCACCGAACCCAACCCCCGCCCAACTTCTTGCGCTTATCATGGAGGAAAGCCAAAATGCCCGGGGGGAGCGTCAAGCTCATCTCGCTGCCCTGCAGCAGATCGCTGCCGCCCATCTGATGACTCCCAAGTGCAGGAGATCAATTGTAGTACCTTTCGAATAGAAAAGGTTGTCGAACCCACGAGGAGCTGAAAGTATTGGTTAGTAAGAATGATAAATTGACAATAGAAGATGCAAGTGTTTTTGGTGTTTTCGGTTGTATAATTGCAAGACAGTAAAAATGCAGCAGACAAATAGTAGCAGGTGACAGCTCTCAAAGAGAGAAAAGCCCAATCCTCTATGCAGCAAGAGGACAAGCTCAAGTGTGTATTTCTTATAAGTGGAGAACGTTCCCAAGGGCTACCTAGACTTCATGGCATAAATATTTCTAGAACAACAAAGTAGCATTTTGTCAAGTTTTAATCTTCTTAGGACGGAGCCATTATTAGGTATAGCTAAATAAATATACTAAACCTCTTATGATGGATCTTGTGGCCAAGTAAATGACTGCACAAGAGTTATTAAGATATAAAATCCCACCATAGCATTACACTCTAAGGTCCTCGATATTAATCCCCTCATAAAGTAACTTCATAATTCGGTCTCAGGTTTACATGTCCTCCCAAGTCTCCCTCACTCCATTACACTACGGTGTTCTCCTATGAGCCCATCTAGGTGAAGTGATGTGCAGTCGACGTTTGCACAACACCATCATAGAATTACATAAAAAGATAAACACTAGACAACATACCACCACATGTTATATATAGATCATTGCCAATCCATCCTATGCCCCCAGGAACATGAGAGAACTACTCACAACGTGAAGACATGATGTGATTTAGTGGTATAAATGATACAACACAATCTGAAAATATAGTCTCACCACAAAACAATGACAAGTAGCTAATCATACACAGGTAGAATAGCACTTAAACAATAGCTAGGGTTCAACAATCTCAAACTATGAGGGGGATGAAGTGGATCACGAAGATGGTGATGGAGATGGTGCTGGTCTTGACGTTGGTGTTGATGGAGACTCCGGAGGGGGGATGAAGGAGCCTTTCGGAGGTGATTCCGGCAGCGTTTCCCCCCTCCGATCTTCTCCGGCGGCAGCCTTCTGTCTTCTGTTTCGTGTGTTTCGTGTTTCTCCACCGCCTCCTCGCGAAACTCCTCGGGGGACTCTTTTTATAGTTGATTTTAGGTCAAGACGAAGCCACGGAGACGAAAACGGACGGCATCGGAGCCACGAGGGGGAAAAGGGGGTGCCCCACGCGGTCAGGGAATCTGGCCGCATGGGCCCACCCCTTTCGGCCTTCTGGTCTCCGTTTCTTCGATTCCTTTGCGCCTACGTTTCGTTCCTTCCAAAAAAGTGATCCCCGTAAAATCTCAGGTCAATATGGACGTCGTTTGTGTCCCTGAAACATCAAAATATAGAAAAAGGGGTTTTCTGACAGCGCAGGGTTAATTCCAGAAAAATGGGGAAGTTGTTAATTATCCCCAAAACTCAATATAAATCATGAATATAACCCTTATATGATGCAAATAACATGGAATAACATGTAATAAAATGTAAAGTTCATGTATGCATTTTACATGCATCAACATCCCCAAGCTTAACCCATGCTCGTCCCGAGTATGAAGGTGATAAAACTAACATGGACTTTGCATTTTAATACTATCAATGGATATCAAAGGTGATTACTATTACTACATAGAGTCAAATGATTCATTCTTCAAAGGAATAACAATATGCAAGATAAATTATGAAGTGATATCAAATACTCAATGTAAAGATGTTCAATGATAAATTCACAAAGTGTATCATAGAAGAAAGTACTATGGACCAAATGTATGCATAATGAAAAAGTAAAAAACATCCTATGGTGGTCATAGAGTACTTCTTATGAAAACTGAATATAAAAGGTGGACACTTTGGATAGATAAATAAGTAGAGGTAAAGCATGAATAAGTTTCATCTAACTTCCAAACACTTCTACTTAAGTTAATGCTTGCAATGTGGTAGTCATTGGTGTGGAGCTCTCATTACCCCTATCATAGCATCTTGAATGATTAATGTTTAAAGTGAAAGCAAATATGAGTGGTGTGCTTGACAATGTATTGGTTGAATGTCTCATGTCCCTTGAATACAAGTACCTACACCATGTGTTACTCACTTTGGTCCACAAAGTAAATTCAAATAAAGGTCATTGCAAGTAATAATAGTATCATTAAGAACTGCACTGGGGTACCTCTTGCCCCTTGACATGAACAAGCCCATGTCAAAACAACAAGACAAACAGACAATGAACAATCTCAACACTCTTTTATTTACTATGGGTATAGCTTTTTATTATGAGGTGCATCACTGAATGAACATTATGGTTATGCTGTAAATTTCCACCATGAATGATGCATGGCTTAGATTAGCGGCCCAGGCATTTCTCTAACCATTTATACAAACTCTTTGAACTTACTAAGTATCCACATTCATTTCACCCATGATAGGCATCCATAAACAAAAGTACATGACATCAACTAAATATAAATAAGTGCAATGTTGAAATCTTGCCATGTGACAGCACATATGGGCTAACTCCCAACCAAAACAATTGTCAAGCCCACAACTTCATAATTTTAATCACAATGGTTCATGCTTATTAAATGCAATAAAAGTAAAGTGTGAATCAAGTTCGTGAGAGCTTTTAACCAATTTTTCCCATGACAATCAATAACATAAGCATTTAAATTCATAAATGTAGATAACACAATATAACATGATAAACATACTTGGAATAGCATAAAGCTAATAGGTAGATATGGTGGACTCACTGGAAAAACTTTGGTCGAAGGTGTTGGGAAATAAGCTTTTTACTTGTTGTAATTTTTGGGCTAGCAACAGGGAGAAAGTTAACCATCTAAATGCATGCATAAATGTCCATAGAACTAATCAATCCATGTTAAACCAATTAAAGTTAAAATTCAACATCTAAACATGGCATAAGATAGCTCTTGATAACACTCTTGCAAATTAACATTCATTCAAAACACATGAATTATGCAACTATATGTATCTTTTAAAATCAACTCAAACATCTCTATCCCAATATATTTAATAGCATCCAACATAATTCAACCCAAACTTCCAGTAGCTCTCTCATATATAAATGATAGTGGTGGTCTCAAGAAAATAAAAATCAAACCGAAATAACAAAAGCAAAAGAAAACAGACGCTCCAAGTTTATACGATAAACTGCTTTGATCGAAAAACAGAAGTTAGACGTGTGTAAACCGAGAGTGTGTTGGTCCAGTGGGGTTGCCTTGACATACCCAAGCTTATGGTCTTCACCATCCTTGGATAGCTCTTGGTGCAGCTCCTCTAATCCCTGTGACAAAAAACTTCAAAACACCGTTTCTCCCAACTCTTTTCTGTGGGGTGATATTAGTAGTGATAAACAAATAGGTTCCTTGCTGCATAAAATCTTTAGGCAAAAATTCATATGAATGTCCAAAAAGTATATAATGCCTACTTATTAAGTCAATTGGATCAAAAAGATTCAAGTTAAAATTCAAAGAATGCATCAAACAAAATGGGACAGAATCTGTCCAGAAAAAAAGCAGCAGCAAAACGTATTTTTCTACCCTACTTAAATATGTCGAAAAATTCTGAAAAATTCATGCATACAGAGGATGAAAAGTTGCAGCTACATTTTAAATATCAGCTCATTCAGAGTTACAGAATAGGAATGAAAAATCATACCGTGCACAGATTCGTGCTGGAATAAAATCTCCGAATGCAAATAGCAACTTTTTCGAACCAAAATGGGTAAAACTTGGCACTTTATTAAAAATTCCAGAAACAAAACTAAAAACTAAGTCTCTTGTTACATCAAGAGGACACAAAGAAAATCAAAAATAAAACAACCGGGTTGCCTCCCGTAAAGCGCTTTCTTTATAGCCGTATAGCTAGGCTTACTTACTTGGTATCAAGATGGTTGGAGTGAGGTGGCTTGGCATCCCCAAGCTTGAGTTCTTGTACTTATTTGATACATGTAGGGTGAGCCTAGGGGTAACATCCCCAAACTTGAGTGTTTGTCCCTCTTGATGTTTGTTCATCACCCTCAACTCTTCCACTTGACAATTCTCTTCACACAAAACTCATCATAAAACTTGATTAGAGGGGTTAGTGTCTCCATAAATTAAATCCACATAGGTACAGCAAAGACATATCATGAGTTGATTCTAGACATTAACTACTGTTACTATGATTGTGTACTGCTCTTTGATCAATAGAACCACACAAAACACAAGTAATGAGAGTAATGCAAAATAAAGACAGAATCTGTCAAAAACTGGACAGCCCGTAAAGAGTGAATTTTCAGAGTCACTTACGTTGCTCAAATCAGAAAACTTTTAACTAATGAAATGCGTAATAATAACTGAAGATTGCTGTCATAAAATTTCAGGTCAAAATTCCTTTTCTGTGATTTTTAAAATTTTCCGCAGTGAAGCTAAGGAATCTGTTTTCTGGACAGCAAATCACTATTGTCTGATCCCACCTCTCAAAAGAGGTTATTCTTGCCATAAAGATGAATAATAAGATACAAAAGTGATGTTACAGTAGTAAACAAGCACCTTGACTCAAAAAACAAAACTGAAACTGAAGATAAAAATCAAAAAGAAGCAAAAAGAATCAAGAAAGAATTCAAGAGAAACAAACAAGGAAGAAAGAAAATATTTTTGTTGTTTTTGATTTATCACAAAGGCAAAAGAAGAAGCAAATATATACAACATAAACACTCTTTTTATTTGGTTTTAGCTTTGGGAAAAGTTTTAATGATAGAGACTTTGCAATGGTTCCATTGGCATGAACAACACATGTTCAAGATCGACCCCAACATCTCCATTACTCATCCTTCTCATTTACTTTCCCAAATTTTATATAAAGTGATAATCTTAAATTAGCAGTTAGATAACAGTAGGTAAAGTTGTTTCACATGTTTTCATGATATAAAGGTGTGCCCAAACTGAATAGGAAATGAAAGCATAAGGACCACACCACAAAACATTAAACCATTAACTTTTAAGTCTAACCCACTTCCTATGCATTGGCATTTTATATATGAATAAATAGCAGCAATTTTGTGGTAACCAATGCATGTGGTGATCAGTAGGTTGCATTTTAAATAACATAGAAACATAAAGACAAGTCTTTCTTCCTCTCTCATAATAGTTACAAGTAGTGGAAGCAAATTTGATAAAAGAACTATTAGATTGGTGCAACTTTGCCAACTTAGGAACATATAGAGGATTATTAAAACTATTATGTGAGCTATTAGTGTGTTTTCCTCTCTCAAAATAATTCCAAGAAGCACTATCTGTCAGCCCAGTAAGAACCAGGGTGTACTGGGCCAGGCCTCTATAACCCTCAACACTCGGCGAGTGAATCTCGCTAAGGACCAGGTCTGCAAGCCTGGGGAGCCCGCGGGGCAGAATCGCCTCGCGGAGGCCTGAGGAGGCAGCTAAGGCCTGGAGCCTCTACTCCGCTGCCCCCTCTCCAAGGAAGCTTTCCCTGAGGGAAGTCAACGCAGAATCCTCCACAGGGCGTTCCCGCCCACGCGAGGGTTCCTTCACTGTAAAGCAAGCTCTGCGGAGCGCACATGGCTTCCGCAGCGGCCGCAGAGTGACCGCGCCTCTGCGCAGGGTGACGACGGAGCTACAGTCCCACTTTGGTGATAAAGGAGTCAACAAAGCAGGGGCAACGGCGCAGACCACCAAGCTTTCCTCTTTGGTGATAAGGGAGCAGGCCGGCGCTACGCGCCAAACGCGACGTCACCGTGGGGACTCCCCCGCTCCTCTGCGGCAGCAGCTGGCCGTCCTGGATGGACGGCGGCCTCTCTGCTGCGGCCTCAGCTTTTGTGCCCATGGACCGCGCTCATGGACGCCCAAGCAGCGGTGCACCGTGCTCCCGACCGTTGTCGCCATGTGGTAGCCCCTCCGCTGCACAAGGACAGGGAGGAGGCCCGGGGCGCTATAAAAGGAGCTGGTGCACCACCCTAAGGGGGATCGAACACATTTTACTCCTAGTCTAGCTACTTGCGCGCAAGGGAGAAGAAGACAGTAGTTTCCCTCCCCTTGTACACGCCATTGCCATAACTGTGCCCTCGGCAAGCACGCTGTACTGTAACCTCTACAAGCAGCAATACAGACAGGCAGGACGTAGCGGTTTTACCTCCACAAGAGGGCCGTGAACCTGGGTACGCGCCGTGTCTCTCTCTGCCGTGATGTCCCTCCTCAGGCACGACGAGCAGCGTCGCCGCGCCGGATGAGGGTTGATTGACGTCGTGTTCAGCCCCTTACACGAACTCTCTTCGCGAGTGTGACTGCCCCTGTTTCGTGGGAGTCATTCTCCGACAATTGGCGCGCCAGGTAGGGGGCTGAGGCGCGCATTCAACCTCCATCGACCTCTGCGCCATGGCGGACACTCGCGCTGCTCGCGCCAACCGGCGCGCGTCAGGCGAGCTGAGACCGAGCCCGTCGTCCACACCACCAGGCCACGCGGCCGTCCGCGCACCAACCGCGCTTCGGGGCGCACTACTGCGGAGCCACGCGTGGAGCACCCCGAGGATGAGGACGACCGCTACGACGAAGACGTCGACCACGAGCACAGCGAGGACGCTGAGTCCTCGCATCCATCTCGGCGCCAAAGCGCGTCCACGCTTGGACGCCCGGCGCCCAGCCCAAACACTGCGCTGCTCATGGCAGCAGAGCTCTTCCGCTACCGCCCCACCGCCGAGGCGCACGACAACTGGCTTGGCCGTCTCCAGCACCTCGTCGACATCGCGGCTGCGCCGCGCGCGGTTCCAGCACCTTCGCGCTCCCTGGTGCACCACAACTCCGGGCGCGCAGGCACCGCCGCGCATGGAGCGCCTCCGCCTCCGCCAGGACCACCTCCGGCTGCGGCAAACAAAGCCGCCTCTCACGCGTCCTCGCCGCATGATTGTCAAATCGTGCAGCGGACGCCGCCGGACGCGCGGGTGGAGATGGAGCGCCAGCGGGACCTCCAGAAGCGCATCGTCGAGGAAATTGGCCAGGCCGGGCGCCAAAACCGCAGAGCTCTCCAGGGCGGCGTGGCCACGTACGCCACAGGCTGCACGGCCTTCACCCGCAACCTGCGCCGCGTCGTCTGGCCGCAGAAGTTCAGGCCAGACCTCCCCAAGGGCTACGATGGCACGAACAACCCCATCGAGTTCCTGCAGCTCTACACCACCTCCATCCAAGCTGCGGGAGGAGACGACAAGGTCATGGCGAACTGGTTCTCGCACGCCCTCAGGGACTCTGCCCTGTCGTGGCTCCTGAACCTCCCTGAGGACTCCATCGACTCCTGGGAGGACCTCTGCAAGCAGTTCGTCGCGAACTTCAAGGGCACGTACGAGCGCGCCCTCACCTACAACGACCTGCGCGCCGTACGCCAGAAGTCTGGCGAGACTCTCCGCAAGTACATCCAGCGCTTCAGCCAAGTCCGCAACAAAATCCCCAACATCCCTGACTCGCACGTCATTGCTGCCTTCAGAGAGGGCGTCACCAACCGCAGGATGCTTGAGAAGCTCGGCATTCACGATACCCTCTCCTCTGTCGTGAAGCTCTTCGACATCGCAGACAAGTGTGCCAAGGCTGAAGAGGGTCTCCTCTTCACCAAGGTGGCCTCTGCAGACGACCCCCAGAGGGATCCAAGGCCCACAAGAAGCGTGACGAGACCAAGCGCAAGCCTACTGCTGTGCTGGCTGCTGAGCCCGGCGCTAAGCACGCTCGAGAGGACTCTGCAGAGGATGGCGAGAAGAAGATCGACAACCGTCCCTTCTGCATCTACCACAACAGGCGCGGCCACGCGACAGAGAACTGCTACGACCTCAAGCAGCTGAGCAAGAAGCGCGAGCAGGAAGAAGGCAGCGGTGGTCGCGGCAGAGGCCGTAACTACCGCAAGGGCGGACGCAAAGGTGGCTACCAGAAGCCTCAAGGGACTCAGGCCAACGCCGCTGAGAAGAACAACAACCTCCCTGACGAGGAGCCTGGGGGCTACCAGGCCCCTAGAGGCGCCATGGCGTGCATCCTCGGCGGGGCTCAGGCGCCCAAGTCCAACAATCAGTTCAAGCAGTTCGCCCGCGAGCTCAACGCAGCGCTGCCTGGGGTGGAGACATCGCGTCCCCTCAAGTGGTCTCAGTACACCATCGCCTTCGACGCCAAGGACCACCCCAAGTCGACCAAGACTGTAGGCACCCTCCCGCTGGTGTGCACCCCCACCATCAACAATATCGCCGTCGGCAAAACGCTCATTGATGGGGGTGCAGGCCTGAACGTCATCTCTGTCGAGACCTTTGAGACGCTTCAAGTGCCCTACGAGTGGCTTATGCCCTCCAGGCCCTTCACAGGGGTCACCAGCGGCTCAATCTCGCCTCTGGGGCAAGTGAGGCTTGCAGTCACCTTTGGCACGCAGCAAAACTATCGCACCGAGCTCATCGACTTCGACGTCGCGCACATTGGCCTGCCCTACAACGCCATCCTCGGCTACCCCGCCCTCGCGAAGTTCATGGCCGTCACGCATCACGCCTACAACATGGTCAAGATCCCTGGCAGCGGCGGCACCATCACCATCCATGGTCACGTACAGGACGCTACACGCGCTGTCGAGCTCGCCTACAAAGCGCTGCCATGGCGTTCCCTGCTGACGAAGACCTGGAGCCCCTCGCGAGGCCCAAGAAGAAGAAGCAGCTGTTCTCTCAGGAGCAGGCCGCTACAAAGAAGGTGTCGCTGAGCACCAGCGATTCGGGGGCTGAGGGCTCGGGGGCTAGCGTCACCATAGGCGCTGGCTTGCCTCCCAAATAGGAAAGCGCGCTCGTCGCCTTCCTTCGGGCAAATTCTGACATGTTCGCATGGACTCCGTCAGAAATGTCCGGCGTACCAAGGGAGGTGATCGAGCACCACTTAGCTGTGTGTCCAACGCACGCCCCGTCAAGCAGAAGCACGGAAACAAGCCCCTGAGAAGCAAGCCTTCATCATCAAAGAAGTAGAAAAGCTAAAAGCAGCAGACATTATTCGAGAAGTTGCCCACCCCACCTGGGTCTCTAATGGCGTGGTTGTCCCAAAACCCAATGGGGGAGGCCGGCTCTGCATCGATTACACTGATGTAAATAAAGCCTGCCCCAAGGACCCATACCCCATGCCAAGGATTGATCAGATCGTGGACTCCACAGCCGGCTGTGATCTCCTCTGTTTTCTGGACGCCTTCTCAGGCTACCACCAGATCAAAATGGCTAAAGAGGACGAGGAGAAAACAGCGTTCCTCACCCCCTGTGGCGTGTATTGCTACACTTGCATGCCCTTCGGGTTGAAGAACGCCGGCGCCACCTTCCAGAGGCTCATGAGGATCGCCCTGGGGGCTCAGATGGGAAGAAATGCAGAGGCATATGTTGACGACATCGTAGTCAAGTCTCGCGAGGGAGACACTCTCTTGAAGGACCTCGAGGAGACCTTCGCCAGCCTGCGCAAGGTGAACATCAAGCTAAACCCCGCCAAGTGCGTCTTCGGGGTACCTTCAGGCAAACTCCTCGGGTTCCTCGTGTCCCATCGCGGCATAGAAGCAAACCCTGACAAGATCAAGGCCATAGAAGAAATGCAGCCACCCGCCGCCTCAAGGACATGCAGCGCCTAGCTGGGTGCATGGCCAGCTTGGGCCGCTTCATCTCCAAGTTTGGCGAGAGGGCCCTGCCATTTTTCAAGATCATGAAGAAGTCCGGCACCTTCAAGTGGACTCCAGAGGCAGACAAGGCATTTGAGGACTTGAAGAAGTACTTGGCTAGCGCACCAGTTATGGTAGCCCCCAGGACGGGCGAGCATCTAAAGCTGTACCTTGCAGCCACTCCACAAACCGCAAGCGCCGTCCTGGTGGTCGAAAGAGAAGAGCCAGTCCTCCCCAAGAAAAGTGCTGCCACTCCAAGTCCAGAGCCTCCCGACAAGGAAAAAGTCCCTCCAGGCCCAGAGCCAGACCCACAGCCAGCTGTCGAGCCTACTTCAGGCACCCCTGCTGAGACTCCTCCACAAGGAAACCTCGCCAAAGGGCCTGAGGAGTCCTCGAGGGAGCCAACGCCGCGTCACCCTCCACAACCCTTGTCGAGCATCCAGTCTACTATGTCAGTACTGTGCTAAGAGATGCTCGCGAGCGGTACCCTACGCAGCAGAAGCTCCTTCTCGCCCTGCTCATCGCCTCCAGAAAGCTGCGCCACTACTTCCAGGGCCACCCTGTCACGGTGGTCACATCATTCCCTCTGGAGCAAATCCTGCGCAACCCCAACGCCACTGATCGCGTAGCAGGGTGGAACATCGAGCTGCAGCCTTTCAACTTGCGTTTTGACACCACAAGGGTCATCAAAGGAAGAGCACTGGCAGATTTTGTCGCCGAATGGACAGACCCAACTCCTGAAGAGCCTCCTGAAGCAGAAACTGTACCGCCTGGAGATACAATGCCAAGCCACTGGACCATGCACTTCGATGGAGCTTTCTCCTGCCGCAACGGAGGCGCTGGCGTTGTCCTGACCTCACCTAAAGGCGACAAGCTCCACTATGCCATCCAGTTGTGTTTCACGATGGACAAGATCTCCAACAACATCGCTGAATATGAAGGCCTCCTCGCCGGGCTCAGAGCTGCCATTGCCCTCGGTGTCAAGCACCTACTCATCAAAGGCGACTCCCAGCTCCTGGTCAACTTCTCCAACAAGAGCTACACCCCTAAAGACAGCCATATGGCTGCCTACCTTGAAGAGGTCCGCAAGCTCGAGAAGCACTTCAGGGGCATGGAGCTCATGCACATCCCGCGCAAGGAGAACCAGGAAGCAGATGACATCGCCAAGCGCGCATCGCGAAGGGAGGCCCAGCCCGCAGGTGTCTTTGAAGAGAGGCTCTCCAAGGCGTCCATAAAGCAGCCGCTGCAAGCACCAGCTACAAGCACAGACGAAGTACTCCCACCACCTCCCACAGGTGGCGCACCCAACTGTGGCCCATCCTCAGGGGAGCGTCTGATGCTAACCATGGTGCACCAAGAAACAGGCTGGGTTGACGAGCTCAAGGACTACTTGCTAAAAGGAGTCCTTCCCGAGGAAGACGCAGAGGCAGAACGAGTCGCTCGACAAGCGAAATCCTATTACATCCTTGAGGGAGACCTATACCGCAAGCGCCCAAATGGCATTGCCCTCAAGTGTGTGCCTCCTGAGGAAGGACGCATGCTCCTCAGGGACATACACAGTGGAGAGTGCGGCCACCATTCCTGCGCGCGCACCCTCGCTGGCAAGGTCTTCAGGAGCGGTTTCTACTGGCCTCAAGTGCTTCAAGATGCCGTCACCATCGTTCAGTCTTGCGATGCATGCCAGTTCCACGCCAAGCAAGTCCATCAGCCTGCACTGGGACTCCAGACCATCCCGCTCTCCTGGCCGTTCGCGGTCTGGGGGCTGGACATCTTGGGACCCTTCCCGAGATCGCAAGGGGGCTACCGCTTCCTCTTCGTGGCTGTTGACAAGTTCACCAAATGGGCAGAGGTTGAAGCGGTGCGCACCATCCCAGCCAGGGCAGCCGTGAAGTTCATCAGAGGCCTGGTCTGCCGCTTTGGTGTGCCAAACCGCATCATCACCGACAATGGCTCACAGTTCACCAGCGGCATCTTCAGGGCTTACTGCGAGAGCCTCGGCACCAAGCTCTGTTTCGCCTCGGTAGCTCACCCACAGAGCAATGGTCAAGCCGAGCGAGCAAATGCTGAGGTCCTCAAGGGCCTCAAGACGAGAAGTTTCAACCGCCTCAAGGGCTATGGCAAGGGCTGGATCGATGAGCTCCCCTCCGTGCTCTGGTCCATCCGCACGAACCCTACAAAGCCCACTGGTGAGACGCCATTCGCCCTGGTGTATGGAGCCGAAGCAGTCCTCCCCACAGAGATCAAGCACGGGTCCGCAAGGGTCCTTGCCTTCAATGAGGACAATCAAGAAGACCTCCACAACGACGACCTGCTGTTCCTCGACGGGTTGCGCCGCCGAGCCGCCCTCAGAGCGGCAAAGTACCAGCAAGACCTGCGACGCTACCACAGCCGCCACATACGTCCGCGCACTCTCGAGACAGGCGACCTTGTCCTCAGGAGGATCCTCTCCAGGGAAGGTCTCCACAAGCTCTCGCCCATGTGGGAAGGCCCCTACAGGGTCGCGCATGTCGCCAGACCTGGCGCGGTGCGCCTCGAGACGGAGGACGGCATCCCGGTCAAGAACCCTTGGAACATCGCGCATCTACGCAAGTTCTACCCGTGATCTCTATCACACCAGGCATTTTTTGTCTCTAGAGGAAAGCGCACAGCTTCACCTCCAAGCTTCACAAAAGCTTCTCTCTCTGAGGGCCAGTCCCTCTGAGCTCTTCCTGTAACGTGCCGCCGCAGGCCGTGAAGAGTCTCAGCCACTGAATGTGGTCCCCATGCCTCGACATGGAAACTTTATCTTGGCAAGCCCAAGTGTAACGAACCAATTCGTTTCCTAGTGAAACATTGCGCTGCGGCGCCGCTATGTAATATTTTGGGGGTGAGTTTTAGTTCTCATTACTCTGTGTTTTCATTCGCGCTCATATCTTTCCCCTTGCGCACCTCGCGAGCGGGGGCTGAGTACGGTGACTGTGCCTCGGGAGCATCCCAGCAGCACCGCAAAATCCAAAAGGATCCGAGCTCTAACACGTGAGCACGCTCTCACGCCTGTTACCTCACCAAAGAGCTCTGGCCCAGGGGCTTGCTCCCAAACCTGCCACCTCACCTAAGGACCTTTGGTACTTACTCTCCTCGCGAGGCACCCATGAGGAAACCTATAAGCGCGCATGAGTTTCTCTACCATGTTTTGCTTTGGTTCCGCCTCTAACCTACACAGGGAACAAGAGTCCCCCCAAGGCTCGTGGAGTCACGCTCCAGACCCAAAGAGGGAAGCACACCTTCAGGGAAATCAACGCCCTCCACGAGGCAGAACCTCGCTAAGCTAAGTCCTGCGCTTACACCTCAGGCGTTGTGTTTTTCCTCTCACGAGCAACTTCCGTCCCTCGGGCGGGTATTTTCTCCTTCGCATTTCATGGACTGCTTGAGCGTCAAAGGGGAGCCCTCGAGCATCGCGACTCGAGAGCTCTTACCTCTCTAAGCCTTAAACACCCCCCGGCCTTGCTGAGTCATTGCTCTGGCATACCGTAGTGGCGGAGTCATAGCGCTAAGAGACGGGTCCTGACGACGTAAAGCGAAAAAGGCATGGAATAGGGATAAAATGCCCGTCGAGGGGCACACACATTGCAGCACAATAAAGTGTTTTACAGACCATCACAAATGAAACAAAGTCTTTAAACAAAGATAACTTGCGCCTCAGGCGCGACTTGTGGCAGGAGCAGCTTAAGCAGAAGTCTTGGCGGCCTCATCCTCCTCAGCGTCATCTTCCTCCGCGCCTTCCTCCTCGACGTCTTCCTCCTCGCCAGAGGCCGGCTCTTCAGCGACCCTCTTGAAGCGGTTGACATAGTCGTTGATCTCCTCCCGCAGCGAGTTGAAGAGGCGCGTCTCGTCTGAGCATCCCCATGGGCTCGGTCACGGACTCGAAGTCGAAGCATGGATATAGGCGCTTGAGGTTGACGAAGACGCGCTCGACCGCCACCAGCAGGAGCTTGCGGCACTCCTCGTCGACAACATCGTCGAGTTCCGCCACAGGGCCCTCAAGGACGGAGAAGAGCTGGTCGAAGTAGGTCAGATACGTGGCGACGTCGGCGTTCCCGTGGACGGGGACGGCAGGAGCATCCACCCCCAGCTTCGCAGCAAGAGCGTTCCCGCGCGTCACCAAAGATCGGAACATACGCTCCCGCTGCTGCGTCAAGACCCGTGCCGCCACCGCGCTCTGCTCAGCCTCCTCGACCCTCTCCACAACAGGGGCCACCTGCGCATTCACTCCTGCATGTCTGCCATCAGGGCTGTGAGGTCCTGCTCCGAGCGCTCGAGGGCCTGTTCCGTGCGGAGATTAGCGTCCTTGGCGCGCTTCAGCGAGGATTTCAAGTTGGCGTTCCACTCCTCCAGCTGGCGAATGCGCTTGCCGAGCTCTCTGCGTTTTTCTGGAAGCCGTCCTCCTGCTTCTTGAACTTCCCAGCATACTCCCGGGAGACGGCCTGTGTGACAGCAGTGCGGTACTCTTTTTGCTTGGTGAGGGCCTCCGCCTCGCCTCCTTTTTCTTCTCGGCAAGCTTTGGTTGGCCTTCTCCACAAGCTCCCGGTGCCGCTCCACCTCCTTGTCGTGCTTGCCCATGGCCTCAGCCAAGCTGCTCTCGCGGGACTCCAAGGCCTCACGTTCTCTGTTCATGTCTGTTTCCGCCTGCTCCAGTTTCTCCTCACGCTTGAGCACCTCAGCTTCGCGTGTCGTCATGGCCTGCTCGCGAGCCTCCAGCGACAGACGATGCTGCTCCAGAGACTTCCTCACCACCTCAGCTTCAGAAATTATCTTCTCCTCGCGGCTGGCCAGCTCCTTGCGCTGGTCGGCGAGGGAGGTCTCGATAGCCGCTCGGTCGGAGGCTGCAGCCTGGCGCTCCGCCACAGCCGCCTCCCGATCCTCTGCAGCCGCCTTGCGTTCCGCCTGGACCGGCGCCAAGGCCCTTGCGCCTCGCGCTCCGCGTTCTCGCGGATCTCCTGGGCCTGCCTCGTCGCGCTGCGCCTGAAGGGCTTGGTCGTCAGTCACCCCGGGCGTTCGGTCTGTTCGGTTTGCTCGGTCCGGTCTTTTCGGTCATTGAGAATTTCGGTCATCCAGAAATGCTACCCATATTACCTTCGGTCTTTTCGGTTATTCTGTATTTGGTGTTCGGTCTGTTCGGTCGGTGTTCGGTCATGACCATATAGACCAAATAAGAAATGGCAGCACAAAAATAGCAGCACAAAAAATGACAGTGGCAGCTCAAACAAGAACAAAATGGCAAGTTGGCAACACAACTTGCACTCATATGTACAACAGTACAAGTGTACAACAATGCCATTGCCAGCACAAAAATGGCAGCACAAATAATTTTATGTGGCAGCAATGCAGCACAAACCAGCACATTTGCACAGATATATAGCAAAAAGACAGCACAACACCTCACGATGGTTGTATGGTAGCACAATCTAGCACAAATAATAGTCGATAATCCAAAGCAAATATCCATATGTTACTGTCTCACACACACAAAGTAAAATGTCACAAACATAGCCAACATTAAGTCTGAATATCACATAGTCTCAACTCACAACACATTGACCAGAAGCAAAGTGCATATATGTCACAGAAAGGTGTTGGACACTGGACAGTGTACAACTCTTCATGGATTGTTGTGCTTGCTTGACTTGGCCGTGGCCAGGGATGATGCAGCAGCAGCCTTGCGCTTCCCGTTCTTTTTTTCATCCAGTTCTTCAAGCAACTCTGCATATGAAGCATACATAAGAATAATATGGATGGTTGTAGCAGCAACAAACATGTAGCAGTAGCAAATAAGAAATTACCTTTTTCTAGCACTTCTAATTCCTCCAAGTTCTCTTGATGTCGACGGGATCAGTGGACCGTCTCAGCCAGTCTTGTGTACAGACTAAAGCTTGTACCATGAATGGAGTGAGAGATGTCCTGAAATCATCAAGTATACGCCCACTTGTGCTAAAGGAAGACTCTGAAGCCACGGTTGAGATCGGAATAGCCACGGTTGAGATCGGAAATCCTCAGATGTCATCTACAGCAAAGAAAACAACAAGAAAATCTCTTATTCCAAATGAAAATAGCTAGCAGTCTTACAAATATCTAAATAGTAATACAAACGAAAATAGCAGCACAAATAGACCAAATAGCTACGAAATAGATGAAACAGCAGCACAAAACTATGATCATTTCAGGCATATATTAAACTGTAAGCAAGTATTAGCTGGTACATGGATCATTCGGTTCTACTTGTACAAATGAAAATAGCTAGCAGCCTTCCGTTAGTATTCCTGCTGTCCTGCGGGCTGCTGCGTGTACTTTGTTGTCCCAAGCTCAAGCTCAACAACCCAAGAATCATATGAAATATTTTTCCACATAGGCATTTTACCGAACACCGTTAGTGCACAGATGCTAAACGATTCTTTAGTTGAACTTGAACCGCAAAGAAATCATCGGGATTACCAAAGAGAAGACAATGAAGATATCTCAAAATCACACTAATCACACATGCGATGCAACATAATCCATCCAACATAATCGGGATTACCAGCTGCGTGTACTGAAACAGAGTGCAGGAAACAAAGCTACTACCTACTAGTCAAGATGCAGATGCGTACCTGCTCAAAGATGTGGCGGCGGACAAGCTGCTGGAGCCGGCGGCCGGAGTCGAAGATGCGCAGATGCAGCTGGCCAGCTGGGTGAAGTCTTGAAGCCGTGGGCGTGGGCAGACAAGTTGCTGAAGGCGGCGAATCTCAGATGCAGCCGCCGGCCGGGGCGACGACGATGGGGCGAGAGCGCGAGGCGAGGTTGACCTGCAGGTCAGCAGGTGGCGAGGTGGAGTGGAGACGACGGTGGAGCCGTGGAGCGGCGATGGGGCGAGGCGAGGTGGAGTTGAGATTTGGCGGCGGCGCGACGCGGCGCCGTCCCTGCTCTCTAGGTCACTGCCTCTGCCTCACTGGTCACGTAATGAGCTGGGGAATGGAGAGCTAGGCTGCGAATCTGAGATGTATGCTCTCTCTCTGATTTGCTCGCGGGAGAGATGAATTCGGGCATTCCGGGCAAATCGGTCACCCAGCAGAGACAACCGAACAGCCCGCGATTGTTTCGGTCACTTCATTTGCATAACCGAAGAGATAACCGAAGCCCGAATTACCCGGTATTTCGGGTTCGGTCCCGGTTTTTTCGGTTTCGGTCTTCGGTTTCGGGTTTTTATGCCGGGGTGAGTCGTCAGGGCCACTTCGCCGCCTGACTTCGAAGAAGCGGGCCCAGTCAGCAGCGAGGGCGTCGTACCTCCTGCCAAGCTCCGCCTCTTCAAGGGCAAGTTGGGTTTCTAGCCCGTCTAGGGTGCCCCTCACCAAGCGGAGGGCAGCTTGGCGGCACGCGCTTGCTCCGGCTCCAGTCGCTCAAGACCAAGGCCCAAGAGCCCTCACGTGGTGCAGCGTCCTCCACCCCAGCGCCAGCCTCTGGTGCTGAAAGCACGGTGCTTGGACCAGGGTCAACACGGGGCCCCAGGAGCGGGCCCCCACCGTCTTGTGCGTCGTTGTTCTCCACGACCACCTCCTCGTGGGCCTCGGGGGCTGGCGAGGGAGGCCTAGCCACCAGTGGCTCAACCGCAGCCTCGCCTGCTGCGGCCTCAGAAGAAGTGGCCTCCCCCTCAGGCTTGGCATTTGGAGGGGGCGGCGGAGGAGTCCCCTCCACCATCTCGGCGTCGGCGCCTCCCGGCGCCTGTGTGCTGGTTCCCGCCTTCTCCGCGGCGGGTGTCTCTGGGGGCTCCAGTGGAGCATCAGGGCGCGGCGACGACGGAGCCTTCACCACCTCCTCAATCTGACTCTCGGCAGGAGGTGGCGAGGCAGTTGCTTCTTCAAGGGGCGTCTCCCCCACAGGCCTCATGGCCTCGTCAACAGCTGGCCCTGTGGTGACTGTCACCACGGGCTCCTCAGTCTCTTCTTCAAGGGGCGCCGTAGGCCCCTCAACAACGGGCGTAGCGCCGCGCCGCACGTCCGCAGCCTTGCGGAGTCGGCGGCGCTTCGCATGAACCAGACCCCTGATAATCAAGACAGTGAGATCCTCGAGAAAGGCAAGAACTCTCGATAAGCAAGAGCAAGTCAAGAAGAAACAGTACTCACCCAGATGGCTTGGCGCGGGTGTCCACCCACACCTTGTTGGCAGAGCGCCACAGGCCTGATGAGGCTCCAGCGCTGGGCTCCTCAGGGGCCGCCTCAGCTTTCCTCTTAAGAGGAGTGCTCTCCTGGCTTCTGGCGGCCCTGTCGTGGATGGCCTTGGTGCGGGGCTCGCGCCGCTTTGCCGCGGCCTCCGGGCCGCTATCTTCTCCGTCTTCGTCTTCTTCTTCTGTGGCCCGTCGTGACGGGGCCACCACAAAATCCACGTCCACATCGGACGATATCTCCAGGATCTCCTCCTCAGGGGCCGCCTGCTTTGAAGAGCTCGCCTCCCCTGACGAGGGGTTGACCCCTCCTGTGGCGGCGTCAGCTTCGGCATCTGAAGCAGCAGAGGACTCGCCAAACAAGTCTTCCTCCACCACAGGCGCCGCAGCCCCCTTCGCCTCTTCTCCCTCCAAGCCCTCTGGCGTGAACGTCGGCATCATCTCCAGAACTGCGAGGCGCTTCTTTGGAGTGAGCTGGTGGAGGGGCCTCAGGTGCTCAGTGCCCGGAACAGGGATCTCCGGGGCGATGAAGAGCGTGCCTAAGATGGAGGCGACGTCGTCTGGCGCGTGGGCGCTGAGGTGCAAGCGCATTGGATCTGCCGGGCCGGAGTACATCCACACCGGCTTCGCGTGCGCCTGGAGGGGAGCAATGCGCCGCCTCACGAAGTCCTCAGCGACCATCTGCCCCGTGAGGCCAGCCTCGCGGACGAGCTTCATGCGCGAGACCAAGTGGGCAATCTTCTGGTGCTGGAACTTCTCGCTGGACCAATTTGAGTTCTTCAGCGGCGGCGCCTCAGGCTCATCGAAGAAGGCATTCCGCTCCTTGGCGTCGACGAGAACCCACTTCTGGCGGAAGTCCTCCACCTTCTTCGTCACCCTCGTAACGGCCTTGTCGCCATCCCACGACATGGGGATGTAGACGGCGCCCATCCCGTCTGCGATGCGGAAGGACACGCACCCAGACCGCTCGCCGGGCGCCGTGTTGCGGAGCGCGTAGAAGCTCCGGAAGAAGGCCACGGAAGGCATCACTCCCAGATACGCCTCGCAGAGATAGGCGAAGATGGCGAGAATCAGGATGGAGTTCGGGTGGAGGTGCAGGAGCTGGATCTGATAGAAGGACAGCACCTCCGCAAGGAAGGGAGAGAACGGCGGCACCAAGCCGGCGAACAGCGTGTGGACGAAAATGGGATACCACCCCGCCGCCAGCTTGCCGAAGCGCGCCGCCTTGACGCCGCTGGCGCCATGCTCATTATTCCTCCCAGCGACGAGGACCTTCAGCCTATCCAGCGCCTCCGCTGTGGAGACGCGAGTGCCGATAAGAGCCGGTGCGAGCTCCTCCTCCCGCTGCGCTTCAGCGGAGGCCTCCACCATCACCGCCTTGCCCTTCTTGGGGCCCATGGCTCGCGAAGGAAGGGCGGCGGAAAAGCTCGGAGAAGAACGGAAATCGCCGGAGCAGTGGAGCACCGGAGGTGTATGCAAGAAGGAAAGGGCGTAAATGCAGCGTAACTGCTGCCGGCACAGCCGCGGCAGCCTTTATATCACCTCAGGGCGGTTTCCGAGGCGTCGCGGGGTCCCGCCACGACGCCCACCTCCTACGGAGAAGCCGAGACGCACCAACCGCTCGCCACGTGTCTCGGGCCGGCCGGACACTTTGGGCCCATGCCGCTTCGCCTGCGCCCCCTGGACCGCGTCGTGCCCGTCATGGGCCGGGGGCTACTGTCAGCCCAGTAAGAACCAGGGTGTACTGGGCCAGGCCTCTATAACCCTCAACACTCGGCGAGTGAATCTCGCTAAGGACCAGGTCTGCAAGCCTGGGGAGCCCGCGGGGCAGAATCGCCTTGCGGAGGCCTGAGGAGGCAGCTAAGGCCTGGGGAGCCTCTACTCCGCTGCCCCCTCTCCAGGGAAGCTTTCCCTGAGGGGAAGTCAACGCAGAATCCTCCACAAGGCGTTCCCGCCCACGCGAGGGTTCCTTCACTGTAAAGCAAGCTCTGCGGAGCGCACATGGCTTCCGCAGCGGCCCGCAGAGTGACCGCGCCTCTGCGCAGGGTGACGACGGAGCTACAGTCCCACTTTGGTGATAAAGGAGTCAACAAAGCGGGGGCAACGGCGCAGACCACCATGCTTTCCTCTTTGGTGATAAGGGAGCAGGCCGGCGCTACGCGCCAAACGCGACGTCACCGTGGGGACTCCCCCCGCTCCTCTGCGGCAGCAGCTGGCCGTCCTGGATGGACGGCGGCCTCTCTACTGCGGCCTCAGCTTTTGTGCCCATGGACCGCGCTCATGGACGCCCAAGCAGCGGTGCACCGTGCTCCCGACCGTTGTCGCCATGTGGTAGCCCCTCCGCTGCACAAGGACAGGGAGGAGGCCCGGGGCGCTTATAAAAGGAGCTGGTGCACCACCCTACCGGGGCATCGATCGAACACATTTTACTCCTAGTCTAGCTACTTGCGCGCAAGGGAGAAGAAGACAGTAGTTTCCCTCCCCTTGTACACGCCATTGCCATAGCTGTGCCCTCGGCAAGCACGCTGTACTGTAACCTCTACAAGCAGCAATACAGACAGGCAGGACGTAGCGGTTTTACCTCCACAAGAGGGCCGTGAACCTGGGTACGCGCCGTGTCTCTCTCTGCCGTGATGTCCCTCCTCAGGCACGACGAGCAGCGTCGCCGCGCCGGATGAGGGTTGATTGACGTCGTGTTCAGCCCCTTACACGAACTCTCTTCGCGAGTGTGACTGCCCCTGTTTCGTGGGAGTCATTCTCCGACACTATCAACATGATGGTTATGGGTGAAATGGTCATTGGTGTAAGATAATTTCAGCCCACATAAGTACTTTTCAACATATAAAAGCTTCTCCTCCACGGTGTGAATAGGAGAGTTCAAAAATAAAGTAGGACTCTCATAAGTAAGAGTATTTTTACCAACAGCAAGTATATCATTTTATCCTCACATGAAGTAGTAACAAGTTCTAAACATGGAGAATTATCAATAGGCATAGGACCATCATCTAAAGCATTATCATATAGCATGTCTAAACCATACTCCTCGTCATTTTTAAAATTATTATTAATAATGTTCTCATTAGGCATAGGTTGATAGTCCTCATCATCATCAGAATCATAAAAGAAAAGTTTATCATCAACAAGATTTTGAGTGTTACCCTCATCCATAGGTGGTGAAGGTGGATGTTTCTTCTCTTCATTCTCTAGTTGTTCATCATTTTCATCATCTCCTTGGGGTTGCAAGGGCATCCCCAAGCTTAGGTTTTTATCCTCCTCTTCCTGCAAAATATTAGTACTTTTCGTGGCAGCAATAATTCTTTCTTTAGGAGTAAAATATTTAAGAAAAACCTTCCTCAAACTACTCCATACAATAGTAACTTCTTCATCCAAAGACTTGAACCAAATACGAGCATTACCAGATAAAGACAAATATAATAGTTTCCTTTTTATCTGATCATCAGAAATACCAGGAAGCCTAAATAAACCACATATGTCTTCAATTGTCTCCACGTGTTCACGTGCAGACTTCGTTCCATCTCCTGTAAATAGATTTTTCATAACTCTTTTAACATGATCAACGGGAATTTTAATTCCCACTTTAGGTACCTCAGACATAGTAGTTTCAACCACTTTAGGAGCATTAGCATAAGCACTTTCATATAAAGCAAGATGCAGCGAAGCACGATTCATAAATGCCATAGTAGCGATGAGACAAAACAGTAAATAAAATTCACCTTTCAAGTTTCCTTACCAAACTTCTTACCTATAGCGCTACGCTCCCCGGCAACGGCGCCAGAAAAGTATCTTGATGACTCCCAAGTGCAGGAGATCAATTGTAGTACCTTTCGAATAGAAAAGGTTGTCGAACCCACGAGGAGCTGAAGGTATTGGTTAGTAAGAATGATAAATTGACAATAAAAGATGCAAGTGTTTTTGGTGTTTTCGGTTGTATAATTGCAAGACAGTAAAAATGCAGCAGACAAATAGTAGCAGGTGACAGCTCTCAAAGAGAGAAAAGCCCAATCCTCTATGCAGCAAGAGGACAAGCTCAAGTGTGTATTTCTTATAACTGGAGAACGTTCCCAAGGGCTACCTAGACTTCATGGCATAAATATTTCTAGAACAACAAAGTAGCATTTTGTCAAGTTTTAATCTTCTTAGGACGGAGCCATTATTAGGTATAGCTAAATAAATATACTAAACCTCTTATGATGGATCTTGTGGCCAAGTAAATGACTGCACAAGAGTTATTAAGATATAAAATCCCACCATAGCATTACACTCTAAGGTCCCCGATATTAATCCCTCATAAAGTACTTCATAATTCGATCTCAGGTTTACATGTCCTCCCAAGTCTCCCTCACTCCATTACACTACGGTGTTCTCCTATGAGCCCATCTAGGTGAAGTGATGTGCAGTCGACGTTCGCACAACACCATCATAGAATTACATAAAAAGATAAACACTAGACAAAATACCAACACAAGTTATATATAGATCATTGCCAATCCATCCTATGCCCCCAGGAACATGAGAGAACTACTCACAACGTGAAGACATGATGTGATTCAGTGGTATAAATGATACAACACAATCTGAAAATATAGTCTCACCACAAAACAATGACAAGTAGCTAATCATACACAGCTAGAATAGCACTTAAACAATAGCTAGGGTTCAACAATCTCAAACTATGAGGGGGATGAAGTGGATCACGAAGATGGTGATGGAGATGGTGCTGGTCTTGACGTTGGTGTTGATGGAGACTCCAGAGGGGTGATGGAGGAGCCTTCCGGAGGTGATTCCGGCAGCGTTTCCCCCCTCCGATCTTCTCCGGCGGCAGCCTTCTGTCTCCTGTTTCGTGTGTTTCTTGTTTCTCCGCCGCCTCCTCGCGAAACTCCTCGGGGGACTCTTTTTATAGTTGGTTTTAGGTCAAGATGAAGCCACGGAGACGAAAACGGACGGCATCGGAGCCACGAGGGGGAAAAGGGGGTGCCCCACGCGGTCAGGGAATCTGGCCGCGTGGGCCCACCCCTTTCGGCCTTCTTGTCTCTGTTTCTTCGATTTCTTTGCGCCTACGTTTCGTTCCTTCCAAAAAATTGATCCCCGTAAAATCTCAGGTCATTTGGACGTCGTTTGGGTCCCTGAAACATCAAAATATAGAAAAAGGGGTTTTCTGACAGCGCAGGGTTAATTCCAGAAAAATGGGGAAGTTGTTAATTATCCCCAAAACTCAATATAAATCATGAATATAACCCTTATATGATGCAAATAACATGGAATAACATGTAATAAAATGTAAAGTTCATGTATGCATTTTACATGCATCACCATCTCAACCAAAACAACAACAATAACAACAACAACAACAACAACAACAACAACAATGGTGGCAATGGCAATGGCGATGGAAACCAGCGATCCACTTTGAGCGATTTCCAAAAGACCAACCCACCTACCTATTCCAAGGGACTTCACCCACTGGAAGCCGATGATTGGCTTCGCACCATTGAGAACAATCTGGAAGTTGCTGCCGTGGGAGAACCTGAGAAGGTGCTGTATGCAACCCACTATCTTGCTGGACCTGCACGAGCTTGGTGGGAAGCTACCAAGGCTCTCCAGCAAGCTGGCCATGTTATCAACTGGGCCGAGTTCCAGGAGAATTTCCGCAAGAAGCACATTCCTGGTGGACTCATTGAGAGGAAGAAGGATGAATTCCACAAGCTGAGGCAGGGAAGTAGAGATATGGTCGGTTATCTTGATGAGTTTACCGACTTATCTCGGTATGCCCTGATGACACCGACACAGAGAAGAAGATGATGGAGCGTTTCCTGAATGGACTTCATGATGAACTGCAGTGTGCTTTGGTTATCCATGACTTCTATGATTTGGAGTCACTTGTGGACAAAGCCATCCAGCTGGAGACCAAGCGCAAGTCTATGTTTGAAGGTCGTAAGAGGAGGATGAATGCTCAGAAAGGTTCGAGCAACCAGAAGCCTCGTATCTTTCAGCAAACCCCCAGGCTTGCCTATCGACCACCACAAGCTCCACGCCCCAATTTCCCTAACCGCCCAAACAACTTCAACCACCCCAATGACAATAACTGTTCCGGAGGAAACTTCAACAACTTCAACCGCAATGTCAATGTTGTCTGCTTTGAATGCGGCAACAGGGTCACTACTCCAGAGAATGCCCCAATCCTAAGAGGAATGTTCAGCGCCCCAATGCACCGGCACCGAACAATGGTCAAGGCCGCAATGGAAATGGCAAGAATGCCACACCCCGCGGAAATGTTGCTGTTGCCAGGAGGCGCCAGATGTTGTGCTGGGTACGTTCCTTGTCAACTCAGTACCTGCAACTGTTCTGTTTGATTCGGTGCAACCCATTCCTTTGTTACCGAGGAGTTTGTCGCTAAGGGAGGTTTAGTAGAAAGCTTCCTAACTAAACCCATGAGTATACAAATCCCTGGCTCCACCATAGAAACCAAGAGATTTTGCCCAATACCCCCATTGAGATCAAAGGCGAAAAATTTGCAGCTGACCTAATTATTCTAGGGACCCAGGGCATAGATGTCATACTTGGTATGAATTGGTTAGCCAAGTTTCAAGGCCGTATTGACTGCGCCAGAAGAGTTGTTTCCCTCACTCCCGATAATGGAGTAGAAGTGGAGTATGTGTCTGAAACCAACCCTTCCCAACCAGGCTGCCATGAAGGCATAGCTCGACCCCCTAGATGAGATCCGTGTTGTTCACCGATTCCGAGATGTTTTCCCTGAAGAATTGCCTGGTATGCCGCCAGACCGGGATATTGAGTTCATAATTGAACTTATCCCAGGAACAGCCCCTATATCCCAAAGGCCTTATCGGATGAATCCGGAAGAACTGGTTGAGTTGAAGAAGCAGTTGGCTGATATGCTCAGCAAAGGTCTTGTTCGCCCAAGCGCTTCACCTTGGGGATCACCCATCATTTTTGTGGACAAGAGAGACGGTACCACACGCCTGTGTGTGGATTATCGCAAGCTAAATGACGTGACCATTAAAAACAAGTACCCTCTTCCCAAGATCGAGGATCTGTTCGCTGAACGGAGCCCGAGTCTTTTCCAAGATCGATCTTCGGACAGGATATCATCAGTTGAAATCCGAGAGTCAGACATTCCCAAGACCGCCTTCACCACCCGTTACGGTTTGTTTGAATACACCGTGATGTCCTTTGGTCTGACCAATGCCCCAGCCTATTTCATGAATCTCATGAACAAGATTTTCATGGAGTACCTCGACAAGTTCGTGGTAGTTTTCCTCGATGACATCCTTATTTATTCCAAGACCGAAGAAGAGCATGCTGAACACCTGCGTCTAGTTTTGGAGACCCTCCGAAAGCACCAGCTGTATGCCAAGCTTAGCAAGTGTGAGTTTTGGCTCAGTGAAGTGGCATTTCTCGGACATGTGTATCTGCTGGAGGAATTTCTGTTGACCCGAGAAGATCCAAGCCATTGTTGACTGGTTAGCCCCAACCAGTGTGACTGAAATCCGAAGCTTTCTCGGACTAGCGGTTATTACCGCAAGTTCGTTGAAGGATTCTCCAGTATAGCCAAACCCATGACCCAACTGTTGAAGAAGGACAAGAAATTTGAATGGACTCAGAAGTGTGAAGATAGTTTCCAAGAATTGAAGAAGAGACTGACCTCACCCCAATCTTGATTATGCCAGACGTCACCAAGAGTTTCGACGTGTATTGCGATGCATCACGCCTCGGACTTGGTTGCGTTCTGATGCAAGAAGGCAAAGTTGTGTCGTATCTGTCCCGACAGTTGCGACCGCATGAAGAGAATTACCCAACCCATGATCTGGAGTTAGCTGCTGTTGTTCTTGCTCTTAAGACGTGGCGTCCCTATCTTGCGGGACATCGCTGCGAGATCTATACGGATCATAAGAGTTTGAAGTATATCTTCACCCAGAAGGAGTTGAACCTGCGACAGAGGAGATGGATGGAATTAATCAAGGATTATGATATTGGAATCCATTATCACCCCGGAAAGGCAAATGTAGTTGCCGATGCCCTTAGTCGCAAACCTTGCACCCTGAATGCCTTGATCCAAGCCGAACAGCCAGCCTTGTTCAAAGAGTTCAAAGATTTTGGACTAGAACTTGTTAGCCATGGATATCTCGCCAATTTAGAGTTAGCCCCAACCCTGATGGATCAAATCAAGGAAGCCCAAAAAGGTCATGAAAGCATTGAAGGAATTAAGAAGAAGATTTCTCTCGGCAAAGCACCCGGTTTTACCGAAGATGCTGAAGGAGTGCTGAGATTCAATGCCGTATCTGTGTGCCCAATGTCACGGAACTTAAGGAATTAATCCTGAAGGAAGCCCATGAGACCCCTTATTCAATCCACCCCGGCGGAACCAAAATGTACTAAGACCTTCGTGAAAGATTTTGGTGGCATGGAATGAAGCGAGAGATTGGTTCTTTTGTAGCCAAGTGTGATATCTGTCAGCGAGTCAAGGCTGAACATCAGCGACCCGCTGGATTGCTTCAACCTTTGAAAATTCCCGAGTGGAAGTGGGATGAATTGGAATGGATTTTATTACCGGACTTCCAAGGTCCAACCGAGGCCATGATTCAATCTGGGTCATCGTTGATCGACTGACCAAGGTTGCCCATTTTATTCCTGTCAAGACCACTCACACCGGAGCTCAGTTAGCAGACTTGTATATTTCCAGAATAGTAAGCCTGCACGGTGTGCCTAAGAAGATTGTATCTGATAGAGGCACGCAATTTACTTCGAGATTCTGGAAATCCCTTCACGAAGCCCTCGGAACCAAGTTAGCATTTAGCACAGCTTATCATCCCCAGACCGGAGGCCAAACTGAGCGAGTGAACCAGATATTGGAGGACATGCTTCGCGCATGTGTTCTATCCTATGGTTCCAAGTGGGAAGATTGTCTTCCGTTTGCAGAGTTCTCTATAACAATAGTTATCAGTCTAGTCTGCAAATGGCCCCTTTTGAAACCCTTTACGGCAAGAAGTGTCGTACGCCCCTGAATTGGTCCGACACTGGAGAAGGCAAATTGTTTGGACCAGATACCCTCCGTGAAGCTGAAGAGCAAGTTCAGCTTATTCGTGAACGCATCAAAACTGCCCAATCCCGTCAAAAGAGTTACGCTGATCCCAAGCGTCGCGATGTCACTTTCAGTGTTGGAGATTATGTTTATCTCCGAGTGACACCCCTTAAAGGAATGCAACGTTTCCATGTAAAAGGAAAATTAGCGCCAAGGTATATTGGACTTTCAAGATCATTTCTCGTCGAGGGGAAGTATTATCAACTGGAGTTGCCCCAAGAGTTAGCGGATTATCACGATGTCTTCCACATTTCCTTGCTCCGGAAGTGTCTCGAAGTTCTCGACCAGCCTGATGTTTTCAAAAACATCGACCACCTCTCCATCGACCTGAACCAAGACCTGACTTATCGTGAGAGACCCGTCAAGATTCTTGATGAAGATGTTCGTCTTACCCGGAGGCGCGCGATCAAGTTCTACAAAGTCCAGTGGACTAACCACTCTGAAGAAGAAGCAACTTGGGAACACGAAGACTATGTTAGAAGCGAATTCCCAAACCTCTTTAGTACTTAGCCTAGCAAATCTCGGGACGAGATTTATTTTAAGGGGGGAAGGATCTGTAACATCCCAAAATTATAATCAGTATTATTATATAAAAAATGTGGGCCAACAAAAACATTTGCTAATTTATATGTGTTGATTGCATAGTATTGCTTGTGATAATTATTTCTTGTTGATTGTGTTGGTTGTTAGCTCTAATTAAAAACTTGAAGAAAAGAAAAGAAATAAAAACAAAAGTTAAAACAATAAAACTCATGTGACAAGTGTCACCAAATTTCTCCAAGTGAGAAATTATTTTTATTCCAAACAAATTCAGTGGAGTGAATATGATCACTCTCATTTTTATTCCTACAACTTTCCCTCTCCAAATATTAAATTCAAAAACCTAAATTTAAATTCCAAACCTTTCTTTATCTTCTTAAATCACAAAAATGTGCTATGTTGTACTTGTTAAATAAAATCCAACACAGCACCACAAATCATGGTAAATATGTAGGAAGCAAATTATAAAAACAAATTGCAAAAATATGAATTTCGATTTGGGTGAGGACACTGTCGAACACCTGGTGACAGTGTCGTGTTCATCCCCAAATCCGAACCAAATTCAATCGAATTCGAGTTTCATTCGTCGAATCCCAGGCACAGATCGATTCCTCTCACTCCACTCCTCTCACCGCGCCTGTTGGAGCCGAAAAATCGAGCAGGGAGCAGCCGCCGTGGTCGCCGCCAGGGGACAGGCGCCGCGCGCCCATACCGCCATGGTCGCCACTGTGGAGGAGGAGGTGTCGACGCCGCGGAGGCCAGCGCCGTGCCCCCCTCTCTCCCTCGCTCTTCTGCTCCCTTGGACGCGAAAACACCAGCCAGACCGCGCCGCACTCGCGCGCATAGCACGCGTCCGTGCTCGACGTCCGCCAAGGCCGACCCGTGGACACCGCGGTCGAGCCAGCGCGCCACTGAACACCACGCTGCGTGGCTGCGTCCAGCCACTCCATAGGTCACCCGCGGCGCCCCAGACAGCCTCCGCCGATCTCTCCCACCCCCAGAACCTCGCGTGGACGACGACCACCGTGAGCTGAGCGTCGAGCTTATAAGCTCACCGAGCCCTCTCATTTTCTCCACGCCGCACCACTCCCTCTCCCTTGCTCCACCTTCACTCGTGCACCGCCAGGAGGGCGGAGCCGTTGCTGCAGCGAGTTGCTGCCGCCCGTGTCATCTCCGAGCTCGGCCGTGCCCGAGGTAGGAGGCGAACACGGCCACACCATGCTGTTGCCAATTTCTTCCCTCTGACCCCTCTACGATGTTTCTCGAGTTCAACGCACTCACACGCACCTTTTTCCCCTCTGTATCGTGCCCAGAATCGCCGCCAGGAGCTCGCCGGAGTTGGTGCCGTGGCCGCGGAAGCGGAGCTGCTCACCTCCGTCGATTGGAGCCGTCCCAGGAAGCACAACTCCTCCAGCAAGCTTCCCCAGGCCGCCGCGTTCGATCTGCCTCACCTGCACGTCCTCCCGAGCCCCTAGATGAGCGAATCACCGACCTCGCCGTCGCCGGAGCCACGGCGCCGCCCGTTTTAGGTCGTCGCCGATGCGCTCGATCATCAGCCGTTAGATCTTTAATCTACGGTAGCATACCGTTTCGTTTAGATGTGTCACTGACCAGTGGACCCCACTGTCAGTGTTTTAAACTTTATCCAGAGCGTACAGCGTTTTGGTTGAGTCACTGACAAGTGGACCCCACCCGTCAGGATTCTCAACATTATCCATAACAGAGAGATTTTTCTAATTTAGTTTCTCTGGAATTTCAGTACTGGATCTAACTTAGAAATTCAATATTTCGAGATTTATAAATCCAAATAAATCAAATCCAAATGTTCTAGAAAGCTTATGAAATTGTTTAACCAACCCAAGTCGTTTCATTTCATTTAGATAAATAATAAAATGCATTATTAAAAATACCACAAAAGGTTTAAAACCTAAACTTGTTTGTTTCTGATACTCTGTTAAGCCAAATAATTCCAAACCAATTTAGTTAGCTTGGTACTGTGATCTATTAGCTTTCCTAATTTTTGTAGAATTAATTGTGCAATGATAATTGTTGAGTATAAAGTTGAAGTTAGAAAACCCTTCTGCACTAAAATAATTATAGATGCTTATTGATTAACCCAAATGAATTAGAACCAATTTTGTTAGGTCACAATTAGTCATTTTTAGTTAACCCTAAAAGGATTTAATTTTAGGATCAACAGAACTTAATTGGTAGCTAAAACTTGATTATAACGTTACTGGATTAAAACAATTATGTAGGGAGTTTGGTAACTCCAATTAATCCAAATCAAATTGTGTTGTCTTCTACACATCAGTAGCTTTCTGCAGAAATTTAGTTTGTATTTTTGTGACCAACAGAACTCAAGTTGTGTAATTAAACATGCTCAACAAGTTTCTGCCATATTTAAGACATAAATAAATAATGGTTAATTCAATTAAATTGAAACCAAATTGTGTTGCTTGATGTGTGCAGTGGCTATTTAGAGCATTTAAGATTGTAATGTTGTGGTGTTGATTGAGTAGGTTAGTGATTGTTTGTATTTGTTTGTTTATTAATTAGACGAGAACGTTGTCGGATTTATCGAGGAAGGGGAATTTGTTGAACCTGAAGATCCAGACCAAGGTCACTTTGTCGAGCAAGGCAAGCTACTCTCTGAGCTTGCAACCCAAATATATGAATCTACTTTGATAACATGATTTACTCTTAAAGCAAAGATTTTCTAAAACCTTTTGAAAAGTATATGGAAATTATTTTGCCACCCTATGTAGAAGTATAAGATAGTTGATATAAAATTATAGGATGGGAAAAATAAATATTGTTTATTCAAAACTCGTTTGAAAATACTTGTGTGATTATGGAATGCCGAGATGTCAGTGTTGAAGTGGAGAAATGGAGAATGGTGATGTTTATGAAAAATGCACAGTGTGTCCTAGTACTATGACGACCAATCTTAACCTGTGCGACCACATTTACCCAAATATGGGAAAGGGCTTAATCATATAATTTGCTCATATTAGTATGGGATGCCTCATCGACGGAGATCACTCCGTTATGCATGAGGGGATGGTTTGGTGACCTACCCCTGAACTGGGTCCTCGCTCAAACTCTATGGAAAGATAAGGAGGAGGATTGAAGACTTCACCATGTGGTCGCCGGGAAAAACTATGAGTCCTCACACTTATATTCCGACGGGCTGGGTTAAGTGTGATGGAAAGTGTCATAAGGGCAGGGTCCTATACTAGCATGAGCAAAGGACAGGCTAGGGTCGGTGACTCAACTTCGCATACACCTTGTATGGCGAGACGTGGCTGACACGATGAGTTATCGGATGGATGTGGGAAAAGCGTGCTACCTCTGCAGAGTGTAAAACTATTCGAATAGCCGAGTCCTCGGATATGGACAGTTGGAAGGCTGTCCTAAGACCATGTGCAAGTTTTGAAAAGAGTTGAGTTTTAAAAGAAAAATGAAGTGGAGAATGTTTTATACACCTATACCAACGGATCGGTATGAGGTTGTTGGAGACAAGTGGACCATGACGGGCTATGGTCGGAAAAAGGAGGAGTTTTGGAGAAACTGATAAAAGGGTGATTTTATTCAAAGATAGTTATAAAATTCTTCTTACCTTTTTCAATAAAGATATAGAGATGTTTTAAGAAAATAAAAGTTTGAAGTTAAAATAAAACTAGTGCATACTCATGTTAGGGTAGTTTGCAAGTACAATCAAATGTACTCATATTGGTTTCGTCCCTGGCTATTGTCTTAGCCAGACTTCGAGGAGCACTACGCCGAGGAGGAGTATGGCGACTTCTACGCGAACTAGGGATCTCCATAAGTCAGCTGCCTGTCGGGTCGTCGTTAGGATTTGATGTCTACTACGCCGTAGCTTCCGCTGATTATTTTGGTTTGGCCCATGAAGGCACCTATGTAAGACTTGGTCTAAATGACCATTTATGTAAGACTTTAATTCGGTACTGTAATGGATGTAAACCTTGGTATTCAGTTCGGATTATGTGCAACGATAGACTGATCACGGGATCGTTGTGTTAAGCATAATCGGGTATTTCGGACGGCTAGTCCGGGGTCCCCACATCGGACATGTGTGCAAGGGGTGCTGACGTAGTGTCCAAGAACTACACAATTGATATGTATGTCCAAAATGTTGAATATGTATGCAAAACTTGTAGAAAACTTTGGGTGTTCAAATGTACACCTAGAGCCTACTCTAGATCTGTCCATGGGTGTTGTGTCAGGGCCACACCACTCCTGATGCGTCACTGGTATTTACTACTGATGGCGTACCAAGCTCATGTCACTAGTAACGCGAGTACCAGTGGTACGCCTCTACTAATATAAATACGAGTGGCGTGGCATACATATTACACACCACTGCTGCATTTTCAGAATTCTTTTACATCAAATCGTTGTATATGTATACGATAATTTATCATCAAAATGGCATTAAGAAAAAATCACGTAAACATAAGAATTTATAACGCAAAAGATATGTGAACAAGTTGAGCCTCTCAACAAACTAGAAACGGTAATTATTTGATCCCCACAGAGCTAATCTAGCAGCGATATATAGTCTTAACTAGAAATTAACTTCAAACTTTAAATTATTGACCCTCTCAACAAACAAAGTAGGTAGATGATGTAGTTCATCACTATCATCATGTCCAAATTGCACATGTCGGTGTTCCTCAGGGCGACGACAATAGCTTGCCCAACCTCTAAATCTATGTTTGAATGGAACTCCCTCCACGGTTGCGTGCCGGGAACGACGCTGCCGTCAACATTTGTGTTGTATGGAACGGTGGAGACCCTTCTTGCTTCTCCAAGGCGTAGTCCAACATTGCCGTTATCCGCGAGGCCAGTGCTTTCCACTACCATCTTAGGTAGTTTTTGGGATAACAAAAGAACTATGTCGCATACCCGCCACACCTGCATGATAACATAAGCTAAGATAAGAAGATAAAGGATTTTAGAAACATACCATCACATGATTCTTGGAGACATTTGTGATCGTCAAACGATGCACAAAAGGCACCCCCATGTAGCTATCTCTCGGGTACATTTATTCGAAATGGTATCGCTGCAAGTTATCGCATTCTTCGCCTTAAGCAATATGCAGATATCACTGCAGCAATAGGGTTATGTTTGGAGAAGATTTCAAAAAGAGAATTAGAGATGACTAGAGATGTATTGAATTGTATTCTTCAAGGAGTAACCTGTAAGTAAATCCTTTCCATTGCATTAGTTTACCAGAATGCGGTTAGCAGTTTAGCACAGTCATAATATCTACTCACGGGATGTTGTTTTGACTATAGGTAGGTTAGAGAGCCCAAATGATTTAGTCCGAAAGATGAGCAGTGCTGTTGCATTGACATTTCGAAGATAGTTGATCCAAAAAATCCTCTTTACCTTGATGACGACTGTTCTGAGAAAGTTGACTGGGACTTCGGAGTTCTTTCTCCAAAGAGGATCACAACTCCTTCACTTGATGTAAAAATTGGAAGCAAATCAAAACCATGCCTGCGTGAGAATAGGAGACATGCTGGTGAGAAAAAGGCAAAGGCTATCAAGCATGATCTTTTAGACAACAGAGTAAAAATCGTAGCGATCAAATCACTAGATTCTGATGAAATTTCATCAGATCCTAGTGCTGCTATAAACTTTGAGGAACACTATGACGAGGAAAGCATGAACATTGATGCATCCAGTGATTCATCCTTGGATCCATATGATCTATCAGATGATGACACAGATTTACATAAGAATTTCACACGTCTAAGTGATCTTGTTGTTGCACTACGAAAACCTGACGATCTAGATGGTGTAAGTTTCCACTTACTGCTATGAATAGTTCAAGCAAAACTACTGCACAATCCTGACATTTCTTTCTTTTGTCTTCACAAGGATGAAAGAGTTCCTAGTTCTGCTGAAAAGCTTGTGAGAGCATCACCTGATGAACTGCGCCATGATATACCCAGGCTAGGAATCGATCAACAATCACAAGATTCAGTGAAGAACAGCGGAAATAGCACTAAATTCAGAGGGTTCTATTGACGAATTAAGAGGAATTCAGTACATGGGGGCCAGACCACGAGAGTGGCGGCTATGGGGTATAAACCCTAATCTAAAGCTGTCCGATTACAGGCCAGGATTCGGCATAAATATCAAAGGAAGAAGAAAGCGACAAAGAAGGGAGTGGTTGCGTGCGCTAAAGTGCCAGCTGTAAAGCTAGTTCAAATAGCGACGCTTCGGATCATCGCAGTCGTCCATGTGGAGATCCATGTCTGTCATTGCTCCTTAACGCGAAGCGGTAAGTAGTGATATAGTCCGTTGATCTACAGATGAGCGGCTGACCGACGTCCCGGAGCGGCTACAGTAACTGAACCTTACGAGCTAGATGAACACTTCGTCAGACAATGATCTTCAGGCGATTCAGGTCTTGACAACTCCCCCCGGTCGACAGCATTCTTGTCCTCAAGGATTGAAGGCAGGGAAGATCTTCTGGATGAAGGTGGAGCCCTCCCAGGTGGCTTGTTCAATAGGTAGATTCTTCCATTTGATGAGCCATTGCACCACCGGAATAGAAATGTTTCCTTGTGCTCGTGGAATAAGCTTCCTCTCCAGTAATTCTTCAGGTTCAATCAATATAGTGCCATCAGGGTGCAGCAATGGAAGATGTGGGTTAGGAACCGCCTTGGGCCCCAGGTGCTTCTTTAGTTGACTGACATGGAAAGTATGGTGTAGTTGACAGTCGTCCGGCAGTAATATTTTGTATGAAGTGTTGCCAACTTTTGTTAGCACTCGGAATGGGCCGTAGTATTTAGAGTGCAGCTTGAGGCATCGATGTATACTCAATGAAGTATGTCTGTAAGGCTGCAACTTCGGATAAACCATATCACCCACATTGAGAATTCTTTCACTTTGATGTTTATCAGCCTGTGTTTTCATTCTGTCTTGTGCTTTTACCAGATTTGCTTTTATAGTTTTAGCAATGTCCTCACTGGTTGGTGTAGGCCGCAGACTAGAAGCTGAGTCATCAACAGGTAACACCAATTCAGCTAGTAATGGTGGTGGTCTAGCATATAGAGCCTGAAAGGGGGTCATCTTGAGTGATGTATGAAATGAGGTGTTGTACCACCATTCAGCAAGAGCTAGCCAATGATGCCATTTCTTAGGTTGCAAGAAAGCCATGTTTCTGAGGTAATTCTCCAAACACTGATTCACCCTCTCAGTTTGGCCGTCAGTTTGTGGATGGTAAGATGTGCTCAAGTGCAGCTTGACTCCAAGTGATTTAAACAGTTCCTGCCATAATGAACTTGTAAAAATTATATCTCTGTCAGTGACAATGACAGTGGGTAGTCCTTGGAGCTTGAATACATTTTCAGCGAATGCCTTGGCCACTGTTCTAACATTAATTGGGTGCTTCAAGGCAATTAAGTGAGCATACTTGGTGAATCTATCCACAACCACCAGAATAATGTCTCTATTTTTTGAAATAGGTAATCCTTCGACAAAATCCATACTTATGTGTGTCCAGGCAAAATCAGGGACTGGCAGTGGTTGTAGGAGGCCTGGGTATTTGCAATGTTCAGTTTTGTTAAGCTGACATACTAGGCATTGTTTAACAAAATCTACCACTTGCTGCTTTAATCCTGGCCAATAGAACAGTAACTTTACCCTTTGGTAGGTAGCTTTTTCCCCGAGTGCCCCCTAGTTCAGAACTGTGGAGTGAAGTGAGGATCTTCTCTCTGATCAGTTGTACTGCCAACATATAATTTGCCTTTGTATCTGAGTAGTCCTCTTGCAAAGGAAAAAATTTCCACAGCTGTAGGTTGAACTGCCAGTTGCTGCATTAGTTCCTTGCATTTTTTTGTCAGAGGAATAAGAGCTGTTCACTTCAGTAACCTATACTGGTACTGCTGAACTGGTAAGCAGAGCTTGTAATGTATGCTTTACTCGAGAAAGAGCATCTGCCACTAGATTTTCTTTACCTCTTTTATATTCCATTGTGTAGTTGTAACCCAACAACTTGACCAACAACTTGTGTTGAATACCTTGGGTGAGTTTTTGATCTTGTATGTACTTGAGGCTCTATTGATCAGTTTTAATTACCAAGGAAGAAGCTGAGAAGTAGTGTTTCCATTTTTTTAGTGCTTCTAGTATTTCCATAGCCTCTTTGTCATATGTGGACAATCCAGCAGATCTAGAGCCTAGGGATTTGCTCATAAAGGAGATAGGTCTCCCTTTTTACATCAACACAACTCCTATACCACTGTCAGAAGCATTAGCTTCCAGTGTGAAAGGTAAAGAGAAATCAAGCATTGCAAGCATAGGAGGGGTTGTCATTGCCTTTTTCAAAGCTACGAATGCGTTTTCTTGGCTGGTAGACCACTGGAAATTGTCCTTTTTGAGTGCATCATATAGTGGCTGACAGATTAAACCATAACCCTCAATAAATCTCCTATAGTAACCAGTCAAACCAAGAATATCCCTGAGTTGCGTAATATTTTCTGGAGTTGGCCATTCCTATATTGCCTTTATTTTCTGTGGATCTGTAGCCACTCCTTCAACAGTAATGATGTGTCCCAAATACTCAATTTGTTTCTGTCCAAAAGAACACTTGGACAATTTGGCAAATAATTTATTTTCTTGTAGTATTTTGAACACATGTTCCAGGTGTTGTAAGTGCTCTTCTTTTGATTTCCTGTAAATGAGGATGTCATCAAAGAAAACCAATGTGAATTTCCTTAGGGTATCAGCCAGTATATTGTTCATAAGTTGCTGAAATGTGGCAGGAGCATTTGTAAGGCCGAAGGGCATGACGACATACTCAAAATGACCATGATGAGTTGTAAATGCAGTTTTGTCTATGTCTTCTTCTTTCATTCTTATTTGATGATACCCACTTCTCAACTCAATTTTGGAGAAAAATTTAGCTCCGTGCAACTCATCCAATAGATCCTCAATTATGGGTATTGGGTATTTATTCTTGATTGTGTGCAGATTCACCTTTCTGAAATCAGTAACTTTTTTCCAGGACAAGTCTTTCTTCTTGACTAGCAACACAGGTGAGGAGTAGGGACTGGTACTATTTCTGATCACCCCTTTTTGCAATAGTTCTTGCACTATATTTTCCATAATTTCCTTCTGGTGGTGTGGTAATCTGTAGGGCCTCTGGTTTACAATGGGGGCTCCTGTGCTCATTGGAATGGAGTGATCACATGGCCTTTTTGGTGGTAGTTCAGTGGGTTCAGAGAATACATGGTTGTATTTCTGAAGTAACTGCTCAATTTCTGGTATTACTAGAGCTTGTTTTTGTAAGTCTGGTTTCTCTGGCTGGATCAATAGTACAACTCCACAAATTGTGTTCGCTAGCAATTTAGGTGACAGGGTGCCTTCCTTTATTTTTGCTGATGTTGGCAGGCTTTCATCAACGAAATTTGCCAACTCACCATTTGGTAATGTAGCCTAAAGTGTCAGCTTTTTAAAATCCAGTGTGACTAGGCTGTGTTGGCAGATCCAATCAGCTCCTAAGATAATATCATAGCTGGTCAGTTGTAGTACTCGAAAATCAGAGACAAAGGGCGTTCCCTGAATGGAGTACTGGCAATTTGCACATGAAAATTCAGTCCACAGTGTTTCGCCATTTGCTACTGTGACTTTCATGATTTTACTTGGAGACAGTGAACAATTAGATAGTTTAGCAAAAGCAGGTGTCATAAAGGTAGTGGTGCTGCCCGAGTCCACAAGGGCAGTAGCAACCTTGTTGCCACACATAACTGACAAGGTGAAGGCATGTTTGTGTGTCTTATTACCCAGGAGAGCATTCAGATATAATTTTAGCTCTTCAGGCTTTTCTTTTTCCATTTCCTCCTCCTCACTGTCACTGTACTCATGGACATATATAATTTCTGCATTAGCTGCTTGCAATGCTTGTATCTGTGCTTTGTTAGTCATTTTGCACACCCCCTTGTGCCCTGGAAACCAAGGTTCTTTGCAATTGAAGCTGAGTTTGTTTTGTTTAGCATGCTCTAGTGCTTCAGCTGTAGTTTGTGCTCCTTGTGGCTTGCTATCAATATTGTTATGTTTCTTTACAACAAAAGGTTGTTGATAGTAAGTCCTTTTTGGTGGTGCAGCTTGTTCCATTCTCCTAGCCAACCACATAGCCTTCTGTATGTTTTCGGGTGAGTGGCATTGCAAGTGTGATCGGATATAGTCATTTAACCCTGATATGAAACTTTTCATGTAGTAATCATCGGGTAACCTCGGACTGTCCCTCCTCATCAGGTTCATGGCAGCTTCGAATTGTTGTATATATGTGGACACTGTAGAGGCCTGTGTCAAAGCATGGGAAGCTTTAACATTATCACAACTCGAGGATTCAGCAAATCTCTCTGTCAGGAAACTGCAAAACCTGTGCCAAGTGACATTTGTAGCTATGTAACCTGTTCCTCTCCACCATTGGATAGCATTGCCTTTCAGATAAGTAACTGCAATTTCAGTACGTTGCTCCAGTGGTGTTCTTGCTGCCATGAAATAGGTTTCAACTGATTGGATCTAGGAATCTGCATCAGTACCGTCAAACTCTCGAATATTCATTTTGGCCGGTTTAACTGAAGGAAGGACTCGTCTATGTTCTTGCTGTGGAAACTGCAGCCTCTGCTTTGCCATATGTTGTCTGTCCTGGTGTATTTCTTCGACTCCTGGATGTTCCATCTGCTGCACTTGTACTCTTGGTTGCACAAGTTGTTGCCTGTTCTCAATTCCGACAGGTGCCTGCTGCTCTGGACTTGTATTTGGTGCACTGGCCATAATCCTGGGTTGCTGAACATGCACAACAGTAGTTACTCTACCAAAATGGGGATGCCGGTAAGGAACTTTGGGTGTTCCATCCAAGTTCAATTCTTTGCCATTAGCATCATGCAGTTGAGTATTATCCGGCACCTGTTTCTGCTTTAGTGCATCAGTATTGCTACCTTGACCCGGAGTTGTGTCAGCATCAATTTCTGTTTCCAGTTCTTCATCGTCATCACCAATTATCTCCTCAGCACTAGGGTTAAAGAACTGCGAGAAGCTAGTATGGAGATCGGAGAAGTTCTTCTGAATGCTGGTGAAATTAGATTGCACAACCTGAGCAAACTTGGAGAATTCTTGCTTATCTTCGTCTCGGTACCGCTGCAGTGTCTTCACATCGAGCTGTAAGGACTTAAACTCCAAGTTCGTCGAGGAATCGGAAGCCTCAGTCTCCATTTGGCCTGGAAAAAAAATTGAGCTTTCCGAGCTCGTTTCTTCAGACCCTTCCGTCGCCGTCACCGACACCAGCGCCGCCCGCCACCAAGTGAAGCACTAACAAGGATCAAGGAAGGGATTTTACAAGCATTTAAATGTTCTGCAGTAACCTGCTTGATTACCTATCTGCTTCCGAATGTAGCTGCCGCCGCCAAGCCGCCTCCAGCAACACCCACTCCGTCGCCGGGATCTGAGACCGCATAGAAGAATTTCACAGGAGATCCCAACTTCTCAGTGTTCCAGATGCAAACGCCACCAAGAATCGTAAGGCTCTGATACCAATTGATATACCCAGGCTAGGAATTGATCAACAATCACAAGATTCAGTGAAGAACAGCGGAAATAGCACTAAATTCAGAGGGTTCTATTGACGAATTATGAGGAATTCAGTACATGGGGGCCAGACCACGAGAGTGGCGGCTATGGGGTATAAACCCTAATCCAAAGCTGTCCGATTATAGGCCAGGATTCGGCATAAATATCAAAGGAAGAAGAAAGCGACAAAGAAGGGAGTGGTTGCGCGCGCTAAAGTGCCAGCTGTAATGCTAGTTCAAATAGCGACGCTTTGGATCATCGCAGTCGTCCATGTGGAGTTCAACGTCTGTCATTGCTCCTTAACGCGAAGCGGTAAGTAGCGATGTAGTCCGTTGATCTACAGATGTGCGGCTGACCGACGTCCCGGAGCGGCTACAGTAACTAAACCTTACGGGCTGGATGAACACTTCGTCAGACAATGGTCTTCAGGCGATTCAGGGCTTGACACGCCACGCCTCAGGTGATCTTGTTCAAGCACTGATATGTTCGTTGTTCTTCTGCTTTTATTGTCTGTAAAGCTCCTAGTTTTTCTTACTTGCTAAGTTGACTGTTCTCTCAGTAATGCTCATATGCAGTTTTTCTTTTCACTTGTTACTAAGTATTTACGTCCCATGTTTGTTTCCTAGATAGCCATGAACTGTCTGCGGCTCCACTCTGAGATGGTCCTTCAGACATCGCGCTCCCTGGAATCTGCAGAACATTCCAAGGCTGGCACCAGAGCCCTATCTTCTAAGCTTGATGATATTATAATACCATTTGCGAACATGATGTGAACTTGTTGTAGTCCGGAAGTTGTGAAGGGAACTTTCTTCCTCATTTGTAGTAGCATACATACTACACTAGATTTTTAGGGTGCATACTGATACTACAGCAGCTAATTCAGCTCAAATGGTTTATGCCTTTTCTCTTCCTAGTCATTTTTTTTCTGAATTTTATGAACATAAAATGTCGATTTTATTTTTTTTCAAAAAACGAGCTCCGTGGAGCTTGCTCGGCCTCCATATTGCCGCATTATTATTTTGTAGGTTATCCTAGTTGTCAACTTCTTTTTAAGTGTTCCTAAAAAACTTATTTTTTTAGTGTATACTGGAGTAGTTATTAAGTGTTGTTCTATTGATGTGGGCATGCGTGCACGGACAGGCTGATATACTTCTCTTGAAACATGGGGGACTTCAGTGGACGCGATTTTTCCGACGGCGCCGAGTGGTTACCGGTCAAGGATCGACCGTTCACTGGGCGCTCGCGATTCGGGCTGTGGGGCCTGGTATTTTTCATACCTATTGGGTATTTCCTTGCTGCGTGTAGCATACAGAACCATGATATGTATGGATTAAATGCCCGGCCCACTCGATTCCATAATATAAAGGCGTTGCCCACCTACCCTCGTCTCTCTCAACAACACATTCCCCTCCTCGTCTTGCATCTCGATCCAGAAAAAGCGGCGCCACTGCGGCCGGAGTGCTCGAGTTTGGGCGGCCATACGGCGCTGTGTTCCGGCCACGAGGCAGCGGGGGCGCTGCAGCGGAGGTACGACGAGCTGCTGTGTCGACAGACGAGGTGGCGTCTGGAACGCGGTGAGGCTGCAGGCCTGCGACCGGATCAACAGCTCGGCTGCGGGCATGCGGAAGGGCGAGGTGAGACGGAGGCAGTGGCGCCGATACAGGCAAGGTTGGCGACCTGCTAAATAGGGAGTTTGCGTGTAAATCTGTTCGTCTGCTTTTGGATCCCTCTCGCCTGAATCTATTTGTCTGCTTTTGAAGCTCTCACAGCTGAATTTGTTCATCTGTTGTCGGAGCCCTCTCTGACCTTTCTTTTTCCTGACGTTTTTTGTGTGTGTAATGTTGTCCTGATACATGAATTTGTGGTTTAGTGCTCGCCTCTAGTGCGTATAATCGGTAGGTAGCAGCAATATAACGATTGCATTTGTAGGTAGCAGCAATTGTGGTTGGGTTGATTTAAATTAGCTAACATGGATATGCTTGTTATGCCATATATGAATCGAAAAAAGGATTTTGCATATTTCAATATTATATGTCATAGTTTGTTGATATAATGCTGATATTAATAATAAAAATAATTGATTTCTAAAAAGGTATCCGGATCATATTTGATATGAAACAAATTTAGTAAACGTGTGTAATATATGTCATATTTCTGTGATACCAAGATGTTACGGAACCTATTTTTGATGAATATCTTGTTCGATTTGAGTAGCTCCCAATATTTTGCAACCTTTTCTGAAATTGAAATGAAACCATTTTATAAAAAAGGAGATATATATGTGAACCATATATATCATACTTTATTGATATAATGGTGGTATCCATAACCAAAATTACTAAAAATGTAACTGGATCATATTTGCATGACACAAATTTTGTAAATGTATGCAATATATGTCATATTGTTTTGACACCAAGATGTTACAGGACCATACTTGACAAAATCTTCGTTCTATGTGAGTGGCTCGCAATATTTTGATACATTACCTGAAACGAACTGAAACTATTTGGAAAAAATGAGATATATATATATGTGAAAAACATATAGGTCATAGTTTGTTGATATAATGCTGATATGCATAATCAAAATAATTGGTTCATATTTGGTATAACACAAATCTTGTAAATGTATAATATATGTGATATTTCTTTGATACGAAGATGTTATTGTACCAGAGTTGACAAATAGCTTGTTCGTCTTATTGGAATTACCTAACAAATTCTTCCAAAAATTAAATGAAACTATGAAAAACATAATTTAAATATATGTCAAAAAATAAATGAATGGAGGAACTTGCTACTCCGTGCGTGGGCTGACCGAGCTCGGTGACTTTGTGGCGACTGTAAAAAAGAATGGGCAAAGCCGCAAAGAGCTGGGACGATGGGAGGAGTTATTGCTGCCACAGACCCACCCAATCACGTGGGTGGTCCCCCATGTGAAATACGCAACGCAGCAAAAGGCAGAAAGAACCGAATACAACTGAAAGTGGGCCCATATATAATCATACAACCACTCGTGGCTTAGTTTGATTGGTTGGACGGACACCGGTAGACACCGGCTCCGCCAGAAAGTAGTTTTCGGGACTTCAGTTGAGAATACAGTGTTTTAAGCAATAGCATGTGGGGATAGAAACATGAGGTCCCATTTTTTTTGCGCCAAGGAAAATATCTATGGTACCTGTTTATGAATGTTGGGTGGAACAGTGATTCTAAGCACAAAATGAACATGTGCGTCTTCTTTTTACAGTTTTGCTAAGTCTCGGTCGGTTGAGATTTTTGATAAAGCACCCAATCATATGGGCGTTAGCAGTATACCTGTCAAAAAAAACACGGGCATATGCAGCATGGAACACCAACTCAAGCTGTGGACAGCATCGGTGGATGCAGCCTTTGATGTGCTAGGTCCGGTCCGGTTCGGACCTGTTATTGGACCTCTGCACCTATAGCCAAATTTCAGGTTCAAGGGTATGTCCCGCACCTTGTCTGAGAGGGTAAAGGGTAACCTAAGGTTCTACCCCTCTGCACATGCATCTACCGCTGGGTGATGCGCTGCAAGCCTGCTACTCAGCTGGATGGCTACTAAAGAATCAACATGTTGCGTTCAACTACATACAGATTGGAGGTCACATACGTACAGATTCCAAACAAAAAAATTGCCACGTCAGCTAGCAAATCCACGCTTCGGGCCTGCGATGAGTCTCCAGATAATTAATCAACGCGCTTTGTCTGATCTGTTCATCCGAGTATCCGCCACACGATCCATCGATCCGTGGAATCCAGCAAGCATGGAGATGGAGGCGGCAGTAGCTCGCGCAGCGGACTCATTGATATTCCCCTCCGCGTTCTTCTCGGATCAGGGCACGGCAGCGGCAGGAGCGTCGTCTCCCCCATGCCAGCGCGCGTCCCCGGCGCCGTCCTCCGTGGCGTGATCACCTTCTTCTTCGTCACAGTGTGTACGATTCTTGGAGCCATCACGGGCTAGCGACGGAGAGCGGCCTGGTCTGCGGCGCCGGGATCGGCGCCATCTCCGGCGCGGTGGTGGGCATGGAGGTCGTGAAGACGTACATCGCGCATCTGGAGCGTCCTCTGCGTGCTGGACGTGATCTGGAGCCTGCTGAGTGCTGACGGGTCGTCTGGCTGTGCCGGCGCGCGTCTTGCCCGCTCTGCCGCGGCGCCGTCTAGGCTCGAAGGTGTAGAGGCCGGCATGGTGAAGTGCCAGAAGGGGGTAGGAGACGGCGTGCTCCGCGAGCTCTGGGCGCTCCTCGGCTTGCGAGTGCCTCCGGCAGCGTCGCGGCGTTCCGGCGGCCGGCGGGTTGCTCCGCTCCGGCGTTCAGGACAGGAGGATGGAGGATACGGCAGAGGCTACGGATTCGCTCTACCCGATGAGCTTATTCCGGTACCGGTGAGGTGCCTGGTCCTGCGGCGGCGCAGCGACAGCCGTCGTCTAGTTCGTCTACAGAGAGGTGCGGGACTACCCTAGGTTCGACAAGGTTTAGATCCACTTGGACCTAATAGTTTGTGGGTCGGCCCGTTACCCAATTGGTAACAAAATTAAGGTCCGGTCCAGCGGGTCATTGGGTTGAACCGGACCCAACACATCTTGAGATGCAGGCATGCAGCTCTCCCACGAATTGGAAGTCAGAGGTCGCCGGCAGCACGCGGCCTTCCTGCCTCTGGCTTACAGTCGCTTGATCACGACGCAATACAGTACTACGTCGGTTCGGTGACGGTGAGGCAGAAAACGAAACGCGGCGAATTCAAGTTGTTCTCGGACTGTCAGAGACTACGTTGGCGCCACGAAAGGAAAAAGGCTTTGGCACGCGCATCCGGATCCTCGTACCAGGGGGCACCACTCGGACTCGATCCGATCGATCGAGGATAAAAAACGAGGAGCCAGAGAACCATCCCCTGCCCTGCCATCCTCGCATCAACACCAGCACACAAACAAGAAAAAGACCCACCTTTGATCCCTAGTCCTCGTCGTCGACAATGATGCAGCACACCGTGGATCCCTGGTCCTTCGCTCGCCCTCCGCCGCCCCCCGGCTTCTTCTTCCGCCCCGGATCCTCCTGCGCGCGCCAGGCCGTCGCCGACGTGCCCGCCCGTCCTCGACCTCCGCCTCCCGGCTTCTCCCATCCCACGAGGGCAGGAGGGCGCTCCCGCCATCGCCCGCGAGCTCCCCGTGCCACCGAAGCTCCCACCTAAGCGCGAGGCGCCACCGGTCTCCCGCGCCGCCGCCGAGAAGGACCACTCCACGAAGCGCCAGCGGCTGTGCTCCGACTACGAGGACGAGATCGACGCCAACCTCCGGGCGACAGAGAGAACCGCCGAGGAGCGGCCGCGGCCGGACTACCTGAAGACGGTGCAGCAGGACCGGGTGAGCGCGTCGGCGCGCGCGTCCCTCGTCGGATGGATGGACGCGTTCGTCCGGTGCTACGGCCTCGCTGACGGCACGCTCCACCACGCCGTCGCCTACCTCGACCGGGTCCTGTCGGTGCGGGTCATGAACACGCACAACGGCTACGAGCTCCGCCTCCTGGGCGCCGCGGCCGTCTTCGTCGCCGCCAAGTACGAGGACCGGCGCACCGTGCTGGCGCTCGACGCCCACAAGATCGCTGCCTACGGCGGGTTCGCCACGGGCAAGGAGGTTCTCGACATGGAGCGCCACATGGTCGCGGCGCTCGGGTACCATCTCGGCGGCCCCACGGCGCACACGTTCGTCGGCCACTTCACGAGGCACGCTGAGGGAGAGGAGGAACTCAAGATCCAGCTCTTGGCGCATCGCCTCGCCGACCTGTCGCTGCTCAACTACGCGTGCCTTGGCTACGTGCCGTCCGTCGTGGCCGCGTCCGCCATCTTCCTCGCGAGGTTTGCGCTCAACCCGCCGGACGTACTGCCGTGGAGTACGGAGATGCAGGAGCTCACGGGGTATAACGTCCGTGACTTGGCTGCCTGCGTCGCTACTATGTACTACTGCTCGCAGTCCATCATCTTTAACGCTGGTTGTTGATCACAAGAAAACAGAGCAATGTTTGCAGAGTTCATGTGTAGAAGAATATCGTGGAAGTTCTCTGTAATGTTCATGTATATACGTCTGAGATTAATGGATGGATTCACATTGTTTGGAGGATCGTCCAAGATTGAGATGGTTTGGGTGTAAACTGTTAGAAATATTATGTCATCCTATGAAGTATGAAACATATTGCACATGCATCTGCATATTAGCTCAGTTATCTGCAATGGAGGAAATCTACCCCTCCGTCCACAAAAGGATGTCTCAATCTAGCTCAAATTTGCATGTATTTACATACTAAATCATGTCTAGATACATGCAAATATGGTTTAGGTTGAGACATCCTTTTGTGGATGGAGGGAGTAGATGATTGGTTCGTTGAGCTTTTACTTGTTTTTTTAACCAAACTAGTAAATATGTACGTGCAGGCACTTCTCAACTCTGTATTGATAACATAACTTCTGCAATGAAATCAACATATTACCTTTGTAATGGTTGAGTGAGCAATCCTATGATCTTCGGCAGTAGTTGTAGCATGCAATTATACTGACAATTTTCAGGTAACATGTTATCTTCTTGTAAGCTAGATAAAGCAAATTTTCTTTTCTGGTGTCCCATTCTCGATGATGTTGCTCATTGTCACTAGCGAATCGTGATGGTGCTTCTTTATGGAATAAGTTCCCTTCACATTCAGTATGTAACAGCAACAATAAATATACAAAACAATAAATATACAAAGAGAATAAGGAAGAAGAAATGCAGTAAATTCAAGATCACCAAACGTATGATTCAATCTTCATTTCTGTACAAGGCAATAAGCAAGAAGAAATACAGTTCAGTGCTCATCAGAACAGAGTGGATTTAGTTATGTTCAATCTTCATTTTTGTACACGGCCGAAATGTCGTCATGGAGCTCATCTTGCTGCAACAATATAGGAACCAACTTCAGTTCTGGTAATTAATGCAACATGCAGGCTGCATAGCCAAACAGAGTTCAATGCCAAAAAAAGGAAGAATGAACATGCTCGAATTATGTGAAGGAAATACTCCTTCTCATGGTCCTGCAGATTGGCTCTTTGGAGTTTGGGAGATGGCCATGTACTGCAATGGGTCGCCCTCCTCGTCCATATTCTCGTCACTCTCGACATTCTCGGAACCCTTGCCATAGTTCATACAGACACAGTGGATTCTGGGTTGTGGTTCTGCCATAAAAAAAAGTAAGTATATCACCTCCGCTGAGATTCATCTAGGCAACGAGTTGCACCCATCCTTCCGCGTGCAAATGGGTCTGGTCCTTTCTTTAGTCACTCCAATGTTTGCTTCCATGAACATAAAAAGGCACGCTCTTGTCGGTTAACTGGTACAAAAGGAAAATGAAAAACACGTTAGGTACTAAATAAAAACACAAGTTGCAAGTGTATGAAAAAAGAGTTGATTGTTAATTACCACTGAATTAAGGTAATCCTCTCGCAGATGAATAATGAATCTGGTGGACTGTCTATTTGCACAGTGGGAGTTGCATACTTGGCACACCATATCCTATTATGTTAAAAAAATCCATGCGTGAACACTGATAATGTAAAATGATATATATACACAATCACTAGGAGCAAATCCCCACACCCATTTTGAAACAACAAATTAATCCAAATAATTGTCTAATAGATTGATAAACATCATAGAACTACCATACAGTTATCTAGTGCATCTACATAAATTAATCAATGTGTAATACATAGTTCATCATACACTTATCTAGTACATCTAAATAAAACAACCATTGTGACCATTATCACAAATCGGTAACAATCGATCCAATTGCATAATGGAACCGAGTCGTCTTATCAATTGCATATCTCCTAATACTTCTCATCTTCAACCGACCAGGTTGCAACCCTTGATCTTGTGGTATGGATGGTATACCGACAATATACCGTTTTCCTTTTCAACTGGGTCTAACTTCTCGACACAATATTGCAAGTCGGTTTGCACATCTGGTGTAGTTATCTCACATAGGGAATTCTAAATAAGAATGTCTATGTAAAATTAAATCGGCATAATTTTTTAACACGAAATGAAGTTATTAATCTAAAAGATAATGTACCGTGCCCGATGCATTGAAGCTAGAGCCACCGACGGAATTCATAACCATGGTGGACGGGCACTATTGAATCTATCCAACAATTCAAACTAAACCATTGTAAACTATACAAAACAAAACTAAACAAAATCAAATAAGACAAAACTATCTAAATCAAATATGAGAAAAGGAGGAGGAGATGCTCACTGAATGAAAAGAGGTGGCGGAGTGGTGACGGAAGGCTGCAGCGGCTCCAGCGGATGGTAGAGGAGTGAGAGTATCCGACGGCGCCGCTGATCGTGGAGAGGGCGATGTGAGTGCAAAAGAGAGTAAAAAATGGGATTTATCTCTCTCCACCCTAGCTGGGTAAATAGCCATCGAACTGACAGTGGTGTGGACCAGAAATGTCAGGACACTAGTATTTTTGGTCCAGAAACTAGTGGTGTGGCTAGATGTGTCCATTTCAATGGTAGTCGTTAACTATGTGCCACGCCACTGGTAGTTTGAGTCACCTGGTTCTAAATTACCAGTGGCTTTCCATTATAGTGACACGCCACTGGTAGTTGGCCACTATAAGCATTTTTTTCTTATAGTGAGTTTTCCATACAAAATTACAATATCTTGCATCACAAAATTAAGTTATGACATGGAATCGAAAATATCTCTAGACAAGCACAAAAAAGGCGAAATGCATGATCCTACTTAGCTAATTAAGCTGACAATGGGGAGAACATCATTCACAATTCGATCATGCCATGTAGACATATACATACTGATCATGTTTGCTCGTGCGCCCTCGAACGGTGATCCATCGAGCTTGCTCCTAACTGTTCTTACCAGAAAGCAATACATCATCGATCAGCGCATCAAGATTAGCCAACGACTTTGCCTTGGACCGAACAGCCGACTGCCTCCACTCCTCGGCTCTCTTCTTCATCTCCCTCCCCTTCTCCCCATCCACCGCCTCCTTGATCCTCCCCTCCACCGCCTCCCGCCGCACGTTGTCGCCGATATCCATCGCGATGCCCCACTCGACGCACTTGTACCGGCAGTTGGTCTGCTGCTCGGCGAAGAACGGCCAGCAGAGCATCGGCACGCCACCGCAGAGGGCTTCCACCGTGGAGTTCCACCCGCTGTGCGTCAGAAACACACATACGGCGTCGTGCCGCAGCACTGCCTCTTGGTCGCACCAGCTCGCCAGGCGCCCCCTGTCCTTGGTGGCCTCCAAGAACGCGGGGGGCAGCACGGCCGCGTCGGTCTTCACGATGTCCGGCCGAACGATCCAGAGGAAGTCGTGCCCGCTGTTGGCCAGCCCCCACGCGAACTCCACCAGCTCGTGGTTGCTCATGACGGTGACGCTCCCGAAGCTCACGTACACAACGGACCGGGGCTTCTTGCCGTCGAGCCACTGGAGACAGGTGTCGTCTTCCTTCCAGAGGCCGGAGCTTACAGTGTCGAGAGATCCCCTGCAGGGGACGATCTGTTCGGTGAGGGAGTTGAGCGGGCCGATGGTATAGATGGCCGGTATGATGGCGCGCATCGCGTCCAGCGCCGGCTGCTCGAGCTCGTCCATGGTGTTGATGATGATGGCGTCCGCCTCCTCGGCGCTCTCCACCTGGTGTAACTGGAAGGTCAGCAGAGTGTCGTCCCGGTCCGTGGTGCGGAGAAATGTCGGGAAGTCTTTCAGCCGCATGTGCTTGCTCATCCCGGGCGCCCAGTCGATCGGCATGTCCATGAACCCGTTCGTCAGCTGCTCTTCATCTGTTCGCCACGCGAAAACCGTTGAGACAATCCTCACTACCGTATTGCAAGTCAAAAACGAATTTGAAAGAAAGATCAAGAAAGATACCTTTGAAGGGGATGATTCCCTGGTCGATGAGAGGGCGGAAGTTGCGGTAGCCCATGTAGCCGCAGGCGCTGGCCGTCCAGAACAGCGCGCACGGCACGCCGAGCTCCCTCGCGGCGTCCACGCTGAAACTCATGAGGTTGTCCGCCACGACGCAGGTGACAGGCGGGACACCGGCCGCGCGGCCAAGGTCGGCGAGCAGGTTCTTGAAGTGGGGGAGGCAGGTGGTCATGGTGGAGTAGGAGAGGGCCGCCGGGTCCTGCGTGGCGTCGGCGTCGGACGAAGGAAGGCCGTCCGGGATGGTGGCGAAGCGGAAGCCGGGGAGGCCCGCGACGGCGCTCTCGCCGCGGGAGCGGATGAGGCGGCGGTGGTTGTACTCGGTGCTGACGAAGGTGATGTGGAAACCCTTGCAGTAGAGGACCTTGGCCAGCTTCATCATCGGCGTGATGTGCCCTTGTGCCGGGAACGGCAGGCACACCGCGTGCGGCTTATCACGGCCGGTCCACCGGAGTCCATCGCTGCAGCTCAGCGTGGGTTCGAGAGCAGTGGGGATCGAGTTTTTCGTGGATGCATCTGAATCTGATTTTGTTTACTCGGTTGCTTCCTACCCCACTCTTTTTTTTTGAACCTCTTCCTACCCCACTCAGCATAGCGTTTCCCGATTACTCGAATACAATATAGCTGATGGAGACAGAAAACCAAGAGACAGCTTACGTGCACCGACGCCTGCCCTTTTTGAAATGGGAATTTCCATGCCGTCTCCTGGCCTTTTCCTATTTGCAGGTGATGCGTACGCCTCCGTTTCATTGTTAATCGAAAGTTCATCGTAGAAGCACAGTCAGAGTCTTAAAACCATTTTAAAACCATTTTACGGTCTGCGAATCTCGTATTTTTTGAACCAAACGAGTCGCGCCATAACAGAAACCGTATAGCCGAGCTGTAAAACAGAATATTCTCTAAATATTCTTTGTAGTCTTCTTCTTCCTCATACATTCCTCAATCCTTCGTATACTGCACTCCACCGATTCATATACCAGATGCGTACAACAGCCACCGTCGTGCTACGCGTGCGCGTGACTGGTCTAGCTATCGATCGATCCAAAAGAGCTCAACTAGCTAGCTGCGGTGCATCAATCGATCCATCCATCCGGAGCTCAGCTAGCTGTCGGCACACGCATGAAGCCCAATCGATCCATCAGGAGCTCAGCTAGCTAACTTCCCGACGCACGCACGAATCCCCTCGGTGCTGTCAGCGGCCAACTCTGACCTCGTCGTTCCGGTCGAGCTCGTTCTGGTCCTCCGTCGTTCCGGTCGAGCTCGCTCCGGCACGTATGGAGCCGGCTTTCGCCTGCATGATCGTATCTCGAGCGCGGCGACTGTGAATCTTTGAACGGCAGTGCAAGATTTTACCGGAGACGCGAGGAATCGACGGCTGGAGTATTTGGTACGGACGGCGGTGTGGGGAGAGGACGAAGAATTCCGGCCAGTTCGTGGCCTGTATATCGCCCTCAAATCTGTAAAGACACAGGTTGGAGGCTCGCGTTTGAGGGGTCTTTAAAACGTTTACAGTTTCGCAAACTTTTACAGGCTCTGCTCTCACCACAAAACCGGGCTTGACCCGTAAAGTCGCCGGACTTTTAAAGGTTTTCGTGTTTTAAGGGCTCTGTTAGAGATGTCTTATGGGAACTACTAAGGGCACGTACATTGGGGGGTGCTAAGAGCATCTCTAACAGAGCCCTTAAAACGCGAAACCTCAACACGTTTTAAGGTTCGCGGAACTCGTGTTTTTTGAGCGAAAACGCACCGCAACATAACAGAAATCTTAAATCGGAACTGCAAATAGACAAATTTTGGCGGAATGAAAGTTTTCTTCATCGATTCATCTCGTACAGATGAATTAGTCCATAATTTACATTTAATCTAAACTAAAACAAAAGTATTCTACTGAATTCGTCGCCGCCCTAGCCCTATTCCAAAATTTGGCTCACCGGAGCCTTGGGCGTGGCGGCGACGCAGCGGCGGTGGAGGAGCTTCACTCCTCGTCGTCGGAGACGAGGTCGATGACGGGTGGCAGAGTGCTCAGGACGAGGACCTGCTGCAGGACGATATCCTTGAGCTCCTCGTCGCGCTTGACCTTGGCGGCATCCTCCGCCGCCTCGCTCGGACCGCAGAGCCGTCACCGTCATGGTGCGCTCGAGGTCCTCGTCGGAGACGAAATCCTCCGACGGAGGGAGGTGCCGAAAGCCTCGGCCTCGTACTCCTCCGGCGGCGGAAGAGCAGGTGCGCGGTGGAGCTGCTCGCGCCGCCGCTGGAGCTGAATCGCGCGTCGGAGGCGCGGTGCGGTGTGGATTGCTCGTCGGCGGCGGTTGGGAGTGAGGATTTCGACCCATGAAATGCCCACGCCCGGCATAAATACAGGGCTGCGGAGCAACTCCACGGGCCCCCTTATACTGTTTACGGGCCGAGCCATCTTTACGGGCTCTGCAATGGCCACAAAACCGGCCTCGGCCCATTAAGTCGCCGGACTTTTACGGGTTTGGCCGTTTTAAGGGCTCTGTTAGAGATGCTCTAAGCGTCTTGCGCTGTACATACCTGATACGTGCACATCATTTATACAACTTTTAGTATCATATTATAATGTTATTTGCATTGTTATATCATATTTTTACATGTTTCAGATGATTTATGGGACTTTTTTACAAAGTCCTTATTTTCGGTACTTAATTTTTGGGAGGCAGAAAACCTTTTTTCTTGTTTTTAATGTTTCAGGAGCTACAGGGACCCAAATAATAAAAGGAAAATTACACAGCTGGTTTTTCGTCGAGAGAAAGGCAGAGGGAAGAAGACCGAAGAGAGGAGAGCCACGAGGCCCAAAAGAGGTGGGCCCACGCGGCCAGAATCTGGCCGCGTGGGACCCACTAAGTGCCTCGGCACCTCCTCGCCTGGGGCTTTTTATCGACGCCTTCGTCCTCCCAAAAGTCGCCCTAATTTTCCCGAAACCATCCGAGGCCGCGGCAGCGGCGAAACTCCTGATTCCCTCCGAGGGGGATCAGATCCTGCTGCTCCGGAGCTCCGGAGAAGGGGAAATCATCGTCATCGTCATCACCTCTCCTCCTTGGCGTGGGAGGAGGCCTCTACATCATCACCATCACCAAGACCAGCACCATCTCCATCATCGTGATCCACTCCGTCCCCTCGTAGTTTGAGAGTTGCTATACCCTAGATACTTGTCTTGTGCTACTATTCATGTTTGTGATTGAGTACTTGTCATTATTTGGTGGTGAAGTTATATTTTCAGATTGTGTTGTACCACTTATGCCACTGAATATTATCATGTTTGCACGTTGTGAGTAGTTCCCATATGTTCCTGAGGGCATAGGATGAATTGGCAATGATTTATATATAACATGTGTTGGTATTTTGTCAAGAGTTTATCTTTTATGTGATTCTATGATGGTGTTGTGCGAACGTCGACTGCACAACACTTCACCTATATGGGCTCATAGGAGAACACCGTAGTATAATGAATTGAGGAGACTTGGGAGGACATGTAAACCTGGACCGAATCATGAAGTTATATTATGAGGGTATTAGTATCGGGGACCTTAGAGTGTAATGCTATGGTGGGACTTTATGTCTTAATAATTCTTGTGCAGTCATTTACTTGGCCACATGATCCATCATAAGGGGTTGTAGTTTATTTATTTAGCTATACCTAATAATGGCTCCGTCCAAAGAAGATTAAAACTTGACAAGATATTCAACGTGTTGTTTAATAAATCTCTATGCCTAGCAATATCCATGCCGCCCTCGGGAACGTTTTCCACATATAAGTTACACATCACTTGAGCTTGTCCTCTTGCACATAAGAGGATTGGGCTTTCTCTCTTTGAGAGCTTTGACTTGCTACTGTTTATTTTCTGCATTGCAACTATACAACCAAAAATACCAAAAACACTTGCATCTTTTATTGTTTTATTTATCAATCTTACTAACCAATACCTTCAGCTCCTCGTGGGTTCGACAACCTTTTCTAATTGAAAGGTACTACAATTGATCTCCTGCACTTGGGAGTCATCAAGATACTTTTCTGGCGCCGTTGCCGGGGAGCGTAGCGCTATTGGTAAGAAGTTTGGTAAGGAAACTTGAAAGCTGTTTTATCTCATTGTTACTATGGCATTTATGAATCGTTCCTCGCTGCACTTGCTCTATATGACAGTGCTTATGCCACTACTCCTAAAGTGGTTGAAACTACTGTGTCTGAGATACCTAAAGTGGGATTTAAAATTCCCATTGGTCATGTTAAAAGAGTTATGAAAAATCCATTTACAGGTGATGGAACTAAGTCTGCACGTGAACACATGGAGTTAATTGAAGACATATGTGGTTATTTAGACTTCCTGGTATTTCTGAAGATCAGGTAAAAAGGAAGATTATATTTGTCTTTATCTGGTAATGCTCGTGATTGGTACAGGTCTCTTGATGAAGAGGTTGCTATTGAATGGAATATCTTGAGGAAGGTTTTCTTTCTTAAATATTTTACTCCTAAAGAAGCTTATGAGAACCGCTGCTATATATTTAATTTCTGGCCACATCTGGGAGAGAGTATTACTCAAGCTTGGGGGAGGTTAAAGGAACTCCTTCGCAAGAATCCTTGTCATGATCTTACAAGGAAACTTATATTGATAAACTTTTATGTGAGGCTACCGTCGAAGCACAAGGAAATTCTGGATAATTCATCTGGTGGAAGTTTTACTAATAATACTGAAGAAGAAGCATGGAATTTATTGGAGACTATTTCTGAAAATACTAGTCATTGGGATCTTGATAAAGGTAATGAGCCAATTTTGATTATGGATATTCATGTGTAGAGAACTTCTCTACTTCTATGTTGTTTAAAAATCTGAGTGATACTTTTAATCTTGATCCTTATGTTATAATTGAGATAGCTAAAGGTTTTGCTGAGCATATCTGTGTTCCTCAAAGTGGTTTTGAAGTTTATGTTGAACCTGTTAAACAATCTATTGTTGTTCCTAAAGTTATTAAACAGGCAGAACCAGTGTCATCTGTGACAATTGAGGAGTATGTTGAACCACCTCCATATCCAAACCAAGTTAAGGAGAATTTACTTATTGCTGTTACTAACAAGAGTAACAGAAGATGTTCTCAGCCTTATGAACAGGTGGAAGTCAACAGTCAAATTTCATTATCAAACTTAAATGAAGAAGACCCTGTTGATGTTTATTTATGTGAAGATGCTACTAAGTCATCAAAGGTAATTCGGCCAAAGTTGGTAAACCTGTTATATCATGCTCTATTGGGACTTCAAGTTATCATGGTCTATGTGATATTGGAGCAAGTATTAGTGTCATTCCATATTCTCTTTATCTTGAAATCAAGCCTGATATTGATCCTATCATTATGGAAGAGACAGGTATGACAATTCAACTTGCTAATAAAGATTATATTAGTCCATTTGGAATTGTTAGAGATGTTGAAGTATTGGTTGGCAAAATAAAATATCCTGCTGATTTTATTGTGCTTGGTTGTCCTCAAGATTCTTTTGTCCTATCATTTTTGGTAGACCTTTCTTAAACACTGTTGGTGCTGAAATTAATTTGCCTAAAGAGAAAGTGTTTATTAAATGTGCTGGTGAAAAACTTGAGTTCAACTTTTCCAAATTTGCTGATAAACATGTTGTGAAAGAGCCAATTTCTGAAGATATAATTGAAACTCTTGCACATATAGCTGTAGCTTCAACAGATGTTGTAGAACGTTATATGCTTAATCAAGATGAACCATTTAATGATGAGGAAAAGGATGCTTTAGAACAAATATTATGGCAACAACCACCACAATTACAATTGCATATCCCACCTGATAATTTAGGAGTGCTACCACCACCTAAAGGGGATCCTAGCTTTGAATTAAACCTTTGCCTACAAATCTGAAATATGCATATTTGGATGAGAAGAGCATATATCCTGTCATTATTAGTGCTAACCTTTCAGCTGAAGAAGAAGAGAAATTACTTGATGTGCTTAAAGCTCACCGACCAGCCATTGGATACTCTCTTGATGATCTTAAAGGTATAAGCCCAGCTCTATGTATGCATAAAATTAATTTGGAAGAGGATGCAAAACCTGTTGTTGATTATCAACGCCGTCTCCATCCAAAAATGAAAGAAGTGGTAAGGAAAGAGGTAATAAGACTTATTGAAGCTGGTATCATTTATCCTAGCTGATAGTAAGTGGGTTAGTCCGTTCATTGTGTTCCTAAAAAGGGTGGAATGACTGTTGTTCCAAATGAGGATGAACTTGTGGCTCAACGTACTGTTTGGTTATAGGATGTATTGATTTCAGAAGTTAAATAAAGCAACTCGTAAAGATCATTACCCATTGCCATTTATTGATCAAATGTTAGAAAGGTTATCTAAACACTCTCACTTTTGTATTTAGATGGTTATTCAGGTTTCTCACAAATTCCAGTCCATAAGGATGATCAAGAAAAGACCACTTTTACTTGCCCATATGGTACATTTGCTTATAGGAAATGCCATTCGGGTTATGTAATGCTCCTGCTACTTTTCAAAGATGCATGAATGCTATATTTGCTGATTATATTGAAAAGATAATGGAAGTTTTATGGATGATTTTTCTGTGTATGGTACTTCCTTCGATAATTGCTTGTTCAACCTTAACAAAGTTTTGCAGCGTTGTGAAGACCAACACTTAGTTTTAAACTGGGAGAAGTGTCACTTCATGGTTACTGAAGGTATTGTTCTTGGGCATAAGATTTCTGGAAAAGAATAGAAGTTGACTGATGACGTGAAACACACGTTCGTTGGGAGACCCCAAGAGGAAGGTATGATGTAGTTAGCAGCAAGTTTTCCCTCAGAAAGAAACCAAGGTTATCGAACCAGTAGGAGCAGCAACTCTTCAGAAGGTTGTCAACGGCGCCAGAAAAATAGTGTTGTTGATGGGAGTCTGGACTGTTGACGTGGAATCTGCACACAACACAATCAAACTACTTTGCCCCAACGAAACAGTAGGTTGTCAATCTCACTGGCTTACTGAAAACAAAGGATTAAACGTATGGTGTGGAAAATGAGTATTAAATTGCAGAGAATGAAAAAGGAACAGTTTGCGGTTTGTGGTTGTTTAATCATGTAAAAGAATGGACCGGGGTCCACAGTTCACTAGTGGTGTCTCTCCATAAAAGATAACTAACATGTTGGGTGAACAAATTACAGCTGGGCAATTGACGAATAGTGAGCGCATGACAATGCATATACATGACATGTTACTACTATGATATTTAATTGGGCATTACGACATAATACATAGATCGTTATCCAACAGCATCTATGACTAATAATCCACCGCCGGTTGTCATCCCGAGTTCCCCATTGGTATTAAGTTGCAAGCAACGGATAATTGCATTAAGTAAAGTGCGTAATGTAAACAAACACATATGCCCGTGGACATAGCATCGTTAGGTTACCCTAGTGGCAACAGCACATCCACAACCTTAGAACTTTCTGTCACTGTCCCAGGTTAAACGGAGACATGAGCCCACTATCTAGCATAAATACTCTCTTGGAGTTACAAGCATCTACATGGCCAAAGCATCTACGAGTAACGGAAAGCATGCAAGATCTTAAATAACATATAAGATAGATTAATAATCAACTTGACATAATATTCAATATTCATCGGATCCCAGCAAACACAACATGTAGCATTAAATAATATATGAGAATGTAGGGCAGCTCACAAGACTAAACATGATGGCACAAAGTGGAGAGACAACCATCTAGCTACTGCTATGGACCCGTAGTCCAAGGATGAACTACTCACGCATCACTCCGGAGGCAGGCATGGCGATGTAGAAGCCTCCGGTGACGATTCCCCTCTCCGGCAGGGTGCCGGGAAGAGTTCTGAACCCTCCCGAGCTAGGGTTGACGACGGCGGCGTCTCTGGAACTTTTCGTGGATATTGCTCAGGTACTTAGGGTTTTCGCGTCGGGGGAATAAGTAGGCAAAGGGCGGCGGCTGGAGAGGCCCGTGGGGCCCACACCACCCAGGGCGCGGCAGAAGGGGGGCCCGCGCCCTGGCCACATGTGGGGCCCACGTGGCCCTCTCCGTCGCCCTTTGGTCCGTCAGAGTGTTCTGGAAAAATAGGACTCCCGTGTAGTTTCGTCCAATTCCGAGAATATTTCCAGACTAGCTTTTCTGGAATACAAAAACAACAGCAGAAAACAGGAACTGGCACTTCGGCATCTTGTTAATAGGTTAGTCCCAAAAATGTATAAAAGTGATATAAAGTAGATGCAAAACATGTAGCAATTGGTATAAAACAAGCATGGAACATCAAAAATTATAGATACGTTTGAGACGTATCAGCATCCCCAAGCTTAGTTCCTACTCGTCCTCGAGTAGGTAAACGATAAAAACAAATAATTTTTGAGGTGACATGCTACTATCATAATCTTGATCATATAATATTGCAAGGCACATGTAAATGAATGAAGTGATCCAAGTCAATGGTCTATAATTTGCTATCAAATAGATAATGAGTAAACAATGAATCACACAAGCTAAACGTTTTCATGAATAGTACTTTCGAGACAAGCATCAAACAGTTTTGCATAAGTGTTAACTCATAAAGCAATAGTTTCTAATAAAAGGTATTAATCAACACAAAGGAAGAATTTAGTTTCAGCATTTGCTTCAACTTTCAACATATTTATCTCATGGATATTGTCAACACAAAGTAGTATAACAAGTCCAATACATTGCATATAACGCATGTTGTAACAAAATTGACACTAGTGTTTGCTTGTGGAAGACAGAAAGAATAGGAAAACTGACTCAACATAAAAGTAAAAGAAAGGCCCTTCGCAGAGGGAAGCAGGGATTAAATCATGTGCTAGAGCTTTTAGGTTTTTGAAAGCATATAGAGATTGCATAAAATATTTGATACTCCTCCCAACCTTGCTAACACAAGCCATGGCTAACCGAATCCTCGGGTGCCTTCCATCAATCACATACCATGGAGGAGTATCTATTTTTGAGAGGTGTTTGTTAATTGTCAACGAATGGTAGCGGGTGAGAACAGTATTCTACCTGTCGAACGGACTTTTAAGAGCGGCTCCCATGAAGGACGTTATTTCTACCAGCAAGGCAGATCATCCCTCTTTCTCTTTGGTTTACACACATTCAGGTATTTCACTGTTTGTCATTGCTTACTGATGAATCAGGGCAAAAGTGTGAAGAGAATTAATTGGTTAAAGTTGTAATTAATTGGGACTGGGCACCCCGTTGCCAGCTCTTTTTGCAAGTTATTGGATAAGCGGATGTATATGCCACTAGTCCAGGTGTAAAAGTCCACTCACAAATAGAATAAAGAATAACCACACTAATTCCTCATGAGCTAGTAAACATTGACACAAAAAGGGAATAATAACATTTTGAATAATTTAAAGGTAGCACATGAAAATTTACTTGGAGTGGCAAGGAAATACACATATAGGTAGTTATGGTGGACACAAATGGCATGGATTTTGGCTCAAGGATTTGGATGCACGAGAAGCATTCCCTCTCAGTACAGAGTTTAGGTAGCAAGGTTAGTAAGTAAGCAAACAAGAATTCAACAACCCGTACACCCAAGTTTTATATGACAAACATATTGCAAACGTTATAAGACTTCATACCGTCTTCCTTGTTAACCAAACCCTGTTATTAGAAAATATCTAGACCTTAGATACCACCGATGCAAACCAAATTTTCAACAAGCTTACGGTAGTTCTTCACTAATAGGCTTAACTCATGTGATGCACAATTTAATCATGATCTACTTGTTAACTCAAAACAATTGACAAGCATCAAGTTATCCATTTTAGTGATCTACAAGATTAAGCAAGTTTTTCCTTATACCAATTACCACATGCAACATTTTCTGAACCAACCAAACACCAATCAATTTATTTCATCAACTCTCCAAACAAATATAAGTGAAGCAAGAGAGTACTTTCTACAAAAGAAAGCTAATAGCTCTGACAAGAGATACATGAAAACAAGAGCTAAAAGCTGAACAGCGCTAGATATGAATACTCAACAAATATAAGTGAAGAATAGGAGTATTCTCATGAAAAAGCGGAGCGTGTCTCTCTCCCAATCAAGAATGCTAGGGTCCAGTCAAGCTTTATTGAAAATAAAAGCAATACTGAAAATAAAAAGCACACAGACGCTCCAAGAAAAGCACATATGATGTGAAAGAATTAAAATATAGTTTCACTAGAGATGACCTGATAATTTTGACGATGAAGAAGGGGATGCCTTGGGCATCCCCAAGCTTAGACGCTTGAGTCTTCTTGAAATATGCTGGGGAGATCCATGGGAGCCTCCCCAAGCTTAAGCTCTTCACTCTTCTTGATCCTATTATATCATCCTTCTCTCTTGACCCTTGAAAACTTCCGTCACACCAAACTCAAAGTAGATCTCATTAGAGGGTTAGTGCATAATCAAAAATTCACATGTTCTATAAAGACGCAATATGATTTGTTACTTTAAACATTAGCTACAGCCACTGATGTTATGTGAAGCTCTTCCACCCAAAAAAGAATTTCACTCAACACTAGTAAAAGAGAGAATGCGAAAAAAAAAGGCATAATCTGTCTAAAACAGAACAGTCCGCAAAGACGAATTTTTTCGAGGCACTTACGACGCTCAGATCGAAAACTCTGAACTAAAAATTTCAGACATTCATAAAGATTACGCACAAAAAATTTCAGATTTTTTAATAACAATCTGGTGATTTTAGGAATTTCGTACAGTGAACAGCAAAAATCTGTTTCTGCAGCAATCAAAATTAAGCATCATCTTATCATTAGAGGCTACTCTTGGCACAACAATGCGAGAAAATAAAGATACAAAGGAGTTGCTACAGAAGTAAACACTCCTTGACTAATACTGAAAATAAAGATAATGGGTTGCCTCCCAAAAGCGCTTTCTTTAATGCCTTTTAGCTAGGCTAGAAGATTTTAATGATGCTCTCATAAGAATAAGAGTTGAAAAACAAAAGAGAGCATCAAGAGGCAAATATCAAACACATTTAAGTCTAACCCACTTCCTATGCAAAGGAATCTTGTAACAAAATAAATTATTGAAGCATAAAGCAACTAGCATAGAAAGATGAAACAAATAAGCTTCAAAACTTTCAACATAAAAGAGGTGTTTTAGTAACTTGAAAACTTTTACAACCATATTTTCCTCTCTCATAATAACTTTCAGTAGCATCATGAACAAACTCAACAATATAACTATCACATAAAGCATGCTTTTCATGATCTACAAACACATAATTTTTATTAAGCTCGAAAACAGTGGGGTTATTAAACCCACTTTTGACAATAATAGTATAATTAATATCATTAGGCAATATAGGACCATCATCAAGAGCATTATCATATATAACATTAGGGAGCACATTTTTACTTTCTGCAATTTCCTTTACTTGAGTCAAGGAGGATGTTTTTTCAAATTTATCAAAAAGAGATATTTCAATAGAATCATGACATTCAACAGTATAGCACTCTTCCTCCTTAGATAGGCGTGGAGGGCAATCATATAATGTAAGAGTTAAAGAGTTACTATCATTAGAAGGTAGATCCTCCTTTTGTTCATCACTCTCTTCCTCTTTTTCATCCAATGAGCTTTCAGTTTTAGCAGTTTCTTCTCCCACAGGTTCCTGAAAGGTAGCAAGTTGTTCTGGAGAATAAATTTTTCTCAAGAAATTCAGTGGATATAAGGATTATCATTATAATATTCAAGACAATAACCAAGTAGCATAATTCTCAGTTTCTACAAGGAGCATCATCATTTTGAATATAACCAGCAATTTCATAAGCACCCTTAAAAACAAAAAATTCTTCAATTCGCTCAAGATTACCAAAGTCATAATTTCCTTTAGCATAAGCAGCCAAAGTTTCATTATCATTATAACACATTGGAAAGGGAGGTGTTTATGCCTTCTACAACATAAAGATTCATTAAAGCAGTAGGATTCATCATAAGTAGAGCACAAGTTTTTAGCAAAATAATTCAAATCTACTTATTTGTTCCCATAAATATTTCCCTTTTGAGACAAGCGGTATTCCCTTATAGTAATTATGTTGTTCCTCGCGAAACCCACTTAGCCAATAAGATTTTGTTTCAAAACAGAGAGGACATTGATAGCAAATAAATAACTAGACATAATAACAAAACCGAAATAAACTAGATGCAAGAAACTAATTTTTTTGTGTTTTTGATAATTGAAAGCAAACAAGATAAAATAAAATAAACTAAAGCATGAAAAAACCAAAAGTAAAGAGATTGGAAGCGTTAAATCCCCTTGCAGAAGACTCGCTGTCTCCCGGCAACGGCGCCAGAAAAATAGCTTGATGACGTGAAACACACGTTCGTTGGGAGACCCAAGAGGAAGGTATGATGTAGTCAGCAGCAAGTTTTCCCTCAGAAAGAAACCAAGGTTATCGAACCAGTAGGAGCAGCAACTCTTCAGAAGGTTGTCACGCGCCAGAAAAATAGTGTTGTTGATGGGAGTCTGGACTGTTGACGTGGAATCTGCACACAATACAATCAAACTACTTTGCCCAACGAAACAGTGAGGTTGTCAATCTCACTGGCTTGCTGAAAACAAAGGATTAAACGTATGGTGTGGAAAATGAGTATTAAATTGCAGAGAATGAAAAAGGAACAGTTTGCAGTTTGTGGTTGTTTAATCAGTGTAAAAGAATGGACCGGGGTCCACAGTTCACTAGTGGTGTCTCTCCATAAAAGATAACTAACATGTTGGGTGAACAAATTACAGCTGGCAATTGACGAATGTGAGCGCATGACAATGCATATACATGACATGTTGACTACTATGATATTTAATTGGGCATTAGGACATAATACATAGATCGTTTATCCAACAGCATCTATGACTAATAATCCACCGCCGGGTTGTCATCCGAGTTCCCCATTGGAATTAAGTTGCAAGCAACGGATAAATTGCATTAAGTAAAGTGCGTAATGTAAACAAACACATATGCCCGTGGACATAGCATCATTAGGTTATCCCTAGTGCAACAGCACATCCACAACCTTAGAACTTTCTGTCACTGTCCTAGTTAAACGGAGACATGAACCCACTATCTAGCAAATACTCTCTCTTGAAGTTACAAGCATCTACTTGGCCAAAGCATCTCGAGTAACGGAAGCATGCAAGATCTTAAATAACATATAAGATAGATTGATAATCACTTGACATAATATTCAATATTCATCGGATCCCAGCAAACACAACATGTAGCATTACAATAATATGATCTTGATCATGTAGGGCAGCTCACAAGATCTAACATGATGGTACAAAGTGGAGAGACAACCATCTAGCTACTGCTATGGACCCGTAGTCCAAGGATGAACTACTCACGCATCACTCCGGAGGCAGGCATGGCGATGTAGAAGCCTCCGGTGACGATTCCCCTCTCCGCAGGGTGCCGGGAAGAGGTTCTGAACCCTCCCGAGCTAGGGTTGACGACGGCGGCGTCTCTGGAACTTTTCGTGGATATTTGCTCAGGTACTTAGGGTTTTCGTGTCGGGGGGAATAAGTAGGCGAAAGGGCGCGGCTGGAGAGGCCGTGGGGCCCACACCACCCCAGGGCGCGGCAGAAGGGGGGTCCGCGCCCTGGCCACGTGTGGGGCCCCGTGGCGCCTCTCCGTCGCCTCTTTGGTCCGTCAGTTGTGTTCTGGTAAAATAGGGACTCCCGTGTAGTTTCGTCCAATTCCGAGAATATTTCAGACTTGCTTTTCTGGAATACAAAAACAGCAGAAAACAGGAACTGGCACTTCGGCATCTTGTTAATAGGTTAGTCCCAAAAAATGTATAAAAGTGATATAAAGTAGATGCAAAAACATGTAGCAATTGGTATAAAACAAGCATGGAACATCAAAAATTATAGATACGTTTGACACGTATCATTGACCCAGCAAAGATAGAAGCTATGAAAAGCTGCCATACCCAAGGGACATCAAAGGTATAAGAAGTTTTCTTGGGCATGCAGGTTTTTATCGTAAGTTTATTAAGATTTCTCCAAAATATCAAAACCCCTAACCAATCTTTTGCAAAAAGATGTTCCTTTCTCTTTAATGATGATTGCATTGAGTCCTTTAATATTTTGAAGAATGCTTTAATAAGTGCTCCTATTATTCAACCTCCTGATTGGAATTCTTTGGAGGAGAAAAACCCACATCTACAATACTCGTAAAATAATTTGGACCATGGCCCTAAAGATTAAGCATGCGAATTTTCCATACATCATAATTTGTGCATTGAATTAAAAGTGGATTGTGCACTAATTATCTAAATGACATCTTTACTCTCTAGGCTGTAAGCCCAATAAAGAGAGCCCAGGCTCTGATACCAATTGAAAGGAGAAGGATGTCGCCTAGAGGGGTGAATATGCGTTTTAAAAACTTTTCCGATTTAGGCTTGATAAATGCGGAATAAAGCTAGATGTTTTAATTTAACAAGCATGCAACCTAAATATACTAGGCTCACCTATGTGCACCAACAACTTATGCTAAGCAAGACAAACAACAAGGTGATAGCAAGATATAAGACTTCAAGCACGAAGACTATCACAATGTAAATTGCATAAGTAAGAGCTCGGGTATAGAAATAACCGAGACACGCGGAGACGATGATGTATTCCCGAGTTCCTCCTTTTTAGGGGAGTACGTCTCGTTTGGAGGGGTGTGAGTTTCAAACTCAAGACGCCACAAATGGCTCACCCTATTCTCCGATGAACCTTGCCCAAAAGGTCGATTCACCTTCCACTATCAGAATACTTCAAGGCGGAATCCAGAGCCTTTACAACAATCTTGAGGCACAACCCACAAAAGGATTGAGAGCTCCCAAGTGACCACAAAAGGTCCCAACTAGCCACAAAAGGCCTTAACCACAAAAAGTCTCAAGAACACCGTCTAGGTCCAACGACCCAAGAGTAACAAGCTCATGAACTTTTACTTCCACAAATCTTCGTGGAGAGAGCAAACCGATGCACAAAAGTAAGGCAAGAACACAAAAAGTACTCAAGTCCTTCACTCCCAAATCCACCAAAAGCAACTAATGCTTATGGGGAGAAGAGAGGAAGAACAAAGAAGACCTCAACAAATGGAACTCCAAGATCTAGATCCAAAGGGTTCTCCTCATTAGAGGAGAGATGGATGGTGGAAATGTAGATCTAGATCTCCTCTCTCTTTTCCCTCAAAAAGGAGCAAGAATCATTGGAGGGATTGTAGAGAACTCAAAGCTTTGGAGGTCAACAATGGAGAAGGGAGAGAGCAGCAAAACTTAGGAACCATTGTGGAAGAAGACCCCTTAAATAGGTCCCCATCAAATCCAACCATTGGGGCAGTTTTTCCTGCGCGGGCCGAAAGTTCCGGTACTTACCCCAGAACTTCCGCCCCTTCCTGGACCTCCGAAAAATGGCTAAGTCCCTTAACTTTTCGGTACTAGACTTGGGCCGGAACTTTGGCCGGAAACTTCGCTCGGAACTTCCGGGGGGCCGGAAATTCCAGCCCCTAAACCGGAACTTCTGCCCCTTCAGAAAATGCAGAAACATCAATACGAAAACGTCAATATCTTGAGCATCCGAACTCCGTTTTCGATGATCTTTTCATCCGAACTCCGTTTCGATGATCTTGGGCTCGTTGTATCACAACGAAGAGCTCTATAGGATAATGCAAAGAAACATCATAGTTAAACAAGTAAGGATAAAACCAAATGTAGAAAGGTAAACCTTCTCTAAAAAAGAATAACCGGTAAATCCTCCAACATCAAAAACTCAATAAGATATTCATATGAAATCCGTTTTTGATGAACTAGAGCTTGGTATGGAGATGAACACAAGCTCTAAATCCTCACATGGATAAAAAACAAATAAGAACCAAGAAAAATGATATGCCAAGTATGCAAAGGTCTGAGCTCTCCACAAAGATGTGATCAGTTACTCACTTGAGAGCCCCTCTTGATGTACGGTATATATCCTATAACCCGGTCTCCGAAATAACAACATGAGACCGTAAAATAGAAACCCTATCAAGATCATACCTTTGCCTTGCGCTTCCACTTGAGTTAGATGATGACGATCTTGACTCTCTCAAGTTGGAACACCTTTCTTTATCATGCTTGCTGCACATGATTGATGAAGACTTCTCCAAATACTCCCCCATACTCCATTATGGGAGAGTCTCGCTTAGCTCCGTCTTCATGTATCCATTGCAAGCTTCAATCAAATGATATCTTTCGAGATGGATCATATTGAACTTGCACTTCATCTTCTTCTCTTGACATATATGATGGCTTTGAGATAAACATGAATGTTCCCTCAATCTGCTTTTCCAAGCCACACTTACCATGTAAGATTCTAGAGTCCAACACAAGAAATCCAATCTTTTCCTTGGACAAGATCTACAAGAATATCACAATGCAAAAATTAGTCCATAAGGATTTTTACTATTTCATCAGAACCTAGTGCTGCTATAAACTTTGAGGAACACTATGACGAGGAAAGCATGAAAATTGATGCATCCAGTGATTCATCCCTGGAGCCGTATGATCTATCAGATGATGACACAGATTTACAGAAGAATTTCACACATCTAAGTGATCTTGTTGTTGCTAACGAAAACCTGACGATCTAGATGGTGTAAGTTTCCACTTATTGCTATGTATAGTTCAAGCAAAACTACTGCACAATCCTGACATTTCTTTCTTTTTTCTTCACAAGGTTGAAAGAGTTTCTAGTTCTGCTAAAAAGCTTGTGAGAGCATCACCTGATGAACTGCGCCACGCCTCAGGTGATCTTGTTCAAGCACTGATATGTTCTTGTTCTTCTGCTTTTATTGTCCAGTAAAGCTCCTAGTTTTTTCTTACTTGCTAAGTTGACTGTTCTCTCAGTAATGTGTAATGAGAAACCAATTACTGATATGTTGCATATGCTCATATGCACTTTTTCTTTTCATTGTTACTAAGTATTTACGTCCCATGTTTGTTTCCTAGATGGCCATGAACTGCCTGTGGCTCCATTCTGAGATGGTCCTTCAGACATCGCGCTCCCTGGAATCTGCAGAACATTCCAAGGCTGGCACCAGAGCCCTATCTTCTATGCTTGATGATTATTATAATATCATTTGCGAACATGATGTGAACTTGTTGTAGTCCGGAAGTTGTGAAGGGAACTTTCATCCTCATTTGTAGTAGCATACATACTACTAGATTTTTAGGGTGCATACCAGCAGCTAATTCAGCTCAAATGGTTTATGCCTTTTCTCTTCCTAGTCTTTTTTTTTTTTCTGAATTTATGAAACATAAATGTCGATTTTAATTTTTTTTCAAAAAACGAGCTCCGTGGAGCTAGCTCGGCCTCAATATTGCCGCATTATTATTTTGAAAATATCTATGGTACCTAGTTATGAATGTTGGGTGGAACAGTGATTCTAAGCACAAAATGAACATGTGCGTCTTCTTTTTACAGTTTTACTAAGTCTCGGTCGGTTGAGATTTTGATAAGCACCAATCATATGGGCGTTAGCAGTATACCTGTCAAGAAAATACAGGGACATATGCAGAAACACCAACTCAAGCTGTGGTCAGCATCGGTGGATGCAGGAATGCAGCTCTCCCACGAATTGGAAGTCAGACGGCGCCGGCAGCACGCGGCCTTCCTGCCTCTGGCTTCAGTCGCTTGATCACGACGCAATGCAGTGCTAACGTCGATCGGTTCGGTGAGGCAGAAAGCGAAACGCGGCGAATTCAAGTTGTTCTCGGACTGTCAGAGACTACGTTGGCGCCACGAAAGGAAAAAGGCTTTGGCACGCGCATCCGGATCCTCGTACCAGGGGCACCACTCGGACTCGATCCCGATCGATCGAGGATAAAAGACGAGGAGCCAGAGAACCATCCCCTGCCCTGCCATCCTCGCATCAACACCAGCACACAAACAAGAAAAAGACCACCTTTGATCCCTAGTCCTCGTCGTCGACAATGATGCAGAACACCGTGGATCCTGGTCCCTTCGCTCGCCCTCCGCACCTCCCCCCGGCTTCTTCTTCCGCCCGGATCCTCCTTGCGCGCGCCAGCCGTCGCCGACGTGCCCGCCCGTCCTCGCGACCTCCGCCTCCCGGCTTCTCCCATCCCACGAGGGCAGGAGGGCGCTCCCGCCATCGCCCCGCGAGCTCCCCGTGGCACCGAAGCTTCCCACCTAAGCGCGAGGCCGCCACGGTCTCCCGCGCCGCCGCCGAGAAGGACCACTCCACGAAGCGCAGCGGCTGTGCTCCGACTACGAGGACGAGATCGACGCCAACCTCGGGCGACAGAGAGAACCGCCGAGGAGCGGCCGCGGCCGGACTACCTGAAGACGGTGCAGCAGGACCGAGTGAGCGCGTCGGCGCGCGCGTCCCTCGTCGGATGGATGGACGCGTTCGTCCGGTGCTACGCCTCGCTGACGGCACGCTCCACCACGCCGTCGCCTACCTCGACCGGGTCCTGTCGGTGCGGGTCATGAACACGCACAACGGCTACGAGCTCCGCCTCCTGGGCGCCGCGGCCGTCTTCGTCGCCGCCAAGTACAGGACCGGCGCACCGTGCTGGCGCACGACGCCCACAAATCGCTGGCCTACGGGGGTTCGCCACGGGCAAGGAGGTTCTCGACATGGAGACGCCACAATGGTCGCGGCGCTCGGGTACCATCTCGGCGGCCCCACGGCCGCTACGTTCGTCGGGCCACTTCACGAGGCACGCTGAGGGAGAGGAGGAACTCAAGATCCAGCTCTTGGCGCATCGCCTCGCCGACCTGTCGCTGCTCAACTACGCGTGCCTTGGCTACGTGCCGTCCCGTCGTGGCCGCGTCCGCCATCTTCCTCGCGAGGTTTGCGCTCAACCCGCCGGACGTACTGCCGTGGAGTACGGAGATGCAGGAGCTCACGGGGTATAACGTCCGTGACATGGCCTGCCTGCGTCGCTACTATGTACTACTGCTCGCAGTCCATCATCTTTAAACGCTGGTTGTTGATCACAAGAACAGAGCAATGTTTGCAGAGTTCATGTGTAGAAGAATATCGTGGAAGTTCTCTGTAATGTTCATGTATATACGTCTGAGATTAATGGATGGATTCACATTGTTTGGAGGATCGTCCAAGATTGAGATGGTTTGGGTGTAAACTGTTAGAAATATTTGTCATCCTATGAAGTATGAAACATATTGCACATGCATCTGCATTAGCTCAGTTATCTGCAATGGAGGAAATCCTACCCCTCCGTCCACAAAAGGAGTCTCAATCTAGCTCAAATTTTGCATGTATTTACATACTAAATCATGTCTAGATACATGCAAATATGGTTTAGGTTGAGGACATCCTTTTGTGGATGGAGGGAGTAGATGATTGGTTCGTTGAGCTTTACTTGTTTTTTTAACCAACTAAGTAAATATGTACGTGCAGGCATTTCAACTCTGTATTGATAACATAACTTCTGCAATGAAATCAACATTACCTTTGTAATGTTGATGAGCAATCCTATGATCTTCGGCAGTAGTTGTAGCATGCAATTATACAGACAATTTTCAGGTACATGTTATCTTCTTGTAAGCTAGATAAAGCAAATTTTCTTTTCGGTGTCCCATTCTCGATGATGTTGCTCATTGTCACTAGCGAATCGTGATGGTGCTTCTTTATGGAATAAGTTCCCTTCACATTCAGTATGTAACAGCAACAATAAAATATACAAAACAATAAATATACAAAGAGAATAAGGAAGAAGAAATGCAGTAAATTCAAGATCACCAAAACGTATGATTCAATCTTCATTTCTGTACAAGGTTAGCAAGAAGAAATACAGTTACAGTGCTCATCAGAAACAGAGTGGATTTAGTTATGTTCAATCTTCATTTTGTACACGGCCGAAATGTCGTCATGGAGCTCATCTTGCTGCAACATATAGGAACCAACTTCAGTATGGAATTAATGCAACATGCAGGCTGCATAGCCAAACAGAGTTCATGCCAAAAAAGGAAGAATGAACATGCTCGAATTATGTGAAGGAAATACTCCTTCTCTGGTCCTGCAGATTGGCTCTTTGGAGTTTGGGAGATGGCCATGTACTGCAATGGTCGCCCTCCTCGTCCATATTCTCGTACACTCGACATTCTCGGAACCCTTGCCATAGTTCATACAGACACCGTGGATTCTGGGTTTGTGGTTCTGCCATAAAAAAAAGTAAGTATATCACCTCCGCTGAGATTCATCTAGGCAACGAGTTGCACCCATCCATCCGCGTGCAAATGGGTCTGGTCCTTCCTTTAGTCACTCCAATGTTTGCTTCCATGAACATAAAAAGGCATGCTCTTGTCGGTTAACTGGTTGAACCGCAACCGAACATCGCATGATACATTCTAAATAACAAAAGGAAAATGAAAACAGTTTAGGTACTAAATAAAAACACAAGTTGCAAGGTATGATAAAAAAGAGTTGATTGTAATTACCACCTGAATTAAGGTAATCCTCTCGCAGATGAATAATGAATCTGGTGGACTGTCTATTTGCACAGTGGGAGTTGCATACTTGGCACACCATATCCTATTATGTTAAAAAAATCCATGCGTGAACACTGATAATGTAAAATGATATATATATACAATCACTAGGAGCAAATCCCCACACCATTTTGAAACAACAAATTAATCCAAATAAATGTCTAATAGATTGATAACATCATAGAACTACCATACAGTTATCTAGTGCATCTACATAAATTAATCAATGTGTAATACATAGTTCATCATACACTTATCTAGTGCATCTAAATAAAACAACCATTGTGACCATTATCACAAATCGGTAACAATCGATCCAACTGCATAATGGAACCGAGTCGTCTTCAATTGCATATCTCCTAATACTTCTCATCTTCAACCGACCAGGTTGCAACCCTTGATCTTGTGTATGGATGGTATACCGACAATATACCGTTTTCCTTTTCAACTGGGTCTAACTTCTCGACACAATATTGCAAGTCGGTTTGCACATCTGGTGTAGTTATCTCACATAGGGAATTCTAAATAAGAATGTCTAATGTAAAATTAAATCGGCATAATTTTTTAACACGAAATGAAGTTATTAATCTAAAAGATAATGTACCGTGCCCGATGCATTGAAGCTAGAGCCACCGACGGAATTCATAACCATGGTGGACGGGCACTATTGAATCTATCCAACAATTCAAACTAAACCATTGTAAACTATACAAAACAAAACTAAACAAAATCAATAAGACAAAACTATCTAAATCAAATATGAGAAAAGGAGGAGGAGATGCTCACTGAATGAAAAGAGGTGGCGGAGTGGTGACGGAAGGCTGCAGCGGCTCCAGCGGATGGTAGAGGAGTGAGAGTATCCGACGGCGCCGCTGATCGTGGAGAGGGCGATGTGAGTGCAAAAGAGAGTAAAAAAATGGATTTATCTCTCTCCACCCTAGCTGGTAAAATAGCCATCGAACTGACAGTGGTGTGGACCAGAAATGTCAGGACACTAGTATTTTGGTCCAGAAACTAGTGGTGTGGCTAGATGTGTCCATTTCAATGTAGTCGTTAACTATGTGCCACGCCACTGGTAGTTTGAGTCACCTGGTTCTAAATTACCAGTGGCTTTCCATTATAGTGCCACGCCACTGGTAGTTGGCCACTATAAGCATTTTTTTCTTATAGTGAGTTTTCCATACAAAATTACAATATCTTGCATCACAAAATTAAGTTTATGACATGGAATCGAAAATATCTCTAGACAAGCACAAAAAAGCGAAATGCATGATCCTAGTTAGCTAATTAAGCTGACAATGGGGAGAACATCATTCACAATTCGATCATGCCATGTAGACATATACATACTGATCATGTTTGCTCGTGCGCCTCGAACGGTGATCCATCGAGCTTGCTCCTAACTGTTCTTACCAAAAGCAATACATCATCGATCAGCGCATCAAGATTAGCCAACGACTTTGCCTTGGACCGAACAGCCGCCTGCCTCCACTCCTCGGCTCTCTTCTTCATCTCCCTCCCCTTCTCCCAATCCACCGCCTCCTTGATCCTCCCCTCCACCTCCTCCCGCCGCACGTTTTCGCCGATCTCCATCGCGATGCCCCACTCGACGCACTTGTACCGGCAGTTGGTCTGCTGCTCGGCGAAGAACGGCCAGCAGCATCGGCACGCCACCCAGAGGGCTTCCACCGTGGAGTTCCACCCGCTGTGCGTCAGAAACACACATACGGCGTCGTGCCGCAGCACTGCCTCTTGGTCGCACCACTCGCCAGGCGCCCCCTGTCCTTGGTGGCCTCCAAGAACGCGGGGGGCAGCACGGCCGCGTCGGTCTTCACGATGTCCGGCCGAACGATCCAGAGGAAGTCGTGCCCGCTGTTGGCCAGCCCCCACGCGAACTCCACCAGCTCGTGGTTGCTCATGACGGTGACGCTCCCGAAGCTCACGTACAAAACGGACCGGGGCTTCTTGCCGTCGAGCCACTGGAGACAGGTGTCGTCTTCCTTCCAGAGGCCGGAGCTTACAGTGTCGAGAGATCCCTGCAGGGGACGATCTGTTCGGTGAGGGAGTTGAGCGGGCCGATGGTATAGATGGCCGGTATGATGGCGCGCATCGCGTCCAGCGCCGGCTGCTCGAGTCGTCCATGGTGTTGATGATGATGGCGTCCGCCTCCTCGGCGCTCTCCACCTGGTGTAACTGGAAGGTCAGCAGAGTCGTCCCGGTCCGTGGTGCGGAGAAATGTCGGGAAGTCTTTCAGCCGCATGTGCTTGCTCATCCGGGCGCCCAGTCGATCGGCATGTCCATGAACCCGTTCGTCAGCTGCTCTTCATCTGTTTCGCCACGCGAAAACCGTTGAGACAATCCTCACTACCGTATTGCAAGTCAAAAACGAATTTGAAAGAAAGATCAAGAAAGATACCTTTGAAGGGGATGATTCCCTGGTCGATGAGAGGGCGGAAGTTGCGGTAGCCCATGTAGCCGCAGGCGCTGGCCGTCCAGAACAGCGCGCACGGCACGCCGAGCCCTCGCGGCGTCCACGCTGAAACTCATGAGGTTGTCCGCCACGACGCAGGTGACAGGCGGGACACCGGCCGCGCGGCCAAGGTCGGCGAGCAGGTTCTTGAAGTGGGAGGCAGGTGGTCATGGTGGAGTAGGAGAGGCCGCCGGTCCTGCGTGGCGTCGGCGTCGGACGAAGGAAGGCCGTCCGGGATGGTGGCGAAGCGGAAGCCGGGGAGGCCCGCGACGGCGCTCTCGCCGCGGGAGCGGATGAGGCGGCGGTGGTTGTACTCGGTGCTGACGAAGGTGATGTGGAAACCCTTGCAGTAGAGGACCTTGGCCAGCTTCATCATCGCGTGATGTGCCCTTGTGCCGGGAACGGCAGCACACCGCGTGCGGCTTATCACCGCCGTCCACCGGAGTCCATCGCTGCAGCTCAGCGTGGGTTCGAGAGCAGTGGGGATCGAGTTTTTCGTGGATGCATCAGAATCTGATTTTGTTTACCGGTTGCTTCCTACCCCACTCTTTTTTTTGAACCTCTTCCTACCCACTCAGCATAGCGATTCCCGATTACTCGAATACAATATAGCTGATGGAGACAGAAAACCAAGAGACAGCTTACGTGCACCGACGCCTGCCCTTTTTGAAATGGGAATTTCCATGCCGTCTCCTGGCCTTTTCCTATTTGCAGGTGATGCGTACGCCTCCGTTTCATTGTTAATCGAAAGTTCATCGTAGAAGCACAGTCAGAGTCTTAAAACCATTTTAAAACCATTTTACGGTCTGCGAATCTCGTATTTTTTGATCCAAAACGAGTCGCGCCATAACAGAAACCGTATAGCCGAGCTGTAAAACAAATATTCTCTAAATATTCTTTGAGTCTTCTTCTTCCTCATACATTCCTCAATCCTTCGTATACTGCACTCCACCGATTCATATACCAGATGCGTACAACAGCCACCGTCGTGCTACGCGTGCGCGTGACTTGGTCTAGCTATCGATCGATCCAAAAGAGCTCAACTAGCTAGCTGCGGTGCATCAATCGATCCATCCATCCGGAGCTCAGCTAGCTGTCGGCACAGCATGAAGCCCCAATCGATCCATCAGGAGCTCAGCTAGCTAACTTCCCGACGCACACACGAATCCCCTCGTGCTGTCAGCGGCCAACTCTGACCTCGTCGTTCCGGTCGAGCTCGTTCTGGTCCTCCGTCGTTCCGGTCGAGCTCGCTCCGGCACGTATGGAGCCGGCTTTCACCTGCACGATCGTATCTCGAGCGCGGCGACTGTAAATCTTTGAACGGCAGTGCAAGATTTTACCGGAGACGCGAGGAATCGACGGCTGGAGTATTTGGTACGGACGGCGGTGTGGGGAGAGGACGAAGAATTCCGGCCAGTTCGTGGCCTGTATATCGCCCTCAAATCTGTAAAGACACAGGTTGGAGGCTCGCGTTTGAGGGGTCTTTAAAACGTTTACAGTTTCGCAAACTTTTACAGGCTCTGCTCTGACCACAAAACCGGGCTTGACCCGTAAAGTCGCCGGACTTTAAAAGGTTTTCGTGTTTTAAGGGCTCTGTTAGAGATGTCTTATGGAACTACTAAGGCACGTACATTGGGGGGCGCTAAGAGCATCTCTAACAGAGCCCTTAAAACGCGAAACTCACAAACACGTTTTAAGGTTCGCGGAATTCGTGTTTTTGCGCGAAAACGCACCGCAACATAACAGAAATCTTAAATCGGAACTGCAAATAGACAAATTTTGGCGGGAATGAAAGTTTTCTTCATCGATTCATCTCGTACAGATGAATTAGTCCAGAATTTACATTTAATCTAAACTAAAACAAAAGTATTCTACTGAATTTCGTCGCCGCCCTAGCCCTATTCCAAAAATTTGGCTCACCGGAGCCTTGGGCGTGGCGGCGACGCAGCGGCGGTGGGGAGCTCACTCCTCGTCGTCGGAGACGAGGTCGATGGGTGGCAGAGTGCTCAGGACGAGGACCTGCTGCAGGACGATATCCTCGAGCACCTCGTCGCGCTTGACCTTGGCGGCATCCTCCGCCGCCTCGTGCTCGGACCGCAGAGCCGTCACCGTCATGGTGCGCTCGAGGTCCTCGTCGGAGACGAAATCCTCCGGACGAGGATGGTGCCGAAAGCCTCGGCCTCGTACTCCTCCGGCGGCGGAAGAGCAGGTGGCGCGGTGGAGCTGCTCAGCGCCGCCGCTGGAGCTGAATCGCGCGTCGGAGGCAGCGGTGCGGTGGGCGGATTGCTCGTCGGCGGCGGTGGGGAGTGAGGATTTCGACCCATGAAATGGCCCTCGCCCGGCATAAATACAGGGCTGCGGAGCAACTCCACGGGCCCCCTTATACTGTTTGGGCCGAGCCATCATTACGGGCTCTGCTATGGCCACAAAACCGGCTCGGCCCATTAAGTCTCCGACTTTTACGGGTTTGGCCGTTTTAAGGGGCTCTGTTAGAGATGCTCTAAGCGTCTTGCGCTGTACATACCTGATACGTGCACATCATTTATACAACTTTTTAGTATCATATTAAAATGTTATTTGCATTGTTATATCATTATTTTTACATGTTTTAGATGATTTATGGGACTTTCTTACAAAGTCCTTATTTTCGGTACTTAATTTCTGGGAGGCAGAAA